>NW_006495273.1:8914715-8945746 GCF_000471905.2 Amborella trichopoda | reverse complement strand
GTATATGAGAATCAATGTGTATGGGAAGGGTATGCACAATATCTTTATTTTATGGTAAGTCTAGGTGTATTATAGGTGTTAGTGATTTTTTGTTTTTGTAATATGTACTTGTCTATATAAGACAAGCTTTAGATATTCATATTTATCAATGTTGGGTTACGTGGCCTTTAAAGCCCTTATGAGTGATTGTAATAAAACATTTGATATAGTGGAACATAAACTCAATGGGAGCTTGGTCTCTCGTGTACCATACTATGCAAACAATATTTTCAAATATCGATTTGTGCTTGACGGTCTGGGCCAGTCCGTTGGGAACAACCCATGTTACCTAGGCATATAATGCAAACCGATGAGGGTTCCAATAGGTCATCCCTTGATGAGATCGGAGTATGCCCAGATGAGTGAGCCAAGGGACTGTGTGATCATTACGTCTCATGGTGGCTTACAAAGACGGGGGCCAAAGCCTCATCCATGTATCATCACACGACATATATATTGATAGACCGTTTCGAAAAAGTATCACATCTTTCAGGGTGAAGCATATGCATATACGATAGATACCTGTATGCGTCATAGAGCTGTAGTCGCATCAGGTCTAGATGACCTTGACTCGTCTCTAGGGAGAACCTGAAATCTACAGACTCGAATTACGACCCTTTGGCTTATCAGCCAGACTTTGGTAGCTTATCACTAATGAGCCCTTGCTTAGACTATGGGTCATGAAAAATATTGGGTCGGTATGATAAAGCAAGTGTGGTATATAGTACACAGTTGAAGGTGGAGTGCCCCATGTTTATTGATTTAATTTCTTGACATATAGATCATTTTCCTATCAAATTAATTTAATTATATTTCTTTCATGATAAATATTATTTTAAAATTATTATTTGATTTTTTATAAATATTTAGATATTTTATTTATAAAATTTGGGATAATAAAATTAAAGATATTGATTTTTAATGATTTAAATATTCAAATAATATTCCAAAATTTATTTTTATTATTTTTTAAATATATAAGATTTTATGGGGCCCCATTGTGCACATGGGCCCAGCACATTCTAGAAGGTAGAGCCCATGAGGCCCTATCTTGGGTGGCACACCACTTTTAAAGGGAGGGCCGATCCCATGGGTGGTAGGTCACCTTTTGAGGGGAGGATTATCCCATGGGTGGCACACCCCTATCTTTATGGGATTTGTTGATATATTTTATTTCAAATTGGTTTGAGTTGATAAAGTGTTTTATCTTTAAGAGATTTAAGTGAATTTTTTTAGCACGCCTTATAAAGCTTATGAATATATTTTGGATAAACACATTATTATTTAATTATTTTTATTTGATGGGATAATGATTAAAGAAAAACGGGGATAAGGGTTCGAATACATTTCGTAGCATGTTGATGGTCCATCTGTGGATTGATGGCTTAGATCTCTCACCCCACAAGTCACATTTTATCGACGGTTTAAATTCAATCTTTTGAGGCAAGCAATGGAAGCCCTAGACCCAATTCTCTATAAATAAGGGTCATTCCCCTTCATTCAAAACACGCCACCCTCTCTTTTTCTCTCTCTTTAGGTTAAAAAAAAAAAGGGGTACGCCCCATCCTTAGAGAGCCTTTCCCTTCCCCCTCTCTCATCTTTTGCTCTAAAAAAGAGAGACGCCCCATATCTCTCTCTCATCGTCTATTCTCTCTCCAATTTTGTTATAAACCATAGGGTTTAGGAAAATAATGCGGGGGGATGTTTTTTAGTAGTATTTTGGTGAATTGATCTCAACGGTCTTGTGAGAGCATAAGGGTTCCATTGAAGTGCTTGGTCTAAATTGGCTTTCCTGGTTGAGATTGAAGGAGGATCGTCGATCCCGCACCATCGGATGGTGGTGACTCGGTGTGGGTTGTAATAAACTCGGTTGAGGTAACCTCCAGTAATCTCCACTTTTATTTTTGCAGCTCCACCTTTATATTCTTAAGCATAAGGAATTGTTTTTTTGTTGTAAGTGATCTTTTGCCAAAACAAAACGGGTATATTTAATAATATTAAAAAAAATTTATTTCCTGGTAAAAGATCACATTAGTCGTATTTTCATTGGTATCAAAGCAAGGTTATTAGGAGTATTTTCTTTTTTATTGAGTCTAGATTTTTTTGCTTGAGAATAAAAGATATAACTGCATGTACCTTCATCTCTGATATTCTAAAAATCGAAAGGTTTGATGGGACCAATTATGCCTCTTGGAGAAGAATGATTCAATATGTTATTTATGAGGAAAACTTGCAAGAGATGCTTTATGAGCATCGTCCTCATCATTCATGTGACAACTCATCTCAAGCAATCAAAGATGAGTATGCCACTTGGAAAAGGAGGAACATGAGTTCTAAGAACATTATTTTGTATGTCATGACTGACTCATATGCTTATGAGTATTTTATGTGCCATGACTAACTCATATGCTTTTGAGTATGAGTCAACTTCTACTACAAGTGGAATCTTTGATAGATTTGAGAGAGAGTATGCTGATTCATCTTTCATGAAGCAAACAATGGCTATGAAAAAGTATAACGAGTTAAAGATTACAGAGGGTACTAAGTTCGCGGATCATGTGCACATCTTTCGTGCACTAGTCAGAGAGATGGAAGACACTGGCATAAAACCATCTGAACTCATACAAGTGATTCTTCTCATGAATTTGCTTCCTAACTCATGGGAAACGTTTGTATCCTCCTTCTCAGCTAGAACAAAGGCACCAAGGCTGAAGGAGCTCATCACAACAACTCCAAGAGAAGCTATACATATGATAAAATCTACTCCTTCTTTTAAAGCTAAGAAAGCAGAGGATAGAACTAATTTTGGAAAGAGAGGAGACTTCAAAATGAGAGATTTTGAAATAAAGGAGAAAAGAGAGAGACCATGACTTCCTTTATTTGCAAGAAGATAGGCCACATAGCCAAGAATTGTCGGTCCAACAAATTCGGTGGGACCATCAAGGAACTGGCTTGCCTGGTCTTTGAGACGTTGCTAGCCGACCCCGAGGGAACCTTTTGATGTCTTGACTCAGGAGCCACGGCTCATATCACAAGCACCAAAGAAAGCTTCCGCTCTTTTACTCCCATGGGGCCGAGAGAGCAATATCTATATGGGAGGAAACCAGAAGACCGATGTACTTGGAGTTGGAGATTTTGAGCTGAAGTTAAAGAGTGGGAGCATCTTGATCCTAAAGTAAGCACTTTATACTCCTGATATGAGGAAGTGCTTGGTTTATGTTCCCAAGATGTTTATGACTGGATTCATGACCACTTTCATTGGGAAGAAGGTGGCGGTAAAAAAGGGGAATAATGTTGTCATAACTGGACGTCTTGCAGATGGCTTATTTTCTATTGAAATAAAAGAGAACGTTGTTGACGTCTCGTTTGCTAATGAATTAGATGCCACCCTATGGCATATGAGGTTAGG
Source organism: Amborella trichopoda (assembly GCF_000471905.2). Next base: position 8,942,298 of record NW_006495273.1, on the reverse strand, counting down.
ACACATTAATTTCAAAAGAATGGAAAGATTGAAAAATGACGGTATTATTCAAAATTATAAGGGCGATTTATCGAAAGTATGTTAGTCTTGTGTGCAAAAAAAGCTAACAAGGAAAAATACCACTGTGGCAAAAAGAGCTACTAGCATTTTAGAAATCATTTATAGTGACATATGTGGACTTATGAACGTGGCTACTAAAATCGACAAGAAATATTTCATCACCTTTATAGATGACCACTCACGTTATGGCCATGTATATCTTATCCACGCCAAGTCTGAAGCCTTAGAAAAATTCAAAGTATATAAAGTCGAGGTAGAAAACCAAACTAACCTGAAAATCAAAGTCCTTAAAACCCATAGAGGGGAAGAATATTCGTCTGAACCTTTTAAAGAACTCTGTGTTGAGAACGAAATTATATACTAGTACACCATGCCCTACACTCTTGAACAAAATAATATTGCCGAGAGACGGAATAAGACCTTAGTTGAAATGGTAAGGAGTATGATGGGGCATGCTAGTCTTTCTTTAGACTTTTGGGGAGAAGTTGTGTTGACGACATGCTATATCCTTAAATCAGACTCCCACAAAAGCTGCTCTACTTACTCCTCACGAGATTTTCACTGGTCGTGCTCTCTCCCTTGATCATCTAAATGTTTGGAGTTGTTCAATCCATGTCCTCATTCCCCACCAAAATAAGACCAAACTTCAAACCCAAACTGTTAAAACCATTTTTATTGGCTACCCAGATCATGATAAGTAGTATCGATTCTATTGCGTTGAAACATGAGCAGTCATCGAGAGCCGCGATGCTCACTTCTTCGAGGAAAAGTTCCTTGAAGCAAGATTGAGTTGAAAACAAGCTGACTTCTTTAAGGAGGCAAGAGACAAGGTCGTGCTTCGAGAACCTGAACCTGAAACTTCCAATAGACTTGAGCCAAAACTCGAACCCTCAAGACAAAGTGAACCTGATCCCGAACCGAGACGTAGTAACCGAATAAGTAGACCTCCTCTATACTTAGAACAATTTGCCTACCTAGGGGAACATTTTGATAGAGTTGAGGAAAAACCAGATTATGAACCTAGAACTTACCATGAACCCTTATCCTGTCCTGAAAAGGAATACTGGGTAGAAGTTATGAAAGATGAATATACTTTCATTAACCAAAACCATGTATGAGAATTAGTGCCTCTACCTAAAAACCGTAAGGTCCTTGATTGCAAGTGAATTTTCAAGAAAAAATTGAACTCAGAAGGGAAAATAGAAAATTGCAAAGCTAGGCTGATTGCAAAGGGTGTTACACAAAAAGAATGGATATCTTATGAAGAAACATGTTCTCCTGTTGCTAATTCTTATCTATCCGAATCCTTATAGCCATAGAGCCTATTTTGATTTTGAGGTTCATCAGATGGGTGTCGAAACAACTTTTTTGAATGGTGACTTAGAAGAAGTGATTTACATGACCCAACCTCAGGGATTTGTGGAAATAGTAAATGAGAACCTACTGTGTAAACTTAACAAATCCCTTTATGGTCTAAAACAAGCATCACGACAGTGGTATATAAAATTTCAAGAGACCCTTGCTCTTGCAAGGTTCTCTACAAATAAGGAAAACCACTGTATCTATCAAAAGGTTAGTGGGAGTGATGTGGTTTTTATTTTTTTATATGTGGAATATATGTTAATTGTTAGTAGCTCGATTGCCTTGGTAGTAGAGACAAAAACTTTCCTTACACAACACTTCGATATGAATGATATTAGAGAAGCTTCATATGTATTGGGCATCAAGATAATAAGAAATAGAAAAGAGAAGACTCCAACTGTTCCAGGCAACCTACTGCAAGAGGAGATTGGAAAAGTTTGATCTAGATAAGTGTAAGCTTATGTCTACCCCAATAGACAAAAAGACAAAAGCTCAGTAATAAAATGTGTTTTACCAAAAATATTGACAGAAGAGCAGTGGAGAGAGTGCCTTATAAGAGCTTAGTTGGGTCTCTTATATATGTCTTGATGGGAACAAGGCCTGACCTATCTTTCGTCATGAGCTTGGTTAGTAGTTACCAAAGCAATCCTAGAGAGGTGCATTGGAAAGCCGTCAAGAGAATCTTAAGATACTTAAAAGGGACTATGAACTATGCGCTCACATATAAAGGGGTAACTGAAATAACAATAGAATGATATTCAGAAACCAGCTATCTCACGGATCCAGATGATGCAAAATCTGCATTTGGATACGTGCTTATGTTTGGAGGGGGTGCAGTCTCTTGGAAATCAAAGAAATATGATACAGTGGCATTATGCACCATGGAAGCTGAATATGTGGCATGCTGTCTAGCAGCCAAGGAGGCCATATAGATTAAGAAGTTTATTAATCAACCCAGCTTTCATCCTGTACGTTGTGAGGCAGTATGAATTTTCTGCGACAACACAGAAGCAATTTGTGTTTCTAAAGAACCTCGTTTTCACAATAACTCCAAGCACATCAAACCATATTTATATTACTTGAGGAATGATGTGAGATTGAAAGAGATCGAGATTGGCTCCATATCCACATATCTGATGATTGCATAAGAGTAGTATTCTGGGGAATTGATCTTAAGGGTCTTATGAGAGCATAAGGGTTCCATTGAAGTGCTTGGCCTAAACTGGCTTTTTGTTTGATATTGAAGGAGGATCGTCGATCCCGTGCTGTCAGATGGTGGTGACTCGATGTGGGGTGTAATAAGCCCGGGTGAAGTAATCTCTAGCAATCTCCACTTTTAATTTTGCAGCTTTATCTTTATATTATCAAGCGTAAGGAATTGTTATTTTTATTGTAAGTGATCTTTTGCCAAAACAAAAAGGGTATATTTAATAATATTAAAAAAAATACTCTCCTATAGAAGTTCACATTGGTCGCATTTTCATTATAGGTATCAGTGATTTATTTTTATTTTTTTAATTTGTACTTGTCTATATAAGACAAGCTTTGGATATTCATATTTTTCAATGGACACTGAGTCTCTTCAAAGAAACTTGAGACTCTTCACAAGAGTAACTCTTGGATTCCGGGTTCCTTAACCTTTAGTCCGAGTGGCCATGCTCGTTTATTTGGAAATTTTCTTTATTTGGAAATTTCTTTTAATGTACTAGTATTCTATCATTTTTCCAAATGTCTTAATTTTTTTCATTAAAATTTTTAGCTTTTAACAAATTCTAATGGGATGTTCTCGGTTTAGTGGGTTTGAGGTTACATTTTGACCATCGAGGTTAACGTGGCTTGCGCTGACTGGCTCAATGTTATCCAATGCTTGGAACTGTACTCTTGCTTAACCGCACCAGTGTGCTTGGGCTGCAATTCCTAACCTTGGAGAATGTCCCTTGGTATAATGCCTTGACTATTCAAGGTAGTTCAGGCCATGAAAACTTGATGGCATTTGGTTCTACTTGGTGGTCATGGGAACTGCCTATGTGGAGACCGAGATTTTCAATTGTCATACTACATTGGCCTGGATTTCACTCACCAGTGTTGGTTTCGAGTGTGATATTCTTGACCTAGGCCAGAAAGGGGTTGTGGATATGGCATCCGAGCTAGACCCTAACCATGCTTGATCTTGAGACATGGTTTACAACTAATATAGGTAATACACCCTAAGAAATAGATTCAGAATTTTTTATATGCATGTAAGGTTAAGGTCAAAGATCGGGGGTGCCATATCTGAAATCAATGGTTTATCTTAGGTACACGCACATTAGGACCAAGCCTACCTTATGGGCATCCATGGTTCTACTCAAGTTAGGGTGAGGCCAAGAATCTACAGAGGGTTCCTCCTATTAATGACACACTCCCACTGCCTTTTCCTCTAGGGGCTAGCTTCCCTTTCTGACTTCAACGCTAGTTCTCGGGTTACAAAAAACACATTTGAAAACATTGAATGTGTCGTACGTGTGTGATTAGTGTGTAACAACTAATAAAGAACTTGATACGTGAAAGAAGCTTGTCAATCAAGCAGTGCATAATGAAGATATAACACAAACCAGAGTGGGCAACAGCACAATATGCACTAGGTACGGTGTGCCTTGGGCCTATTATGGCACGAGCCAGGCACAATGTGGATGGCGAGTCTAGCTACCCTAAAGAGTTTAGTGAACAAAAAAAAAAAAAGAGTTAAGTGAGTGGGGATTTGTGCCTTACCCTTTGTGAGAGAATGTAGTCGCGTAGGCTTGTTAGTACTACTACCAAGGCCCTAACCGTAGCCCATTCTCAAAACAGGAAAAAGAGTTTAGTGAACAACTACAAGGAAAATAACAAAGTGCAAAAGAAAAATGAAGCATCAAAAAGGTTCTTCTTAAAAAATAAAAAAAACTAGAGAAAGATCTTCTATCCATTTGGATCCATGGGAAAAGATTATAGGGAAAAATCTATTTCTTGAGAAAAGTATTTTTTATGAAATAGATTTATGCTGTTTGGATAGTACATGGATGCATAATATTTTCATGGCTTTATTTTCTTTCGCACTTTTTCCATTAAATTCTTTTGATTGTATTATTCATTAGAATGTCATTTTTTCATTAAAATCGAGATAGCTTATATCTCCAAAAAAATTTATACAATCTCTCTTTTTAAAAATTTCAAGTTGTTTCTCTCTCTAAAATTTCAAAGTTCTTTTCACTAAAATTTTTAGATACTTTCTCCCTCTAAAATTATCTCTTCATGATGAGTTTACTAGCAATTTTCCTTGAAGGAGGAAAGATGCAACTGTAGAACACTCAGGCAAGGGAGTGTGCACTCGCGTTGGTTCTTGCCTCCTGGAAAACTACCAAAAAGTTACAAGAGGTTGTGAGTACACAAGGGCTGTGCATGACTCTACTATAGAGTGAGGGTTTTGGCACTTGGTTCGGAAAAGGGAGAAGGAATGCATCAGGTAAAAAAGAAAGGAAAATAAAAGAAGAAAGGAGGTGTAGATTGTGTGTCGACTTGACAAGCTATACCCACAGGCTTGGTACCGAGAGTTGACGGATGTGATAGAGTATGTCGATGCAAGGGATCATTGCTTTAGTCGTCGAGTATCGAGCCAAGGCCACTCAAAGAGGTAGGTTGTGCTTGCTGGAGTTGCCAATTGGTCAGATGGGCACAAAGATAAGGTGGCGTACCTAAGGTTCCAGGGTTGCAATTTCCTGCAATTTGTTCTCCCATTCTCCCCGGTGACCATTGTGTATCCCTTTGACCATGATGGTGGGGGTTGTCGAGGTCTTATGGATCCATGTATGTACTATTTTATTATGGGATTGTATACAATAAGATTATTTATCTTTACTACAAAAATGTTACAATTACTTACAACCATCTGATGTGAAATATAATAGCTTGGGTGTATCACAAAATACAATAAAATTTCTTTTGAACTTTGAGTTTGGTCAATAGAATAAATGTAACCACCCAACTGCACATACACTCGTTAAAATTAATTGTGACCACCTTATATTAAAGATAAATAGTCTCATTGTATATTTTTTCTTTTAATATTTATTTTGAGTCAAATTTAAGGTTTAGGTTGCTCAAAGGATGATTAGGGCTATAATCTAGACTAGGGGCTCTGAATCGAGTGTTTAGGTCTGATATAGAAGATTTAAAGGGTTACGATTTGCTAATTTGACAAGTTCTTAGGGTGTCATACGCAAAATCAAGGAGGTTTACCTAATGGTCAAGCCTGATTCGGCAGGTTTAATGATTCTTAAGTGTGTTTGGAGCTCACTGATTAGGAATTTTCTAATGGTGGGGATTTATTTCCATGGGATTGTTAGATTGTATCATGTGGTGCATGGACTATTGGTTTTGTTGCACTATAGAGCACTACACTAGTATGGCCCCTATTGTAATTTAGGGTTGGGATGGTGCATTTGGGTAGGCAAAAGCTGGGTTTTAGGTCAGGGGGATAGGTCTAAGATGACACCTAGGTCTAGGCCCTATTGTTTGGGTATATGGGAATTACCCTAACCAGAGTAGGGTGTCTGCAATATGAAATTTTCCTATTTCCCCCACTCTCCAAGATTTGAAATCTGTAATTATCATAATTTGACAAATGCTCACTGTAAACTTTCCTTATACCCCTTTGAAGCTTCTGAAATAATTAGATCTTCTCATGCTCATACCAATTTTAGCTCCCCTAATGATCAAATTCTAGATGTGCTTTTTTTTGTGGTTATTGTTTATTTTTGGAACATGTTCTTTCAAAAACCATATCTTGTCAAAATTTACAAGCTCACAGTAATCATCTTCATCTTGCATCTCAATTCATCAGCATGATTTTGGGTTCGCCACCGTGAATGGCGACTTTATAAACCTCGAGGTCACAGTGAACTTGTCATCTGTGGAGATCGTTTTCTGATTCAACTCAAAACATAGGGTTTTGTTCATAAAATGTCTCTTAAAGTCTTTTGTTAAAGTACTATCAATACTATCTCAAAAAGATCTTTTACTTGTTCACCTTGAGGCAAAAGCTCAGGTCTCACACAGCTGGTAGATCTCTGATTTTTTCGATTTCTCCATGAGTTCATCCTTGTAATCATAGGGCTTTTGTTTCTAAAGATACCACCTCAGATCTATCAATCCATTGGACTATTTTTGTCATTTGGCAAAGTAGAAATATATATAAAGCCCCATTGAACAAGATTAGGGTAACAAATTTTCACTTTCTTCTCTCTGTTGACCATTTTGTATGAATATCCCTTTAATCCTCCATTTTTCGAAACCCCTGTTTCTTTGCCTTCAAAACAACATCATTTAGGGTTTCCAGAATTTTCTTTCTTCTTTCATCATGCGCGGAGAAATCACGAAGAACTTTTAAGGTGTTATTAAAAGAAAGCCCCATTGGATCCCAGTTCTTCAGCCATTTCGGCTTGTAGGTTTCTTTGCTGGTAGGGGGTGGCCATGACCCATACCCACCGGGTATACCCAACATGGGTCCGGGTATAGGTCCAAATTTTGGACCTGCGGGTAGGGTCCGGGTCCGGGTTCAATAAAAGATATCCGGTACGTGTCTTGCTATACCACATGGCGAGTAGTCGGAACTGAATTTTTAGTTTACCCAAAGGCTAAAGTTTCAACCCTAAAATCGTTTCAAAACTCTTACCCTAGTTCCCCAAACGCCAAACCCCATTACCATCCTCCCTCTCCGCAATTCTCGCTCTCTCAATTTCTTGAGGACATAGGTTTCTCTCCAAATCTCAAATGTCTATCTTTTTAATCGCTCACCCCTCAAATATTAGTTCTTTGTTGCTCACCAATGTAGGCTAAAAAAAAAGACCCTCATAGTGAGGGTGGCAATGGAACTGACCAGACCCAAGACCTGACGGGATAGACCCAGGACCCGACAGGTACGGGTATGAGTCAAATTTTTGGACCTGATGGGTCAGATCTAGATCCAAAAAACCTAGAACCGAATACATTCGAGTCTGGGTTTGGGTGGGAATCCCTAGATTTTACTCGTAGTCATGTTAAGCCGTTCGGTCTTTATTTAGGAGGTTTTATAGGGTGTTAATGGTGTTTTGGATCAATTTGAGGCCCAACTACTATTTGCAACTCCATGAGGGCAAGTTCACCGTAGGCAAAATTTATTTTGCACCATCTTTTCCACCCCATGTTTTGTGGTGAGGTCAAGTTTGGGGGTAGTAATGGACCCGACAACACGCGAGACCAGACATTTGGACCCAACCTCAGGTCCAAGTATGGGTCCCATTTATGGACCCGACAGGTCGGGTCCGGGTCAAAAATTTGGACCCGAACACTATTCGAGTCTAGGTCCATGTCTAGCCAGAACGGACTTGTACCTGCAAATCATCTTTACCTATTAAATGACAAATAGGGAAAAAAAAAGCTCATAGTCATAGCATGAAAATAGACCCGATGCAAATAAAAAATTTGGGGATTTTTTTATTTTTTTTATTTTCTTGATTTTAGATTTGATATTATTTAAGCTTTTTTATTGTATACAATGAGATCATTTACTTTTGATACAAGGTAGTCACAATTACTTACAACCATCCGATATGGAAATTGATAGCTTGGATGTGTCACAAAGTTCGATAAAATCTCTTTTAAAGTTTGAGCTTGGTCAAGGAAATAATTGCAGCCAGTCCCTTTCACATCCAATGGTCAAGATTAATGTGACCACCTTGTACCAAAGGTAAATGGTATCATTCTATACTTTCCCTTAAGTTTTTAGTTTATTTAAAATTATTTTTGTAATTTTTTTGTTGTAGAGATGGGGTATAAAAAATATTTATTTTAGAATTTTAGGAGTTATCTTTTAGATAGAGAGAAAATAAGAAGGACAATCTTGGATGATATGTTCTAATCTTTAGGAAGTCAATCTTTTAGTTAGAAAATCAAACTTTTGATAAACATGTAGTTAGAAAAGTTATCTTTTTTAAGAAAGAAATGAGTTTTAAAATAAGAGATAAATATGTTTTTATTTATTTCATTATTTGAATTGTATTTAAAGGGGAAATGTACATCTTTGCAAAGTAAAGTTGATCTTGTCAAACCATCTTTTGGGTGGATTCCTTTTCAGACGTTATTCTTTCAAACTTTTATTTTATTTTTACTTTTCTAGTTTGTTATTATTTTTCGCTGCATCAGTTGGTCAGTTGGTATAAGTCCAGTGCAATGAAGATTGATTGGGACAGGTTTTAGACAATTTGACCAAAGTCATGGATGATGTTTGAACCGAATTTCGTAATTCGTAAAATGAATCGATAGTTACAAAAGTTGGAGAACAACGTTCATCCCGAAGAAAGTGCTCGTCACCACATCGATCTTGCACCAGTAGTCCTATGACAAACTCAGGGTGCTGATATCGATAGTAACAAAAATAATAATTATGTAGTCAAGATCCACATTCTATAGAGCGTCAATGAGATCTATTTCATACTGCAATCGGGTGAAGAAGAATATGAAGAGGTAGATCTTGATGCAAAAAAATTGTTGATAGCCTAAACTTGCAAGAAATTTTGAAAATCAATTATGAAGAAAACAATATATGCATTGCAGCTTATGAAATATCACCCTGTGAGCCTGAAAGAGAAATCAAGATTTAGTTTGGTATTCCTGAGTTCGGTTTCTCAAACTTTCACTACAAATCGTGTTGGATATATTGTTTATTTATTGAAGAAAAAGTACCGAGGAGTATTGTGGGATTGCTTCACCAACTTTTGAAAATGTCTCTAAAATATTTGAGTTCGATAAGCTCGGTCAAGCTTCTCCCAGCTAGAGAAAAATATTGTAAATACAAAAAATGAAGGTTTTTATTTTATTTTAGATTTGGTATTATTTAGGTTTTTAGTTTATTTAGAATTATTTTCGTATTTTTTATGGTAGAGATTTATGGCTTATAAAAGAAGTTTATTTTAAAATTTTAGGAGTTATGTTTTAAATAGGGAGAAAATAAGAAGGACTATCTTAGATGATATGTTCTAATCTTTAGGAAGATAATCTTTTAAGTTAGAGAGTAAAACTTTTGATAAACATCTAGTTATAAAAGTTATATGTTTTAGGAAAGATATGTGTTTTTAGTTAGAAAGTAAAACTTTTGATGAACATCTAGTTAGAAAGGTTACTTTTTTTAGGAAAGAAATGAGTTTTAGAGGGAGAGATAAAAATATTTTTAATTTATTTTGTTATTTCAATTATATTTAAAGAGCAATGTTTCTCTTTGCAAATAGAGAATAGATTTTGTTTTGGGTGAATAAAAGTGGTATGTCAATGGGTATTTGGGCCCCTATCTTTTGGTGATAATGGAGTCCGAGACCTCACCACGAGGCTTAGTATAAAGCTTGACAATACTTCTATCAAGGCCCATGCCATTCTCAAAACAGAGAAGACATTGGATGGGAATGGAGTAAAGTTGATGTTGTCAAAAAAATCATTTTTGGGTGGATTCTCTCACAGACTTAAGTATATTCTCTCAAACATTTATTTCATTTTTATTTTTTTTGTTTATTATTATTTCTCCTTGCATCAAGACCCGAGCAAACCCAAGACCTGAGACCCAACGAGTACGAGTTTAGGTTCAATTTTTTGACCCAACAGGTCAAGTATGGGTCCAAACCTAGACCCGAATACCATTTGGATCCAAGTCCGGATCCAGATGTACTCGACCGTTGCCACCCCTGAGCCTAGTTCACGACGAGATGTGGGGGACTTTTAAACAGCTAGTTCATCAAAAGATATAGCAAAATTTTTTATTTCCAACCTATCTTTGGTTGTGTTGCCAACTTCCTTGCCAAAAGAGGTCAACATTTGATATCTCGACTTGCTTTGCAGCAAGACTTGAGGAGGGCCCATCATCTCACGCTTTCTCATTCCAAATCTGGTCATGCAAATTTTAAGACAATACGTCAAAATCCAAGAGTATCTCCTTCTGAGCCGTTCATTGTCGAATTTCAATAGCCATGGATAAGAACATGAAGAGGTAGAGATCTCAATGCAAAAAGACGATGTCCATAACCCAAAAGCACCGGAAATTTTGAAAATCAATTATGAAAAGCAAGACATGTGTGATGCAGCATGTGAAGTCCCAATCTTGTGAGTCTGAAAGAAAATCCCTAAAATACGTAAAAAATTATATAAATATCATAAAGTTAGGAAAAAAATGCCCAAAAAACCCTAAAAAACAAAGAAATGTACAAAACACCAAGAGTGCCAAAATGTTAAGAAAATCCCTAAAAAACCCTTAGAAAGTAGGAAAAACCATTAGGAAAACTGTCGATCTAGAAACCCTATAAACCATTAGGAAAACTGTAGATCTAGAAACCCGATAAACCAAAGTTAGGTGTTAGAAACCCTTGAATCCAAATCTAGAAAAATCTAATTATTTCCAACAAAACTCCCAGCCATAGAGCTTTCTCAAATCTTGTTCTCAAGAATGAACATCCAAGTAAGGAGTGTGTGCGAAAGGTGGCCTAATCCAAGCCCCAAGAGGGAGTACTTCCCTTTTAAATACAAATTTCACACCAAAATAGGTCTTTAAATGTTGTCAATTTTTAGGGTTGATTTGGGTATTTCTTGTTTACTTCATAAGATTCATGGATGAGGTATGTGGGGTTAATATGACCTACAATGGGAAATTACTTTTTTTATGGATTTAGGAGATTTAGTCGGAGATTCATCGGAGATTTATGAGGCCTTCATATTGGGAGAGAAGAAGAGAGAGAATTTTATGGGTTTTTTTAATTATTTATTTTCGATTTATTTTATTTTATATTTAAGGGAAGGAGTCCCTCATTGTAAATAGAGATTATTGGTGATTGAGTAAATAGTTTGATCTTATGAAAAAATATTGGGGTAGACTCCCTTGCAGATCGAGAGATAGTATAATCTCTCTAAATCCTTTTTATTTTATTTTTATTTTCTTGTTAGTATTTTTTCGTGCATCATTTTTCTTGCAAATTCGCTCTTTATTATTTGTTTCGCTTCTTTTTTCGGTTCCTTTCCATGGCTAACTCTTCTGGTTCTTAGCAGTCTCATAGTCCTGGCCATGAGGAAGAAATTGAGGGAACTAGGAACTCTCCTCTTGTTCCTCCTCTAGATACTGTGGATTATAAGAAAGGTAATGGTGAATTCATGGCAGGGGATACTTCATGATCCAGGTGATGAAATTTCCATGGGATAGCCAATTTCTAAACCACCATTGCCTTTTGAGGATGATTGGGGTGTCATTTTGATCTATAATACAGATGCGGTCGTTGCTGAATTGCAAATGAAAATTGTGATGAGATCAACAGCCTGAAAACCATTGTTATTAGGCATAACGAGCTACTGAACCACTTGAGGTGCCGGCTCAAGCTAACTATTGAGTGCCTGAACGCCACTTGTGAAAATGTGTCAATCTAGAGATGAATATGGTTTGTTTGTAACCGTAAGCGTGCAATGGCACGTGTCTAAAGTGAAGGTTGGGGAACCTTTCTTGGAGTTGTGGTCACTTAGTTTAGGTCTTTTCCCTTTTTCTTTTTCTTCTTGTGATTTTCTACAAAGAGGAAATTACAGCATTAGAAACAGCAAGAGCAGGTAAAGAAGCTCTACCTGCTAAAACATCAGCCACATTATGCTTCACGATAAACATGAAAAAAAAAGACTGAAAGAGTAGCTATAAGATCCATAATATGCAACCATAAAAAACTTGTTAAAACATCAGCTACATTATTCGCTTCACGATAAACAAGAGAAAATGAGACTGAAAGAGTAGCTACAAGATCCATAATTACCAACATTTCTAGCAATGAAGTCTTCACGTGATTTTCTTCTTTATAATTATTTATAATTATTCTCAAGAAGGAGAAGCGTGTCTCCAATCAATACTATGCATATTTACATTTGCCATAATTAACTTGATTCAATTAATCAGAATAATAATGAGGGTTTCAATAGATCTCCCACACCCTTTCCAATTGATTAGCCTAAAACAGATAGGGAAACCCAATAGATCCCTCAAAAAGAAGGGAAGTTAGTGTTAGAATTCGTAGAAGCATACATGCACAAACATTGAATTGAATAGAGAACAGAGAGAGAATAAGAGAGAACACAACATTTACGTGGTTCAGGACGAAGCCTTACGTCAACGGATCCAAAGCCCAATGGGCGACATCTTTACTATTTTGGATTATTTTTTACATCAATAAGTACTTTTATATATAGATGATAATCACACAATTACATAAGATAAATATGGTATGATTCTTGGATATAAAGGTAAATAATAGGAGGCATTCTCACCAAACTAACTTGATGACTAAGTAACTTTGACTTAGTCACTTCTTATCTTCTAGATACCTAATCTTATATCCATATGATGTATATCAATATATCCTAACACTCCCCCTCAAACTCAAGACACAAAGTAGGAGTTTGAAGAATACTAAGTTGCCAAAAACGAGTAAGTAACTTTGACTTAGTCACTTCTTATCTTCTAGATACCTAATCGTATATCCATAATGATGTATATCAATATATCTTAACACTCCCCCTCAAACTCAAGACACACTCAAGACACAAAGTAGGAGTTTGAAGAATACTAAGTTGCCAAAAACGAGTAGTGATATTCAGATTGCTTGAACAACAAGCACAGATTGTTGTAGCGGATCAACAAGCCTCAGGAAGATATAACCTCAGGAATAATCGGGACATCCGAGATCGAGTAACGAAAAATTCGATCAACAACAAACAAACAGGCATTCAGAACATCCAGGATCGAGTCACGAAAAATTCGATCATCCCACAGTATGGAGTAATAGAATACTCCATCTTTCAATATGATTGAGTAACAAAAAACTCAATCATTAAACATGAGCATCCAAAATAGACAGGATCAAATAAATTCAATCATCGCACAAGATGGAGTAACGAAAAACTCCATCATCCAATAAAATTGAGTAATAAAAAACTCAGTCATTAAACATAATCAAGTAACGAAAAACTTGATCATCAATTAAGATAAAAAACTTGATATATGGATTTGTGACAGTGAACACATAATAGCAATAATGGTAATCAATCTAAGAACCCAAAACCAAATTAGAAAACCCCAAATACCAACTACACCAAATTAGAAAACTCCAAATACCAACTACACCAAATTAGTAGCAATAACTTGACGGAACAATAACTGACAGAAGATTTTTTTTTATTTTTTTGAATGGAAGCACCTTGGACAAGATTTGGTCTAGAGAGAGAAACCTGATAAAGATGTTGGAGCGGAAGGTTTTTGCAGTAGACAAGATTTGGTCTAAAGAGAAAAAGGGGATAAAGATGTTGGAACGCAACGGGTGGATACACCTTGAGGATAAGCAATTTGCAGTAGAGGAGATCTCCTTCATGGTCCTAATGAAGATGCGTGAGATCGTAGAGGCCTACCTAGGATCTACCGTTAAGAATGCAGTTGTCACAGTCCCTGCCGACTTCATTGAAGTGAAGAAAAGGGCCCTGGAGTTACAGGAGTTGGAGAAGAGGGGAGTGGATTTGAACGAAAAGGGGATTAATTTACCATGGCCAGTTGCTGCTGCTGCATCAACGGGAACAATTGCGGCCTTTGCTTTTATGGTTTATCTCAAATATTCTAGGCAAAAGTAAGCTTTTTCTCTCTCTCTCTATAAATTATATTCATTGAGTGAATAATATTGTCTTGGTTCTTATTGGGGATAAAAACTTTTGATTCTTGGATTTTGTACCTGTAAAGCAGAGAGGCCATCGAGGGCTTCATGAGCATGCTCTCTATCAACTGATGGGCCTCGATTAGGAGGCCAGCATGGCCCAGGAGATCAAGCACGCACCTATAGTGCTCGATTTTCGGCTATTCACCAATCAGGGAAATTGTAAATAGAGAAAAATAGAAAATACCAAATCGTGAACCTTGTTCTGATACTTTGTTAGAATTCGTGGAAGCTTACATGCATAGACATTGAATTGATTAGAGAATGGAAAGAGAAGAAGAGAGAACACAACATTTACGTGGTTCAGGTTGAAGCTTTATGTTCACGGATCTAGAGCCCAACGGGCTACATCTTTTCTATTTTGGATGACTACATCTTTACTATTTGGATGATACGTTCACGGATCCAAAGCCCAACGGGCTTCATCTTTATTATTTGGATGATAGTTTATATCAATAAGTACCTATATAGATATAAGATAATCACACAATTACATAAGATAAATATGGTATGAATATTGGAGATAGAGGTAAATAGTAAGAGGTCTTATCACTAAACTAACTTAATAACCAAGTAACTTTGACTTGGTCTCTTCTTATCTTCTAGATATCTAATCTTATCAAGAGATATATACCTATACATCTATGATGATGTATATCCCCCTATCCATCGGTCCGCCACATGTGTATAAAGTACTTTGAGGCACCGACCACTATCCTGCGCACTTCATAACTACACGATCTTGATTATTCTTCGAATAATTCAAGATAAAAATATGTGATATGGCATAATCCACAAGGTGACTACAAAGTATGCTAATGTTATTAAAATCTAGTCTAAAAAAAGGCTCCAATTGAGAACGAACTTATCTGCATGGGCTCTCCCATGGTTCAATGTTGTCATGCTCACCTTGGGTCTCCATATCATAGTTAGGTTGTGCCTTCACGGCCTGAGCTTGGTTGTGGATAACAAGGATGGATGTTGGATCATTGGTCCTGCTGAGACAGAAGATGAAGTGCATTTAGTAACCATTAATCCACAGTAAAGAAATAACGAATATAAGCATGAAATTCAATTATTTTACATGTTCCTGATGGATGGACTAGGGTTAACCAAAATCTGGATGTTGTTCCCCAATTTTGAGATCCAATATTTGGTTTCCTTATACGGAATGGTCATGCTTGTTGGGTCGAAGTATGTTATACTCCTTATATGTGCCTTTAGATGTTTGTAGGCATCTTGTTTAAAATTTGGTTATTTTTCTTCATTTTTTTATATTATATTTAATTTTTAAATATCTAAAAATGCTTTACAAATGCTTAATAAACCCTTAGGGATTATCCTATCCAAATACATCAGTTTACCTTTTTCTATGGTACATAGTCCTTTAGACCATGGTCTCACCCTTCTAGAAATCCTACGAAATCTTTTAGAAGTCCCAAAAATCTTGGAGACCATCTAGAAACTCATCCTAAACCTTAGAACTAGGAAACCAACTTGGGATACGGAATTTCAGGATAAATACTAATCAAGAAATGATAAAATTAAGATAAGAATCAAAAGAACAAAAAATCCCAAAATTTGAGCCACCCAGGTCCCAAACACCACAGTTCATGATGTTTGGACAAATCCCTAAACACCACATAATGCAGCATCTAAACGTAGGAAACCGAAAATTCAACTGACTGAACTCCGAGAGCCCTGGACACCACAGTTCGTGGCGTCTAGACCAAAAAGTCCTAAACACCAGATACTGTGTTGTCTAAATATATTAGACTTATCAACTAAAAATTTTCATATAATTCAATAATAATTATTCCCAATTGACTTAGAACCAACTTTTGAGGCCTATAAAGGTTTTATTCGAGTCATTCGAGGGACCAACACAGAACTTTAGATCAAGAGATCTAGTCTTTAGAGAAAACCTAGAATTAAGAAGCCTAACCCTCAAGATATTTAAGCCTTAGTTTGCTAGACCAAATCCTTGAGAAAAAGCCCTAGTCTAGATCATCTTAACCTTAGCCTAGAGCTTTAGCCTTCAAACCTTAGATACTAGAAGGCATGATCCTAGATCTAAACTACAAAACTGACGCAGTACAAAATTACCAATAAATAACGCCAGAAAAAATAACCGTATTAAGAGAGAAAAATAAAAATCATGAAAAAAATCACAAAAAGAAAGAACAAAACGCACGGATCCGAGTTATCCGCTACAGACCACAAACTCAAGAGAAAAAACAACCCCTAAAAAGGGCCTCTCTCTCTCTCTCTTTGCGGCAAACTGCCACTTTGTTTCATTCACAAAAATCAATCCCTTTACATGGTGTGTGTCCTCTTTTATACATTTAAATCATTATCTCATGTACTCTCAAAAGATAACCCCTAATCTATCTTTTACTAGAAATAAAAAAACATAACTAAATTCCTATCTTCCTTCCTTCCTTGAGATAAATTCTTGTCACGTGCAAACATGGTAACTATCAATAGAAAACCATTTCCTAAGAAAAAAAACAATTCTTCCTAAAAAAACACGTCCAACTAAAGGAAGCAAATTAAACCTAATAAATAAAAATAAAAATCTATCTTATCTCTAAAAATAAAATTAACAAAATTAAAATTAAAATTTTTTATCAACCAGATTTTGATATGCATCACCCTAGATTCAATTTTAACCTCTTTCAACCATCTATTGCTAACATTTTCAACATATCTCAAAGAGGAATATCAACCAATTTCAAAAGAGAAAATTAAATGCAAGAGGTGTAAACAATCCACGGTTCTGATTAGCGTGGCACCACCAACTTCGGGTGTCCCGGGCCAACCAACCCGTGCAAATAAACTTTCCCTTTTTTTCTTCTTAATTTTTAGTTATTTTGATTATTTTAGGTAGTCTTAATTTTGCAATAAATTTCCTTTATTTTGGCAAGAGATCATGCTGGTATTGCCAAGATTTGAAAGGAAATTAGCTTTTTAAGGTTAATTGGTCTTTAACTCGTAATTTGACTGTTTCCACATCATCTCTAGAGAGAGAAATGCAAGGGGAGGGTGAGAGAGTGCAGGGGATGGAGAGAGAACTTAGTGATAGAGAGAGATGCAAGGGGAGGGTGAGAGAGTGCAGGGGGGATGGAGAGAGAACTTAGTGATAGAGAGAGATGCAAGGGGAGGGTGAGAGAGTGCAGGGGGGATGGAGAGAGAGCTTAGTGAGAAGGAATAGAGAGACAAATAGGGATTAGAAAGAGAGAGTCGGAGGGAAACATGGTTGAATTGGGGATTTTAAGCCCTGATCAATCCCAATACTTAAAAAAAATAAAAATAAATAAATAGAAGCGATTTGATAAACATTAGATTAATTTACTAAAAAGCAGTATGATAAAATAAGTATTAAAGCGGTGAAATCTAAAACAAATAAAATAGAAAAAAAAAAAGCAAAAAAAAAAAGATTAAAGCAGTCCGATGTTTGTAACATTAGATTGCCCTACACAAAACAATGGGCCAAAATGTTAAATATTCCGATGTTCCCGTTATTGAACCGCCCCACATATGGCGTGGTTTGATATATTAACCATGAATGCCGCACAAATCCCAACAAATAAATAAATAACCGAGCGTAAAATTTAAAAAAAATCAAAAGAGTCGGATTTCGTGGTAAAAAAGCACAAATTGAGGACCAAAGGGTAATTTTATAATTTATACCCACTTCAAAGATAATCTTTCCTAGAATTTCCTATTTACTGGTGTGTATAATAACTTATATGTGACATGGTTGAAAAGTTGGCAGAGCTCACATCCTTTATACTAATGTAAGTTCGAAACTTGCCTTTTGAACTCATATAACATTTCAATACTTTCGAATACACCCAGTGTTAAGTTGCAATAAATGGAACTAGTTAGTGTTAAGTTTCAAAAGTGCTAACTACTCCTGTAGTGTTGGGATGGCACTACCTAACCCACACTTAGAATGATGCACTTCCTTAGCTCTATTTTGCACCTCGGTTGAAGTCAATAACCCTCCTCATTTAGCTATATTTTGCACCACTTCTCACCCACACCTTCCATGGAGTGGCAATAGCATGGAAAGCATCTCTTAGGTTTTTGGAAGTACGGGGGCCTCCGACAGCTGAACATCTTCCGCCCAAAAAACAAAAAAATGATGGATCAGCTTGTCAGGCGTCTTAGCGCCATTAACACTTTAAAAAATACAAAAAAGAAAAGAAAAAAGAGAGGTCAGATCAGGTTGTTTGGGTTTCATGAAGTTATTTTCATTATCATCGGAGTTTTTTTCCAAATATTTGGTGTCGGCTACACGAATACTAGTTCTTCATTCTGCTCAATCAAGGAACATATCTTTACTGAAGTCATAAATCCTTATATCTTTTCTCACTACTTCCAACATGTCCTTTTGGGCCCCGTACCATTTTTTAGCTTCCACTTGAACCAACTCACACCTATAACACTTGCCAGCCAACCCACTTAAGTCTACTTTCTCTCATCTTATCGCCTAATAGAGTCACAAATAAGTTCTTGCGAATGTATTCATTTTGAATTATATCCATTTTTGTATTGCTACCCATCCGTCTCAATATCCCCATCTCCATTATACTCATCCTAAGGGTATGTTGTTTATTGACCATAGGCCTGCAACAGGGTCCTAAAAACCCAAGTAGATGACCCAAGACTCCCACTTTTTCTCTTTACAAAATGGGGCAAAACATGGCACAACAGTACCGACTGTGAGCTCCCTTCTCTTCTTCTCTCATCTTTTCTCACTCTAAACAATGAGTTTCAAGCCCCTTATACTTGGGAGCTTAGAAGACAGTACGACCCTTGGATTATAAACCAATGGTCTAGAAATATTGAAGAAAAGTCAACAAGAAAATATAAAATGAAGCCCACATATATAAAGCCAACTTCACACATGTATCAATCTCCCACTTGAAGATAAATCACCAAGCCTCTATAACAACCACCATTACATCACTCTCCTTCCACTCGAGGTTACAACTCCTCCAACCCCAAAAGTCTCTTGCACATCTTGTTCTTCTCGGTTGAGATAACCTTTGTCAATATATCAGCAAGGTTCTTGTCAGTGTGGCTCTTGTCCACCTACATATCTCTACACTTGAGAGCTAATCAAATAAAATGATATCTGACCTCTAGATACTTTGTCTTGAAGTGATAAGCTGCATTTTTAGCCAAATGCATAGCACTTTGATTATCACAATGCACAACATACTATCTTGTTGCACCCCAAACGGTCAAGTAGCCTACTCAACCAAATCATTTCTTTTGCGGCCTTTGTCAACATCACATACTCAGCTTCAGTTGATGACAAGGCAACAATATCTTGCAACCTTGACATCCAGCTGACTGCACGACCACCAACTTTAAAAATGTACCCAATGGTAGATCTTTTAGTATCACGACATCCTATATAATCTGCATCTACAAAACTAATAACTTCCAATGATGAGTTTTCAAAACACAACCATACATTTTGTGTCCCCTTCAAATACTGAAGGATCCACTTAATTGTCTACCAATGCTTTCAGCCTATATTAGACATAAATCTGGAAATAACTCTCACTGCATGAGCATTATCTGGCCTAGTACAAACCATTGCATACATCAAACTACCCATTACATAAGTATATTGAACATTCTTCATCTTATTTTTATCTACTTCATTCATTGGAGAGCCCTTTTTAGACAACTTAAAATGTGCAAGTAATAACGTAGAGACAGGTCTACAGTTAATCGTATTGAAGTGCTCAAGAACTTTAAAAATTTATCCAGATTGATTGAACCAGACCTTACCTTGCTTTTTATCTCTATGGATGCGCATGCCTAATATCTCATTAGCTGGTCCAAGATCCTTATTTGCAAAATGTTTGGACCTATCAAGCTTCAAATGCTTAATTTCACTCAGATCATTGCTACCAACAAGCATATCATCAACATATAGCAACAAAACAACAAAAGAATCATATGTTGAATCCTTGAAGTATACAAAATGATCAAATTCGTATCTAAAATAACCTTGACCTAGCATAAAACTATCAAGTTTCTTATACTATTGACTAGATACTTGTTTCAAACCATACAATCCATTTTTCAACTTGCAAACCAGGTTAGGATTGGTTTTTTTTTCTAAAACCTTCAGGCTGACATATAAATTTCCTCATCAAGATCACCATGCAAGAAAGTAGTTTTTATATCAAGTTGTTCTAGCTTCAAATTTAAGTTAGCAACTAAAGATAAAAAAACTCTAATAGAACTATGATTAGTAATAAGAGCGAAAATTTCATTAAAATCAATACCTGGCTTTTTCTGAAAGCCTTTTACTACAAGTCTGACCTTATAGCACATATGACCATTTGCCTCCCACTAAATTACATATACTCATCTATTCTTCAATGCTTTCTTCCCATGTGGAAGTTCCACCAACTTCCACATATTATTATTACGTAAAGCATCAATCTCCTCCTCTATACCTTATGCTACTTTCCAGCATTATGGCAACAAATAGCCTCCTAAAAAGATTCAGGCTCACTACTATCAGTATACAAAGGAAGAAGAGTACCTTGGTATGTGTTTGTGAGGGTGTGTGAATTTTCACAATTCTTACTCAAGTGTAATTGGTAGGCCTTCTTCATCTTCAATTAATTTAGTGTCATTTTCATATCTAGCATCACCTCTATTAAAACTGTCTTAAGTTGGGGCTTGCGTTTCTAGCACTTACCAATGTGAAATAATGGGATTTTGGACTGGTATGTCTACAACAAGCCTTTCTTGCTTTGGCTCTTCTTGATTTTTTTCTGCAAACATCACATTTTCATTAAAGTGAACATCTCTACTTCTTATGGTGGTCTTTGTAATAGGATCTCAAATCCTATAACCTCTATCATCACTACCATATATAAGAAAAGCACATTTTCTTGACTTGCCATCCAGCTTGGCTCTACTTTCACTTGGCACTTGAATATAAGCTTCACACGCAAATGTTCACGAGTGGTCAAATGACACATTTTTTCCTTTCCAAATAATTCAGATATTTCATTATTCAAGGGTGCACTGGGAGATCTATTGATCAAAATTGCATACTAAGACCCAATTGTGAGAGCATGCTTCTTAATCTTTCAATGCTGGTCTTATTCATTTTCTCAATGACATTATTTTGTTGTGGTATCCCAATGACGGTCCTTACTCTGCGAATGACATTCTCTCCACAAAAAGTATAAAAAACATTCCAGCAATATTCACCACCATTATTAGTTTGTAAGCATTTAATAATTCTCTATGTTCCCTTTCCAACCATAGCTTTGAAAACTTCAAAAACTTGACCCTTAGAGTTAAAGGATACAACCAATACTTTCTAGAATAATCATACAAAAAATGACAAAATAAGAAGCTCCACCAAGAGCTTTAACTTTAACAGGGCCACAAACATTAGAATACATCAATTATAATGCTTTACTTTTTAATGAGATTCATTTCTTTTAAAATTGACTCTACGCTGCTTACCATGGCACAATAATCACATAAATCAAGAAAGGAATGCTTAGAAATAGGAATAAGATTTTGGCTTTACAATACCTTCATATACCCTCGCGACGCTGTGTGCCTAGGCACATACCTCGGTGCCCACCAAGCATGCTGCATGGGTGTTCTTAGCTCAGCTACGCATAGGCCCTCGCGACGTCGTGTGCCTAGGCGCACACTACGGAGCCCTCAACCCATACAGCGTGGGTGTGTCTTGCTCGGGCTACTCACAGGCCCTAGCGATGTCGTGCCTAGGTGCACACCTTGAGGCCCACTATCCATAATGTGTGGGTGTCCCCAGCTCGTCTACCCTTGGGCACTCGCGACGCCGTGTACTTAGGCTCACACCTCAGAGCCGTCCACCCAAACTGCGTGGGTGTGCTTAGCTCAGGCTTCCTGGTATCGCTCGTTGCGCCATGTGCCGAGGCACACACCTCAGTGCACACCACCCATATCATGTGGGTGTGCCCAGCACATGCCATCGGTGGGCCCTCGCGATGCCGTGTGCCTAGGCACACACCTTAGGGCCCACCAAGCATACTGCGTGGGTGTGCCTATTTTGGTTGCCAGTGTGCCAAGGCGTAAACCATGAAGCCCTCAACCCATACAGCGTAGGTGTGCCTTGCTCGGGCTACCCGAAGCCATCGCGATGTCATGTGCCTAGACGCTCATCTCGGTGCCTACCACCCATACTGAGTGGGTGTGCCTTACTCGGGCATCCCATCGGCCCTCAACCGTATGTATGGTGATACACCCAAGCACGTAACGTCCTGCATTGAGGTAGTAAGGGCCGTGTTTGGGGAAAATCTACACTAGTTTCACCTGATTAAGTGTCACACATGAATTTCAACTGTTTTAAGACATCACACATTGTTGGGGAGGATGGGCACCTGAGTGGGACGAGGCTGAGTTGCGTGATTTCTGTAAGGAGTTGCCACTGCGTGGGTGTGCTTTGCTCGGGCTGACCCGTGGACCCTCGATGCGATGTGCCTAGGCGCATACCTCGGTGCTCACCAACCAGACTACGTGGATGTGCCCAGCTCATGCTACCGGTAGGTACTCGTGGCATCGTACCTAGGCACACACCTCGGTGCCCACCAAGCATACTGTGTGGGTGAGCCTTGCTCAGCTACCCATAGGCCCTCGCGAGACAGTGGGCCTAGGCGCACACCATGGAGCCTTGAACCCATATTGCGTGGGTGTGCCTTGCTCGGGCTAATCGTAGGCCGTCGTGGCACTGTGTGCCTAGGCGAAAATCATGGACTCCTCAACTCATACAGCGTGGGTGTGCCTTGCCCGGCCTACATGAAGGCCATTGCAGCGTCGTGTGCCTAGACGCTCATCTCGGTGCCCACCACCCATACCGCGTGGGTGTGCCTTGCTCGGGCATCCCACCGACCCTCGAGGTCCCCCTGCTTTCAACCATGCATGTGGTGGTACACCCAAGCAAGCAATGTCATGCATTGAGGTGGTATTGTTCGTGCTTGGGGAAATTTATGCTAGTTCTACTCCATTAGGTGTCACTTAGAAATTTCAGGCGTTTTAAGACATCATACATAGTTGAGGAGGGTGGGCACCTGAGTGGGACGAGGTTGAGGTGGTGATTTGGGCAGGGCGTAGCCACTGCATGGGTGTGCCTTGCTTGGGCTTACCCATGGACTCTCGATGCGTTGTACCTAGGCACACACCTTGGTGCTCACCACCCATACCACGTGGATGTGCCATGCTCGTGCTACCTGTAGGCGCTTGTGGCGTCGTGCCTAGGCACACACCTCGGTGCCCACCAGGCATACTACGTGGGTGTGCCTAGCTCGACTACATGTATCCATGCTCACTGAGATGACCCATGCGACTATGCCAAGTTGTAGCAATGATCTTCTCTGTAGTAAAATTCTTTTGAGACATGCCATGAAAAATGTAGAGACTCTCATCTTTTTTCCCTTTCAATATTGTCATACAACCTCTTGAAATCTTCCATGACCCATTTTCAAAAGTTACAATGAAACTAGAGTTATGTAATTGCCCGGCTGAAATGAGATTTTTCTTCAATTCAAGAACATGCCTCACATTTCTCAATGTATACTTCTTTCCAGCTGATTTCTTGATAATAACATTTTTAATTCCAAATATTGCAAGCTCTATGATCACCAAGATAGACAAAGCCACCTTCCACATTTGTGAAGGATGAAAAGTTTGATCTTTTTAAGCAAATATGAAATGAAGCACCAGAGTTCAAGACCCAAGTATCTTCAGAAGACAATGTTGTGCATATAATACTAAAAGTGACCCCATCTTCACCATCAAATACCATACTTGCTTTGGCATAGCCATCTATGCCCTTGACTTTTTGTTTGCTCTTCAAAGCATAACAATCTTTTCTTATATGACCAAGTTTCTTAGAATACCAGCAAGTAACTTTCTTGCCCTATGACTTGGATTTGCCTGTGCTATGAGATTTACTCCTATTAAATCCCTAGGGTTGATCTCTATGTTGTGTTTTTTCTCTATCTCTTGTTGATTCAGCACATGTTTGTGTGGATGCATTTCTAGTCTCTTCATTTAACAATGAAGCAACAATATCTTTCAAATTAAACTTGTTACCCATTGTATTTGACACAAGAGTAAACAAAGTATCCTAACTAGTAGGTAAAGAACTTAGCAAAAGCAAACATAAAACTTTTTTATCCAAATTCACTTTCAAATACCTCAATTGTGCAGAAATATAATTAAATTCACTCACATATGCTCTAATTGTTGCACCTTCTTTCATTTTCAAAAGAAACAACTTTTTAATGGCGTGCATTTTATTTGTACTAAAGGGTTTTTGAAAGGTTGTTATAAAGATTACCAAAGCTCTGCAGATATTTTACATTGACAAATTTCAAATAAAATTGAGGCTGAAATACAAGGTCTAATGGCTGCCAAACATTTTCGATTAAGAATATCTCATTTCCAATCTTCCATTCCAATAGGCATGGCCTCTTTTCGTCATAGTGGTCGATCCAAATATTTTCCAACAAGATAATCATCCATCATCATATTTCAAATTGGCCAATTACTTTTAGTTTTTCAAATTCCATTGCCCATTCCATTTTAAGAAAAATTATAATAAATAAGTACAATAGGAAAACCCTTATCTTCACAAACACAATTCATAAGCTCTGATACCAGTTATTGGGATTGATTGTGATGAAAATACAACAAGGGTGTGTTTCATTTACAGCTATTGTGCATCCAAATTATCACAAACCATCAATGGAAACAATATGGGATCAAAGAACAAACATGAAATGAAAAATAACGCAACATGCACTCACATAGCACAGAGATTTAACATGGTTCAAAACGTGCTTTCTTTTCACAGAAGAATTGTGCGTGGCCTTACTTGTTAATATGATTATTGAGGCCCAAAGCTCTAATTTCCAACAACCTTACTTCTCTAAGAACAACGCCCAAAACATGGCCCAAACATACTACAAAATATGTGCTTTCTCTCTCTAAAACAGGACATGATCCCAAAATCCCAAGTAGATGACCCAAGACTCCCACTGTCTTTCTCTACAAAATGGAGCAAAACAAGGCACAACAGTACCCACTATTAGCTCTCATTTCTTATCATCTTTTCTCACTCTAAACAATGAGTTTCAAACCCTTTATTCTATTGAAGCTTAAAAGAGATTACAACCTTTAGATTAAAAACAAATCCAATAACTTGAAAATATTGAAAAAAAATCGAACAAAAATATATAAAATAAAGTCGTATATATAATTTGGCTTCACACATATAATACAATTAAAGCCTCTTATTCTTCCTAAAATGGCGCGGCAAGGGTTTGTGATATGCGGCAAGGGTGCGCCAACTTAGGAGGAGTGATTAATCACGCAAGGAATTTTAAAAAGTCGTGGGCGGCAGCATAAGACATGGGCCCATTATGTCCCTTTAACTTTAATAAGTGGGTAAAAAAAAAACAGGGAGATGCAGAATTGCCGTAGTGCTGTAAGAAGTCTTTCCATCCAAGTTCTTAACCCCCTGTATCTTCGCAAGTGTGGGGCACGATTTTCTTTTGCATGTTGGAAATTTGACTAGCCGTGGACCGTCTATTCCCAACAATGGACGCTAGAGATGGGCCGTACGATTGCTTATTGATAGCCGTGGATCTTTACGAGCAAAGGCTCAGGCTCGAGCTTGTCCGCTGACGAGGATTGGTAAATTATAAATAAGTACGCCAAAAGATTTCATGTTTGTGGGGCATGTTGTTTATTACTCCCTCGGGAAAAATCCAATCTATGAGTAATCTTACGGACTCCAAATTTTGGTGATGCAACCGCTTTAACCGGTAGCCTAACTTTAACTAAAATAGTACTTTCTATATACTTGGAGAAATAATGTCTCAAGATTGAACGAAGATGTTCAATTTTTTTGATAGTGACACCTAAGGGTTGGAAAAACTTAAAATTCTACTTTTTCTTTTTCAAAATAAGATCGTATAGGGTATAATATGAGATCGTTTATCTTTGTTACAAAAAAGTCACAATTATTTCTAGTCATTAGATGTCAAATTAGGATGTCTCACAAAGTTCAAGTTATTTTATTTTATTTATTTTTATAACTTTGAGTCCAATCATTGACATTATTACAACTACACAATTTAAAATTTGACGGACAAAAATATTTGTGACCTTCTTATACCAAAAGTAAATTGTGTCAAGCATCTAATGATTTTTAAGTGGTTCCTAAAATTTCAAATAGAAAAGATCACCCAAGTGGGCCATCTGCTCAAGGGCGTTGGTGCTAGGTATGCTCTAGTCGGAGCATAGTGTATGCACTCTGTAAGTATATATGAGGAGTGGATTCTTTTTATTATAGTATATTTCAATTATTCTTAGCCATTACATATGAAATCGAGCAATTAAAATATCATGTTAAGCATGCTTAATATTAAATCAAATTTTCTCAAACTCGTTGATAGATCCTAACTACATGATTTCACATCCAACGACAACAATTGTTTGTGTTTATGACTCTTGTACGATAAAGAGCACATGTACTTTTGCTCTTATGAGAGCATAGAGTGTATGTCTACTCCCTCGGTCAGAAGACCTACTTGGAAAGATTTTTTCGATATAAAATTTTGGGAACCACTTAAGCATTAAAAGATGATTGTTTTCAAATGAAGAAATTAGAATTTTTAAGAGTTCTAATACTTCGATCTTACCCTCTAAAAATTGGATAGTCTATGTGTAATCTTGAGACATCATTTTTTTCAAGTGCATAGAGAGTACAATTAAGAAATATTTTTTTATTGATAGTATTTTATCTTGGAAACGTTACATCCTGAAAAATTGAGGTCCTAGGGTCAATACTACATTGCACCTTACCCAAGGGAGTAAATGGATAGTATACTCCCAGGGAGTATACTATCCAAGATATCCAAGGACTTGAATGTCTATTCAGTAAAACCCCACTTACCCCAAATTTTGGTATGTAACCCCTTCAACCCAGAGATTACCATTAACATAAATTTTTTTTTCCTAATTATACCATCTACGTACTTGAAGGAAACTAAGCAATAGAGATACTTCCTGGATTTGAAGAATAATCATTTGTTGATTTTGGGGTGATTCCAAATTTTTCGATTGAAAAAAAGTCTCTCAAGAAGGTAGTCTGACCGATTGAGTAGAAGTACACCGCTCCCAAGGAAAATACATGCCCAAATTTAAAATGTCACAATAATATATTCTTTATATATTTTGAATCCATTCAAATGGAACAAGAACTAATTTTAGTATTGATCTGGGTTTTTATTGTCTCATATTTATTTATCCATTTAGATAACTAAGATAGGGAAAATTACAAATAT
>NW_006495273.1:8877614-8892724 GCF_000471905.2 Amborella trichopoda | reverse complement strand
TACTATCTATATATAAACTAACGAGGTAAGTAGTAGTATAGATAGTAGTTAAATTAAGTTAGTAGAGAGGAGATATATATATNTCTCTATATATATATATATATATATATATATATATATATATATAGGAAGGAGCCATGGTATCTTAGCCAAACAAATATTTGGTGAATTGAGGAGTCCGCTAATACCCGTTGGTAGGTGGATTACATATATCATATTCCTCTTATGCTTTGCAATTAGAAGAGAGAGAGAGAGAGAGGCAGAAAAAGGCATGATTTTGGACAATTGAATGAGGGCGTCTTACATGTTGGGAACTGAGGCTATCTTGATCCCCCCTTGTAGGGATACATTAATTCCAAAAAATCCATCTATCCAAGAATCAAATATGGTACAGTAAACTTGATAAAAATATGATGAAATCAAGAGAAAGTAAAATAAGAACTCTAATAACACAACCATATACTACAAAGCTCCATGGGCACTAAGTATTATTGCTGCTAACTGTATATATAAGCTCAATATTCGTATTTGGTCCCTTACCTACATTTATCATGAAGCTAATATGGTGGCTGATTTACTTTCCAAGCCTAAACGCACAACCAATGCTTAACCTCATATCCTTGAGATCCTTTGTATAAGTTGTTCCTACAAAGCCTTGCATATGCTTGAAATTTTGATAATACTTGCCCATACTTCTCAAATTTTGAAGTTTCCATTGCATTCCAATATTTTCTTCCTAGGCTAAACCCAAACCAATCAAAATAGCGATAAATAAGTAAAATGACATATTTTATAGAAATCATGATAATAATCAAATCAATATCAGAGTAGCATGCAACACTCTAACCGCATCTGCCCTTCCTTCACCAAATTTTCGAAATTAGCCCAAAGGAAATTTATGTGGGGTTTTTGGCTTCACATCCCCTTGTGAAAGATCTTCAATTTCTCCATCTTGCCAAATATTATTATCAAGGTCTTGCTTTGTACTACCAAAATCTTCCATTGCCAAATCTTGTACCGGCAAATCATGTACCGCCTTTTGAGCTTCATTTTTCTCTACAACCAAATTTACTTGTTTATTTATAATTGTGCTCCCTAATAATTTATATAAGTTTTCTTCTTGGACTTCCTTCATTATAACTAAAACCCCTTTTGAAACTTTGAGCACTCCACCTTGCCTGGTAAATTTGTCGCCTTCCATATCAAGAGAAGAAAGTGAAATTAATATCTTCTTTAAATCCAACACATGTCGCACATTATTAAGAGTTCAAACCATCCCATCATACATTTTTATTCAAATCGTGCCTATTCCAATCATCTTACTCATTGAAGTATTTATCATTGATGCCAAACGACACTCGCATAGTTTATATGCATCAAACCGCGATCTATACAGGCACATAATATGCTCCACTATCAAGTTTCCAACTTTGATAGTTCATGGAATTACATCCACTATCAACACTTCATTTTTAATATAACTGGATGTTGATTCCTCAACTTGGTGGGCTTCATTCTTGGCTTTACCGTTCCCTTCCATTCCAGAAATGGACCCTTTAATGAATTTGACATTTTCCCTTGCCAACAAATTTTCTTTATGTGACCAAGTTTGCCACAATATCAGCTACCTCTTTTATCACAAAACACCCTCAACTTTGATCAGCTACTTAATAAATTTCTTGTTGAACCAACCGGTTCATCCAACCAGCGTCTTGCCACAAGTATATCCATTATTGAACCCATTAAATTATCCATGAATACCTTCTTTCAGAGTTCATTGATAAGTAGAGCACTACGAACCGAACCCAACTTGAGGGATTCTTCATTGTTACAATTCAAGGTACCAACAAGATTATCATAAGATTTTTGTAACAAACAATGTAATATCACCGGCTTTTCATCCTCATCCATGTTTACCCCGATATTCTCGAGTTCACAAATTATGTTGTTGAATTTATTTAAGTGTTCCGACACTTTTATACCATCTCCCATCCTCAAATAATACAATTTTCGTTTTAAGAAAACTCGATTTGTGAGGGATTTAGTTTGGTACAAGCTTTCTAGCTTTGCCATTAAATCCGCTTCTGTTTTTCTACTACTATGTTAAATAGTATTTTTATTTGCTAAATACAAGTAAATTGTGGCGAGGGCCTTCCTATCCAATTTTTCCCAACCATCATCCTTTATATATTTCGGTTCCTTGGATTTTCCTTGTAGGGTTTTATAAAGACTTTGTTGTACCAATAAATCATGAACTTTTATTTTCGAAAGTTCAAAATGATTCCTTCCATCAAAATGCTCTACTTCAAATTTTTAAGTAGTCATTTTCCCCAAATTGCTGCATACTTCTTTTGGGCTATGATACCAACTTGTTGGAAATCGAGGTTATCTCGATTACTCCCTCGTTGCGGTCAAGCCCCCACTACAATAAATCTAACACCTTGAAACCGTTCCCTCGATAAATCGATTTCAAGAAATCCATATACCCATGAATCAAATATGGAGTAGTAAAATTGATAAAGAAATCAAGAGAAAGCAAAATAAGAACTCCAATAGCATAATCATACGCTACAAACCTCAATCAAACCATCATCAATTCACAATATACGCGGTTCACTAAAAATGGGGTTACATCTACAGGTAACCAACAAGGAAATGATACGTTATTAATGGAAAAATTACCAGTTTTAGGGTATAGTAGAGAATACATCATACAATTGTAAAAAAAACTCAAATTTATATTTTCTACCACAGTCACACTATCGATCGACATCTTGCTTTACCTCCATCAACTAACACCGTCACCACAAAAGAATCCCGATAAAATTCAGCCCAATAATAAAAAAACCACTAAGAAGCTAGGGTTTGCTAAAACCCAAATTTTTATTTTTACCCAAGTATCCTCCTCTATCTCTTTCGGAAAAAGCTACCAACAAAAAAAAGTCTACATTATTCTATCTACACAATAACTTTTGGTGCCTCCATAAATTTTTTAGGATGAAAAGAGCCTTTAGCATTGAGGAGAATATCATAGGTAAATGGGAGGTGAATTTTTGCATTACCTTCCCAACATTACATTCCTTGTAAGCTTTGCACTTTGAATTGAGGAGGTAGGGGAGGAGGGTGCTAGGCATAGGGATAAGCCTGGTCGGGACGACGAGAGAGAGAGAGAGAGATGCCAGTTATAGCGAGAGATATATGGCAGGCTGCCCAAAGACATGGACGTTTGATTTTCCTTATTTTGCCACAATGACCGCCCGAGTCGTCGTCATTGGCGAACCAAGCCCAAACAAGGTGGGGGCCACTGGTCCAACCCCTACAGAAAGAAAGTTGCGTCGCTGCACGCCGTCGAAAACAGCACTCCTAGTGGGGGAATAATCCCCACCATAACTCCAAATACAGGAAATTAATTTCTACAAATTTCTCTCTCCCAAGTTTTCCCAATCCAACGCCTAGGGCACCTAATCTCTCATCTACATCATATGCATAACAAGCCCAAACGAGTGTTTTTTTGCACTTTTTGGGCAATAAAATATGTACTTCGTTAACTCTAATGATTCGAGATTTTGGGAAATAAAATATCAATGAAGATTAGTGCAATTGCCTTATTATAATGCATGTCAGAATTCGTTTCCTAGACATTATCCCTGTCCCCATTACCTTAGGTAAAAATTTTCCTAATCCGAATATATGCCACATCAGCATTAGTCCGTAAGAAATCCCCTGACTCGTTTAAGTAAAATAAAGGTTTTTTTTTTTTTCTTTTTTGGAATTTCGCCCTAGTTTTCTTTTAACAGCAAAGAGTGAATAAATAGGGAAAAGGTAAAACGCTGACGGCCGGAAATGGAAACGAGGGAAAGGGATGGGTATGATGGATCATTTGACAAGCATAGGGTGCGTACGATGATCGACACGTAGCCTGCACGTCCCACCCCACATTTATTCACTGCAACAGTGCCCACCAGAAAACAAACGCAACCCAAACAAAGCCTCGGCTGCACCACTCCCTTTTGCCTCCAAGACTCTCTCTCTCTAAAAAACTCTCTATAAAGAGAAACCTCTTTCCTTTTGGGAGAGCTGAGAACGGCAACGGCAGGGGGTAAGAAGTGTGGAGAGGTAGTCGATTATTTGGGGTAAGTCGAGAGAAGACTTGGGCCTGGGCCTGGGCCTCGGACCCCTCCCCCTCCTCTAATCTGAACATCGTTTCAGAGAGCCCCTATTTTTGGTAGAGTGAGGCATTATCATCTGAGTCGGGGTGCTTTCTTTCCTATAAAAGAGGGCCAAGCGAATTTACCTTTGGATCTCACTGCTTTCTTACTTTCTTCTTCTTCTCCTCCTCCTCCTTCTTCTTCTTCTTCTTCTTCTTCTACTTCTTCCCCTTTTGAGTTGAGATCTGAGAGAGAGGGGGTGAGAAAATGGGGAGAGGAAGGGTGGAGCTGAAGCGAATCGAGAACAAGATCAACAGGCAAGTGACCTTCTCCAAGAGGAGGAACGGTTTGCTCAAGAAGGCGTATGAGCTCTCTGTGCTTTGCGATGCCGAGGTCGGACTGATCATCTTCTCCAGCCGCGGAAAGCTTTACGAGTTCGGAAGCGCCGGGTATGTCTCCTCCTCTCTCTCTCTCTCTAAACCACTTCCCTCTCTACTCCTTCCTTTTAAGCTGTAGTCTTAAGCGAATCCTGCTGCTAGATCTATAAATTACAACGTCTTCTGTTCTGCAAAAGCTTGATTTCTTTGTGCTGTCAACTGTAGCTAGAGAGAGGGGCGATGGTGCGTTATTTTGGTATTTATAATGTATTTTATTTGAAGTTACGATGATTCTTGCGAGGTTATTGGAAAAGAGTTTGTGGCCAATGGGGTGTCGACACGCTTGGGGCTATCTGTTCCCTAAAGCCTGCTGCTTGGGAAACCGTGGCCCGTCGTCTTTAATATATTGTTTCCACGCCCCACTTTCTCTATCTCTCACTAAAACGACCTCCGATCCTCCCTGTAAACACCCTCTATCGTGAAACCATTAAGGCTAAGTCCGATTATGATTTTACTGGACAATTTTGCGGTGCAACTTCTTCCTCAAAACCCTAGGCTCTACTCTGAAGAAAACCCTAAAACAATCTCATGCTTTCTTGTCTTTCATTTTATGCACTCCAAGCTTTTCTGGTTTTCATGTTAGACAACCGGCTCGGCGGCCATCGTCTCTCTCTCTCTAGACTCCTCTCACTTGCTCTTTTTTTTTTGGCATACCTCATCTTCTTTCTATCTTCTATATTTCTCTTTCTCTTATATTTCGGTAAACGCGCATGGTGAACAAGAAATTTTGTGTCCAAAAAGAAAAAAAAGAAATCATAGAAGCTCCATTACTCGTTTTCAACTTGCTATTAATCCATGTCTTTCAGTCTTCCTCCCTGTCCCTTGTCTTGATTTTATGCGTTTGTTTAGTGTTATCATTCGACTGTGTAAAAACACAGTCAATGTTGGGAAGCTCCTTCCCTGATTTGTAGCCATGATCTTCATCTCCCTCTCCGCCCTTTTCTGACTCTCTCTACCGTTATCTTGAGTATTCAACGATGATGCTCATACCGAGGTTAGAGACTTCCTTTCTGTCCCCGGTCCCAAATGTGACCTAAAGAGATGAGACTTACAGAGAGAGAGAGAGAGAGAGAGAGAAAGAGAGAGAGGTTCTAGGCTTCCTGGGTCCTAAATCCTAGCTAGTGTTGTCGGACACAGATACGAGGTTTAAAGATTCTGACCTACTTTTAATAACCTCTGTCAACAACGCTTTAGACCTCCTCCGTAACACGATTTAATAAATAAGCACTAGTTTGGGCTCGCAGGTCGCCGTGTAAGCTCAAAGAGGGATCACAGATAAATATGCATATACATAAAAAAAAAATTTATTTTTTTTGAAAAGTAAAATGAGCTGCCGGGCCAGTATAGGCACGTTCATTGTGTAAACTCAATGACCAACGTGTGTAAGCAACATTCTATTTTCATTTCTTTAAAAAAAAAAACTTGTTTTTTTTTTTTTTTTTTTGAGGGAATTGTATAGGAAAGGCATGGAGAAATATGCCCTTTCTTCCGCACGGCATTTTACTGTAATTTGCTTCCCAATTTTTCTCAGCTTTCTGTTCACGGTATGGTCGTTGTTTCTTTATGCAATTAAACGGTTCTGTAGGCGTCGTCCTCTCCTGGGTACTATATCCTACTCTTGTCTGGTATCTTTGGCGAGTATTTTGTTTCGGATAATGCCGGTTTAGCACCCAAAGTCTAGACGGGCTCCTAGAACCTCAGAGTGCATTTTCATGTGTATTTAAAAGCATATGAATGCAGATATTTATGTTCATCAATTTTTTTGGACCCAGTTCCTATGCGATCAAGCCCGCATATATAAAAATATGGGCATGTTAATAAATCTATTTTTGAGATAAATTTTTGGATTTAATTTTTAAGGACATATAATCTCTAATATGGAGATCATGGATATGAAAAATTAAGTAAATTTTAAAAACTATAAATAATAATTTTAATAAGAAAACATTTGAACCGTTAGTTTCTATTGTTTTTAGATGGAATGCCTACTTCCATCCATCTTTAAGATGGATGCTTTACACTTTTTGGGTCGCATATGTAGTCATGCGGTCTAGCCCGCATGAGACATTTTTCCTTTATGCATTAGATTTAATATGTATTTTTTTCTAGCAAATATATATGCATGATTCTTGCGAGGTTATAAGTAAAACTTATATGTAAACTGCCTATAAGGTTTTTTTTAATAATTTTATTCAATACTCTCAAATAATAGATATTTTTACATGATGAGGTACCGTGGTACATGTCATAGTTTTGATTGATGAGACTAGAAGCGGCATAAACACAAAGTAAGAACTTTGGAGGGATGCGCTAGAATCTAAAGCGTTTAAAGTTAACCACATTAAGATAGAGAATATGGAATATAATTTTTAATAATAATAGGAATAGAAAAGAAAAAATAGTTAGGATTGATAACCCAGAAACATCTCAAAAGGATTATTTTCGATATTTTGGGTTGATAATCCAAGATAATTGACAGATTAAGGATGGTGTTGCACATAGAATTAAAGCTGGGTGGGTCAAGTGGAGATGCGCATTTGGAGTTTTATGTGATCATTGCATACCAATGAAACAAGAGGGGAAGTTGTATAGGACAGTTGTGAGACCAACCATGTTTTGTGGGACGAAATATTGGATGGTTGATATAGCACTAGGTCAACGATCATAGTCAGTGTCAAGGTGGATGTCTAATCTGCGTGGTTGTTACCTAGGTCATGGTTATTGCATGATACATGTGCATGAGTTTATTTTGCTTTGAAAAATAGTATCTATGGAAAATATGAATCGTGTATTAAAGTTAATGCCTTTTACATTGGAATATACGTTTGCATGTGTAGTAGGTTAGTTTTGCATGTAATAAATGTTTTAAGAGGTCCAAAAGTAGGTTTGGTCTTCCAATGTACATGGATTTGATTAGTGGATCTTTGGAAACATGTAGACTTAGGTTTTGAGTTAGAAAATCGGTATAAAATGTCTATAAAGCAGGATAACGAAGTTTGAATGAAAAAAAATATTTCTAAGTGAACCAGGATTTGTGTAGTAGATTTCAATTAGTTGGGAAAAAAAAATTGACAATGATGATGATCTTCCAATATATAGGGACTTGATTAGGAGGTCTTTGGAAGCATGTACACTTAGGCTTCGAGTTCACGAAAGGGGTGTACAATGGTTGTAAAGGAGGAAGGCGAATTTTGAACGAAAAAGAAAATATTTACAAGCATTCTTGCTGCCTTTTAGAGTTGAATGATTCTTCCTTTGGAATTGAGTGAGTCTTTCTTTGGAATTGAGTGATTCCAACTTACATTGTCGGTTTAGTGATTTCTGGCTACATCTCGCCAGCAGTCAAGAAATAATATATCTATAGGATGAGTGTAGTTGAGATAAGAATGTTGAGATGAATGGGTGACAAGGCAAGAAATGATAGAATTCAAAATGAATAAATAGGAGGGAACTTAAGGGGCTCCAACAAGCGATAAGATGAGGTAAAATAGACTCAGTTGGGCTAGTCATGTGCAATGTAGACCTAATACAATACTAGTTAGGAGGGGCAAATTTGTTCAAGTCGAAGGCTCTAAAAGTGCAAGGAGAAGGCTCAAAAGGACAATGATGGAAGTAGTGAGAGGAAATCTGATTGAGGACATGGCCTTTAATAGATAAGAATGACATAACAGAATTTGGTATCCTACCCCAAATAGTCGGGATAAGACTAAGATGATGACGATTGTCAACTAATGGATATTTCATTATTACTTTATGAGGAATTAGTTTTATTACAACATTGAATTATCAATGATAATAAGTACATTCAAACAAGCCTTATGGCTATTTTTTCTATTTTTCATTGTTTTAAAATGCGGGATGTTGTCCCGATGCGGTCCAGATGCGGCCTTGATGCGATCAATAAATATAAATTTTTTTAAAAAAAATCTCAAAAAATAGGTTAATACATGAAAATAATATGGAGATTATTTTTGTGATAGTAGGTAGTTAATTTATTCATTAACTCCAAAAGCATCAGCTGTCGGAGATTTTGTATCCACGATCCCCTTCAAGATATAGAATACCTTAAAAAATAGAAACTAGAATTTTGAAACTAACTTTATAGAAGACAATAGAACTTAAAAGACAATACCGGTATCTTCTCGGCCCTTAAAACCCTCAATATGTTGTCAAATCTTTGACCAAACTTCCTTAAATCAACACCCAAACTAATTCTAATAAACAAGCAAAAATCCACAAGACAAAATCTAAAGATTTTCTCAAAAAAGAATTTTCATCATTCTTTTTTTTTTTTTTTTATTCGATTAGATAGAAAAAAAGCCACGAAAGTAACTGTTTTTACCATTTTGGGGGATTTAAAACTCCCATCACGTTGTTTCGGTGCATATGCGGTGCACCTCCCAGCACATACCACATGATGGGGTCACATATGCAGCGATGCGGCCGCATTTAAAAACAATGTTATCATGCTTGTGATGAGATCGATGCAAGCATCGTCAAACTCGAAATGATTAGGCATACGGAATTGCTAGACTTCTAACAAGTAAGCCTTGCCTCTAGAAACTAAGGGTGGCAATGGGCCGGGTGGCTAGGCTTGGCCCAAAAAAACTAGGGCAGCCACAAAATGTGGTTCGAGGTCCAGACATAGCTAGTCCATTGGGGCTCATGGGCCTAATGGGGATGGGCTAGTGAGTTCGGCCCGGCCTGATCCTCATTTTTTTTTTTATTTTTTTTTTTTACTTTTTTATTGTTTTGGCCTGTCACGGCTCTGAGGGGGCTAGGACTAAGACTGGGCTAAGACCTAAGGGGAGTTGGGTCGGGCCAGGGCCAGGGCAGGCCCAGTCTGTCGCGAGCACCTACCAGAAAAAATAAAATCCTAGTGGCATTTTGTAAGAGAAGGTTAACATAAGACTCGCTGGTTGGCTAATGAGGTACTTTTGCTGACGACACTCTTCAAGTTTGGAGATATAAAGCCCCAGATACAGATACACTATGGCTTTTTACTTTATTATATGATGCTTGGGACAATATTCAATGTAAAAATTGTCAAATCCAAAATGATTAGAGTGTACTTAAACTAGCCAGAAGAACCCCACTTACTGAAAGGCTAGGGCATGGAATCGTTGCCATTCCTTACAAATAACAAGTATTGGCTTGCATCTTTGCCTCGAGAAACCCATAAAATCTCAGTGGGATCGCAAAACAAACTGCTGGCTACTTGGAATTTTCTGATTCCTGCCTTGGGAATGGACCATTCTCAACTCTATTGGATATCCCTAACTTCTAATTAGTGCTCTTTAAGATACCTGGTTTTCATGAAAGAGACTTGAAACGTCACGAAGAACTTGAGAATATGGTTATGGCTATGGGGTACTTTAGTCGGTGATACTCGTGTTTTGTGACGTAAATAGATACATAATGATAGGGGTGCATCATCTTTGGGAGGCAATTCAAGGTAAACGTTCCTTAGATACAAAATGGTAGGGGTGCACCTAAACTAGTCAGCCGAGCCACCGTTGCTAAGATGCTAGGGTGTAGAATATTGGGAATGTGATATGTCAGGCTTTTTTTTCATTGGAATTTATTTTTCAATAATGGTACAATAGTATATGTAAAATCTCTTGTGGTTAACATGAGGCAATGTCATATATACTTGGATCCATTTTAGAGGATGTTGCATTTGAAGGAAAAAACCTAGTGTCGGAAAAACCTGGTGGTGTGTTTGGATTTCTTATTAGAATTGTTTTTTTTATATTATAAATGTACAAAGTTTATTTAATTTTTAAATATCTTTTATCAAATTGTAGGAATGCTTGGATGACATCCTATTATATGACTCATTAATGGATTGATGACAAATTTAGCTCACCTCATTATATAAGATTAACAGTTTGGTGGAAACTTGTTAATCCTAATTAACTTCACTTAAAGAAATTAAAGCAAAAATTATAGTTGGATCTCAACTCTTATAGACCATGAATGAGAGAGTTACATATCAAATATGTTCTCTATAAAGAATAATAAGAAAAAGGACGGAGAAAGATGAAAGAGAGAGATGCAAGGTGAATGAGATTCACCAAAGAGGACTCTCAAAGCTGCCTATTACCGGATGACTTGGTTTATAGGATTTGATATAGAACCTTAAGTCCCTCGTGTGATTTAAGGACAGATCCGACTAAGTTTAATATTGATTTATTTATTTAGTATATTTTTTACATTACTTCTTATGTTGTTGTTTTTTTTATTGAGACTAAAATAGGACCGATATCCTTGGTAAAAAAAAGTGACAAATATCTTGCTGGCCTCTTTGCCTCATTAACAAATGAAATCTCAGTGGGAGTGCATGAAAGAGAAGTTTGAGAGAATTTTTATTTTGTTTTATTTTTTTATTTTATTTGGACGTAGTTGGGTGAACTAATGTTCATTGTGTAAAGCCTATTTAAGAGGCATGAAGTAGGGAATGCAATGGACCCAAGGTGTAGACCCAATACGGTCCAGGTATGGGTTTAAAAATTGGACCCGACGGGTCGGGTCTGGGTCTAAATCTTGGACCCGAATGTTGTTTTGGTCTGGGTCCCAATATATAAAATATATTTAAATACAGTTAAATACATGGATATTTTAATATTTGGGTCGGGTCCGATTGAGTCCAGATCCGGGTCCCATACTTTATTTTTGGGTCCGGATCCGAGTCCGGGTCTCATATCATTTTTCAGGTCTCGGTCTGGTCCTCAGACCCGACCGGACCGGACCCGTTGCCATCCCTAGCATGCAGTGAATGGAATGCTGCATATGTTTTGAGTTGATGCTTATCCCTCTCGAAGCTTGAGTTTGATTAAAATTTATCCAAAAGAAAAGAGAGTGGTATCACATTCTAGTAGCACTTACGTATTTAAAAAAAGGGAAAATATCTCTATACTCGTTATTTTTAGGTTTTACATCTCAATAGATCTAAGATTTCAAAAGATATCTTGTAGCATAGATACCTTAACTTTTATATCTTCTAACCCCTTAGACTAATTTTCCCCACTTTATTTCTTTTCTTTTAACCCAAATAATTTGTTTAACGACAATTCTTTGTAAACCACATCATTTCTCTCTCTTCCCATAATATTCTCCTTATTTATCTCTCTCTCTTTCCATGAGACTCTTCCAGCCCCTTCTCTTTCTCTCACCTTATTATCCCTCTCTCTCTCTCATGTGCTATTTTTTTCTCCTTGAGTGACTCCTTAATTCCTCTCTCTTTCTCACCGTGACTTTCCCCAATTTTTCTCTCCACTGTTACTCTTAATAATTTCTCTCTTTTTCTCTCTCCACTATGATTCTCCCTAATTTTTCTATCGTGTGCTAACAAAAGAACTCTTTGTAACAAGAAGATAAGCAAAGGCCACTAGCTATGGGAAATCAAAGGAAATCAAAACAAAGGCCTCTGGTTATGTGATCATTTGGATACAGTGACCTCCAAATGATCAGTGGGTTGGGGCTGCAACAGGGCAATAGGGCATTAGATATGTAGGTTTTTTTAAGAGAGTTTGTGGTATATTGAGGCTGCAAAAAAGGCTAGATAATTTTTGTGAAAGAGAGGAGAGCGAGACGATGTAGAGAGGGTCTCTGCAACTTTGGATTTTTTAGAGAGTTTGTGGTTTACTTTTTATGGAGAGAGGGGAAACAGAGACAATGTAAAAAGGGGCAACTTTGGGTACTAGAAAGAGAGATAGAGTGTTGAGAGAGAGACGGTGATTTGAGAGAGATAGTGCTTTGAGGGATAGGTGTCATTTTAGCATTTGTGTGGGTAAAAAATTACAGTGAAAGAGGTACAGGGGGTTGCAAGATAAAAAAGATAGACACTATATGCTACAAGTAACATTTTCAAACCTTAGGTTTGATGAGAAATATAAGTGAAAAATAAAAAGTAAGGAGATATTTTCCCTTTAAAAAACCCAACACAACACTAGTAGTGTTAAAGGTTCCGTAAAAGCATGCATATTGGCGTGAATATTTCTTGCTTGGAGAGGTGAAGATTAAGGACCTTTAGAGCAGAGATAAAAATAAGACAAAATGTGTAGAAATCTATATCACTCTATTGATTTTATAGCATTATTTTATATGGCAAACAAATAGTAGTCATTCTTCTCAACCATCCATTCTTGTTTTCAAAGGTGTATTTTATGAGTATTGAAGCATGAAAATAAAATAAAATTTTAACTACAAAATTTATGGGATGTTGTTGAGAATGGTTTATGC
The DNA here is from genome assembly GCF_000471905.2 of Amborella trichopoda. Next base: position 8,879,895 of record NW_006495273.1, on the reverse strand, counting down.
AGAACATAAAGTGAAGAGGCTAGACTTGCTGTAACCCAGAGGACAAATTAAAAGGACTTAAAGGCAGTATTTCTTATATAATAAGCAAACTATGAGTCAATTGTCGAAGTCAACTAAAAATATTTTGCAACTCCAATTAGTTTGACAATTTTGAAATTTTGTTTATGTAAAACAATGAGTAGATTCAAGATTTTCTTGCGTGAAAGAAACTATATATTTTTATTTTGTTCAATTTTAATTGTGGCCTTATATAATTTTTAATCTTCTTACAAATGAAGATTCTCTCTCCCAACAAGAGTCTTGATCATCAAGTTTCTTTCCACACTGGACAAAGAGAGATTCCACAATTTACTATATTTTTTCATCTTAAAGTAAATATTAAGAATTCTGATATGTTTCATATCCTCTAAATTTTAAATATTACATTTATAATATAAAAATAGATTATGCAGAGTCTTCAAATAGAGATTTAAATAAGTAAATTTTCTTCATACAGTAGAGTCCTAATAAATGTGGCTTATTTGCATATACACTCATAAAATAAATTCAGCTTTTTAAATTGTGTTAGTATTTTAAAGAATTTGCATAAATTTGAGGAAAGGAATTTAAATTTTGCTTTTCACATCGGAAGAGCTTGTTTCAATCAGCTTTGTAGGGGTTTGTTCTTTTAAAAGAGGTGTGCTCAAGATTTTAGGTTTCCTTCGTCATGCTAAACTTAACTGAGTGATTCAAACTGCTCAGATGAACCTCAACCTGATCTCCTACACCCGAGAGCCGAGATCATACTCGTCCTAGCTCGGCTCAACTAATTCTTTACACCCAAAGGTCCTTTCAGAAAAAATTCATTTACACTTTATGTATTGGACCAAATATATTATGAAAGCGCTGAGACATGGAATCATCTCCAACCCATTCTTCGAAAAATCTCCCGATCTAACTGTTAATTGCCCGGTTAGATCGGAACTAGTGGCCGGTTCCGGTTTTGAGCGGTTAGGGTGATCAACCAGTATTTTAAAAAACAATTTCAAAAAAATGTATGTAAATTCTCAAAAATAAGAAATTTGATTTCTAATGCATTTTTAAATATTCTTTACATTATGGTAAAGATTAAAATTTGTTTTGGTCATTAATACTCATTTTTATATTTTCCCATCTTTTTAAAAAAATTTTAAAAATAGCTCTTAGAAAATATAAAATGGGTTAACATCCATTTTTTTCATTTATTTTCAACTTCATTTGAATGTCTTTTGTTTTAATCATTCTTTATAGGGTGTGGTTTCCATAAGGTTGCAACCTTAAACAATCCAAGGTGCACTTTCAAATTTTATCATAACATGTAATTTTGATGTAAAATGTTCATAGGATTATCTCAAAATCTACTTTCATACCTAATTATAAAATTTTAAACTCAAAAAATAGTTAAAATCAAGTAGATCTATAAACATACGAAAAACTTGAAAATTGACGGTCTAGATAATGTGTTGTAAGATGCACTATTTATGGAACTCAAAACCCATTTTTTCTTCATAGTCATACATCTCAATTTCAAGATGATCAATTAGAGGGTTTTTTAACATTAAAACAATATTTTTCAATGGATTTTTGAGTTGCATCCATAGTTCTACATTTTAAGGTTCCAACCTTATATAAACTTTTTCCTTCTTTATATGCTTTTCATATTTTAGTTTGACCTGAAACCGATCGATCTAGCCATGAGCAGGTTGAAGAGATTTTTTTTTTTTTTTAGCACTTTTTTGACCGCACAGGACTTTCCCGATTAGAGCATATGAATCGGCCGGTTTACCGATTAGGCCGATTAAACCGTTTTCAGGCCCACCGCTCTGGTTGGATTTTGCAAACACTGCTCCAACGTCAATAATCATGCATAAATTCCAGAATTGTACGTGCACTACATCTTTTTCTCTTTTATAGTACCATGTCCTCTCTCTCTTCAAGCGAAAAAAAAATTAAGAATTTTATCTGAACCTTCTCTACAATTTTGTATGCTCTTTTGCCCATTTTCTTTATCAGCCGCCAACTCGGCTCTCACACTTCATGTTTCCATCAACTTCACTTTAGAATATGTATCCTTTTTGTCTTTTGGCAATCTCAAATCCTATTCTAATTTTCATTTTTTGACAAGACAAAAATGCCCATGGTGGGTTTTCGTTCCCAAGATCTTTCCTTTAATTTCCTTAAATTTTTTCCCTTCTTTCGGTCTACTTAATTTTTCGGTAAAAACCCTAATTTTAAAACTTAAATCCCTTGTTACTTTTTTACT
>NW_006495273.1:8865946-8877295 GCF_000471905.2 Amborella trichopoda | reverse complement strand
ATTCCAATTGATTATCTTAAATTCGAGACGTATGGATATAAATGAATAATAGAATTTTAAATCCTAAAAGTAATTTTTTTGTGACAAATTATATGAACCATCTATTTTTAAGATTTTTAAGTGTTTATAGATCTACTCGATTTGCACCTTTTAAAATTTCAAATTTTTTGGTTAGCCTTGATCGTGGATTTTCAAGTCATTGCAAGGTGTCTCACTGGAATTATATTTTCTGGCAAAATTTATGGTTGCGCCTTACTTGTAAAATATAAGGCAGGCACTTTATACAAACCTCAGGCTATATATGCACAAAAACCATAGCTCGTTCATTGATTCCATTGTCACTCTACAACGTAAAACCTTATTTCAACCAACTTATATTAGTTGTGAGGGTCTTATCTGAAGAACGAATTCTCAATCTAGTGAGGTCAGTCCTTATTGCTCTCCCTGGACTGGGAGCCACCCTTTGACACAACTCTTTAACTTAGCATGGCAAGTTTTGGTGGTTAGATTATTTTTGGCGTTGTATGCGAGTTTGTTACCATAAGAATGTTGTTTATGTTGGATATGATGATATCCAAAACAACGCACATAAGGAAATCCCATATTATGTAGGATTTGGATTGACATTGATAAGTTTTTTTAAAGAAATAGAAATCCAAAAAGATTAGGACCTTATAATATATCTCTTGGTTTTTGTGATGTATGTAACATCTATGAGAAGTTTCTTATTTAATATATATATATATATATATATATATATATGATGAAAGAGGAAAGAATAGGTATGCACTATTTGGGTTATGATATGAGAAATGCGGCATATGGCTTCCTGTAGAGAGAGAAGCAGGGCCTCCTGTGCATGAGACGTAATGCTTCCCTTTAGAGAGAAGTGCATGACAGGCAAGGCAAGCCGCTTCCCCTTAAAGAGAAGTACATGAGGTAAAGCAGGTCTCCCATTAGAGAGAGAAGTGCATGAGAGGCAAAACTTTCCCTTAGAGAAAACTTAGAGAACAGAGAGAGGGCCTCCCCTTAGGGCCTTTAGAGAGAAGTGCACGAGAGGCAGGGCCAAGCCTCCCCTTAGAGAGAGAAGTGCATGAGAGGGAAGGCCTCCCCTTAGAGAGAAGTGCATAAGAGGCAAGGCCTCCTCTTAGAGGGAAGAGAGAACTTAGTGAAATTATTGGTTGAGTTCTCTTCCTAGACATTGCTTTCAAGGTTCTCTTTCAAGGTCTCTTCCTTGATAGCAGTTTAAGTTTTAGTTAAAAAAATTCCTAGTTTCTGTCAAGGTTCTCTTCCTAGACATTACTCTCAAGGTTCTCTTCTTTGACAATTGTGGAATAGAGATGGGTGTCTTTCTTGACAGTATGGTTTAGCTTTAGAATAAAGATGAGAGAACGGTGGTGGTGTCAGTCGGGAGAGTCGGTCTAAAAGGGTTTACTCGAATAGAGATTAGAGATCGGCGATAGTTCTGGTCTGGAGAGCCGGTCTAAAAGAGTTTGCTCGACTGGGTTTTGTCGAGGGTCAAAGAGGTAATTCTATATCTCAATGATGTAACTTGATTGGTATATAGGATTTCAATTTGCCATGTCTATAGATGTAGCCCTCTTAAGGGAACTACGTAAACCTTTGTGCTCTTGTGGTGTGTAGGTTTTATACTTTGTTTCTCGTATTATGACTCGTACTCTAACTTATTTTGTTTCTAGCTGAAGTACATGCTCCTAGTGAGATCCAACTTTTAGTATTCCACTTTTCACATCTAAAACGGCTATTAAAATCCTAACAATCCAAGATGATTCTCCTCCTTCCATGTTAGTTATTTTCTATCGCTATGCACTACCATGATGTCATGGCAAACTCCAGCGAACTCGAGTCACTCGAGCTCTACACTCCATTGAACTTGGAACCCCAGCTACTACTTGAGCAGGGAATACTAGATATGTACTCAACCAGGTTACCATAGTAACTTGGGTGAAATAACATTGGCCCTACAGTCTACTCAGGGGCCATTTGGATGCCTAAAAATACATTTCCAAAAATGTTTTTCTATGGAGATAGCACATTTTTTGCGCATGGATTGAAATTTTGAGACAAAAAAATATTTCCGATACAAATTAGTTTTCTCATTTCAAGCCAAAAATAAGCAAATATGTACCCTTGCCTTTACGCTCATAAATTAATTTCCAACCAGATTTTCTGCTATAGAGGCACCCACATATAAAATACAATTAATTCAACCAAAACACCCCCACGAATTAGAGAAAAAACTATCCCAATATTTAAATTATGTTAAAATTTCTATGAAACTATATCTGATTTTATAGAGAGAAACTACCTAAAATTTTTTAGAGATAGACTATCTCAAAAAATTTATAGAGAAACTATTTCAAATTTAAAATTTAGAGAGATAAAATATATTGAAATTTTAGTGAGAAAAAATTTGTCAAATTTTAGAGAGAGAAACCAAAATTATTTTAGAAAGGGAAAGTATCTCAATTTTTAGAGAGAGAAACTATCTCAAATTTTTAGTTTTAGAGAGAAAGCACTATAAAATTTTTAAAGAGAAACTATCTCAAAATTTTTAAAGAGAGAAACTATCTGAAATTTTAAGTTTTAAAAAGAGAAAGTACTAGAATATTCCTAGAGAGAGAATCTATCTCAAATTTTAAGTTTTATACAGAGTACTTAAAAATTTTCAAAGAACGAAACTATCTCTAAATTTTAGAGAGAGAAACTATCTCAAACTTCAAGTTTTAAATAGAGAAGATATCTCAATATATTTGGTATCTCAAATTTTAAGTTTTAAAGAGAGAAACTATCTCAAAAAGTTTAGAGAGAGAAGCAATCTCAAATGTTAAGGTTTAGAAAGAGAGTCTGTCTAATTTTTAAACAAAAACTATTTTAAATTTTATGTTATAGAGAGACAAAATACATGAACATTTTAAAGAGAGAAACTATCTCAAATTTTTTTAAAAAAGAAACAATCTCACATTTTAAGTTTTAGAGGGAGAAAATATGTCAAAATTTTTAGAGAGAGAAAATATCTCAAATTTAAGATTTAAAAGAAGAAACTATCTCTCAAAAGGTTTAGAGAGAGAAACTATCTCAAATTTTAAATTTTAGAGAAAGTACCTAAAAATATTTAGAGAGCGAAAGTATCTCCAAAATTTTTAAGAGATAAACTATATCAAATTTTAAGTCTTAGAGAGAGAAACAATCTAAAAGACATTAGAGAGAAACAATCTCAAATTTTAAGTTTTAGAGAGAGAAAATATCATATAACTATATCAAATTTAGAGAGAGAAACTATCTCAAAATTTAAGTTTTAGAGAGGGAAAGTACTGAAAATTTTTAGAGAGAAAATATTTCAAAATTTTTAGAGAGAGAAACTATCTCAAATTTTAAGTTTTATAAAGGATGAGTATTTTAAAATTTTAGAGAGAGTATCTTAAAATTTTATGTAGAGAAACTATATCAAAATTTAGAGACAAAAACTGCCTAACATATTTTGAGAGAGAGAGACTATCTCAAAAATTTTAAAGAAAGAAACTATTTCATAAATTATATTTTAGAGAGGGAAGCATCTTAATTTTTAGAGACATAAGTTTATCAATTTTTAGAGAGAGAAATTACTTGATATTGTTAAAGAGAGAAACTACCTTAATTTTAGATAGATTAAAGAGAGAAACTACCTTAATTTTAGATAGATTAAAGAGAGAAACTACCTTAATTTTAGATAGATTAAAGAGAGAAACTACCTTAATTTTAGATAGATTAAAGAGAGAAACTACCTTAATTTTAGATAGATTAAAGAGAGAAACTACCTTAATTTTAGATAGATAAACTATCTCAAATTTTAAGTTTTATAAAAAAAAACCTGAAAATTCTTAAAGGGAAATTATATCAAATTTGAAAGAGAGAAACTATACGGAAAATTTTAAAGACAAATTTATCTAAAAAATTTTAGGGAGAGAAACTATGTTAAAGTTTATGAAAAAAATGATATTATAATGAATAATATAATAAAAATATTAAAAAAAACCAAAAAAAGAAATGCCATGAAATATTATAGATCCATGTAGCAAAAATGTATTTTATAGAAAATACTTTTCACAAGAAATACATTCTAAAAGAATAAGATTTTTTTAGGTAGGATCTAAACGGGTTAGTCGTTAGAGACTTCGAGTTTTTGACAAATCCACCAATTCTGTCAGAGCTCGTCAAACGCATTATGTTTGTCGGGACTTGGAGTTTATAAGGGGGCCCTAGAGTAACGCCCTCGCCTCTACTGGGGGATATTTGGTGTACTGTGCCTACACACCCATTGTTCTATACTTGTTGGATGAATTTACTGTCACGACTGCTTGTGCTTACTAATTAGACCCCCCTTATCTGTTTTCAGTATTTCAGTATTATTTCTAGACTCAGCTATGTCCAATCGGACTTGGCTGTTACAGGCGAGTTGGGGTGCCGATCTTGCAGGGCATCAAAAAATCAGCCTTGGCTATGATAGGCGAGACGGGGTGGTCATGACTCATTGTGTTTAGGAATTTTTTTTTTTTCAATTGGTTTAAAAAGTTTAAAGAATGATCAAATTTCTCAATAATCATAGATTTTTTTTGTTCTAGTCTTCTAATGATTTATATTATTTCTTGCCTTTTTTAATGTTTAATTATTTGTTACATATTTTTTTGTTCTAGTCTCTTTTTTGCTTTTTTGTGACTTCACCTACTTTCTAGCCTTGACAAAGGCCCAAGTACCTTCGGCTGTCGAACCTTGATTATGAGGAATAAGTGGTCTTAGGACCCTAAGGTAGAGAACCTTTCATTTTCAATAACTGGCTAAAGGCTCTACCATTATGCTATAGGCATAAATTGAAAAGTGGAACCATCCTCCAAAACTTAATTGAATATGAGTCACCTCGTAAAAATGAGAATTTTTAAAGGCACATAATCTCTAACATGGAGGTCATGAATATAAACAATTAAATAAATTTTAAAAATAAGAAATAATAATTCCATTAAGAAAGGAAAAAGTTTATATAAGGTTGCAACCCTAAAATGTAGAATTAATGATACACCCCAAAAGTCTATCGGAAAAGGTTATTTAATATTAAAAAACTCTCTAATTAATCATCTAGACATCAAGATGTATGAATATGAAAAAAACAAGATTTTAAGTCTAAAAAATAGTGCATCTTGCAACACGTTATCTAAACCATCCACTTTCAAGATTTTCATATGTTTACCTATCTACTTGATTTTAAACATTTTTGGAGTATAAAACTTTATAATTAGATATGAAAATAGATTTTTAGATTATCCTAAGAATATTTTATACCGAAATTACATGTTATGACAAAATTTAGACGTACGCATTAATTGGATTTTTAAGGTTGTAACCTTATAGAAACCATTCCCATTAAGAAAAAATTTGGACCATTAGTTTCAATTGTTTTTAGATTGACCACCTATTTGCATCCATCTTTAAGATTGATGTTTTATACCTTGGGACAACATATTGTAGGAATGCGGTCCCGCTTGCATGAAATAATTTTCCATTTATTTTTTATATTTTTATCTTTTAGGTATGGGTGTGGTTTGTATAGGGCCGAGGCTCTAAACAATCAAGTAAAATGCACATTCAAATAGCGTTGAGAAATGTGGTTTCAGTACTTTGTGATAACCTTAAAATATATTTTCATTTTTAATTATAAAATTTAATGCATACAAAATTAGTGCAGGTCAAGCAGATTTTTAAAATCTTAAAAATTGATGGTCCAAAAATGCATTACAAAATGCACTAATTATAATACTTAGAATTAATTTATTTTCTCATGTCCATGCAACTTGATCTCAAGATGATTAAGTTGCCGATATTTGAGCATCAAAACAACATCTTTTAGTAAAAATTTTGAGGTGAGCTCTAATTTGATTGTTTAGAGCTGCAGCTCCATATAAACTTTTTCCTTTAGGTATTCCTCCTGTCTCTTCTTCTTTTTAAAAGAAGTTTGACACGTTTCTCTATGAATAATAATTCGTTAAATTTTCTATAGTTGATAGTTTATATACATAAAAGAAGTTTGACACGTTTCATATGGCTTTTATCGTACTGAGTCGATGTGACTGGCATTTCAACGTTCATGACAGAGGCTTCGGGGTCCCTATTCATGAGTTGACATAGTGTCTTGTTTTATGCACTGATTTATCGTTTACCATTTATCCCACGATGCGGTTGGCATGCTTCCAAGCCGGTCATTAATAAATTTATTTTTAAAATAAAATTCTATTTTAAATTTTATTTTAATATATAATCATCATGGATTTTATACAATAAGATCATTTATTTTTTTATTATAGAGTGATCATGATTACTTACAACGGTCCAATATAAAATCTGATAGCTTGGATGTATAACAAAATTCGAGTATATTTCTTTGAATTTTAGGCTTGATCAATGAAATAAATACAGCCACTTAATTTTACATCCAATGGTCAAGATTAATTGCTACTATCTTGTACCAAAAGTAAATGATCGCATTATATACCTTTTTTAATCTTCTAACATGATGTTCGCAAATATGAAAAAATAATTAGATTTTAAAAATTGAAAAAAATAATTCTATGAAAAAAATATCTGAACAATTAGTTACAATTGTTTTCGAGTTGGCTTGCATATATGTTTAAAACGGGTGCTTTATACGTCAGGACCGCATATTGTACAAATGCGCTCCATCCCTATCTTGCTTAATGGATTTGGCTGGGATTTCATTAACGGAGGCTTTGTGGTTCTTATTCAACGAGTTGACGCATTGTCGTGTTCTTTGCATTGATTTATCGTACTCAGTGGATTTGACTGTGATTTGAATATTCATAACAGAGGATTAACGAATCTTATTCATGATTTGACATATTATCTTGTTCTTTGGCTCACTCGTTCTATAGGGTTTGTTTTCTATTGAAAAAAAAAAAAATCGCAAAAAACAATGGGTGAAAGGCGAGTGCAAATAATGTGCCCACAGGCCAAGCTGGAATGGCAACTTCCAGCTCTAAGTCGGGTACCATTTTCACCCCTTGGAGCTTTTGTAACCAAAATGAAATGGTTTCTACTTTAGGGTTTCTTAGTTTTTTAATACCTGCAACGATGGGATGAATTTTTTTAGTACAACAGTGAAGACCTAATTTTGCAAGGAAATTGAGTACGTGGTTGGCAGTGACCTATCGTCAGTTTTAGGGTTTAGGGTGAAGCAGTCTAGTGTCCCAGCTATGTCGTGTTGGCTTAAATATCCACACTTTACGGGAGAGAAAGATACAGAACGAGAGCAGGTAAGAAGTGCTATGCCATTATTTAAGTTGTACTCTGGTCTTTTAGTGAGAGAAAGAGAGAGAATTGCAATCTTTGGTGCATAAGGGAGCAGGAGAGAGAGATGTATGGAGCTCTGCATACTTCCACTGATCCAAAGTGAGCAGCAGTCCTCCATTTTATTGATTTTTAGAGACCAAAAGTTATGGGATAGGATGTTGTGGCGGGATTTGATATATGATATTTTTGGTTTCTCTCTCTAAGGGTTAGCGATAAATGCAGTCAATGAGGCTGTGGTTTCTTTCTCTACAAGGTTTTAATCTTTTGATAAATGCAGTAAATGACGTTGTGGTTTCTCTCTCTACAAGGTTTTAATCTTTTGAAATTTGGAAACGATGGGTTTTCCATAGTGAAAGGTTTGGGGAAGTGGAAAAGATGGATTTTTCATAGTGAAAGCTTTGCAGAAGTGGAGAGAAGGGTTTAATAATCTCGGCCTCTTCGAAAGAATGAAGTTGGTGCTTCATTTTCTTTAAGAAACGATATAGAGGATGAATATGACAGATGATGAAGAAAGTATAGCGATTGAGTAGGATCCTGAGATTCAATCAGTCCCTGAGTTTTGTGAAACAAGAGGTTTTGAGATTGAAGCGGAGGTTTCAAGGCTTTCACAATGGGTTTGGTCAGAAATCGAGTTTCTCGCTCTAGGGTATGTAAGATTTTAGGGTTTTTCGCTTATATTTCTTAATGTGTTCTTCCTTCTCCTCTTTATGTGGGAATTTAGCGGGTCTCTTGGATTTCGTTTTTCTTACTCTAGGATTCTCACTAGGAAAAAGAATATTTCTTTAAAATAACACATTTCATGCATCACATATGCATGTGGTCCCTCCAAGACTCTCTATAAATTTTCTAGAAAAACTTATTATTTTTATGGGTATGGTTTCTATAAGGTTGCAACCTTAAACAATCCAATTAAGGTACACTTCAAATTTTATCATAAAATGTAATTTTGGTGTAAAATATTATTAGAATTATCTTAAAATCTATTTTCATCTCTAATTATAAAATTTGAAACTTTAAAAATGATTAAAATCAAGTAGATCTATAAACATATAAAAATATTTAAAATGGACGGTCTAGATAATGTGTTGCAAGGTGCATCTCAATTTCAAATTCTTTTTTTTTTTTTTTTTCTTCATTTTGATACATCTCGATGTCGAGATGATCAATTAGAATGTTTTTCAACATTAAAACAACCTTTTCCGACGAATTTTCAAGGTGCATATATAATCTACATTTTAAGAATGCAACCTTACATAAACTTTTTCCATATATATATATATATTATTTGAAATCTAAGAAAATCTATGGATTTTCAATATCAAGGTTTTTTTTCCTTGACTCCTCAAATCTATTGTTTGGATGTACTATACAAAATTCATGGATTCCTTGAAAAGCACTACCACGTCTATTGTTTGGTAACAAAACTTTGTACAATTTCCCTCTCTAAAATTTTAATTTACTTTCTCTCTCAAAAACTCAAAATTTGAGATAGTTTTGAGATAGTTTTTCTCTCTATAAAAATTTTGAGGTAGTTTTTGTCTCTAAAATTTGATATGGTTTCCCTCTCAAAAATTTAATATACTTTATATAGAGAACTTAAAATGTGAATTTGTTTCTCTAAAAAATTTGAGATAGTTTCTCTCTCTAAAATTTTTAGGTTCTCTCGCTCTCTAAAATTTAATATAGCTTCTCTTTCTAAAAATTTAAGATAGTCTATCTCTAAAGCTTAAAACTTGAGATAGTTCCCCTCTTTAATAATTTTGAGATAGTTTCTCTCCCTAAACATTTTTAAGTAGTTTCTCTATTTAAAATATGATATACTTTTTTTTTCAAATTTTAAGATACTTTCTCTATTTAAAAGTTAAAATTTGAGATAATTTCTCTCTAAAAATTTTGAGATAATTTATTTTTCTAAAAAAATTTATTTACTTTCTCTCTTTAAAATTTGATATAGTTGCTCTTTTAAATTTTAAGTTGCTTTCTCTCTCTAAAACTCCAAGTTTGAGATAGTTTTCTCTCTAAAATTTTGAGATGATTTCTCTCTTTAAAATTTAATATAGTGTCTCTCCAAAATTTGACATGCTTTCTCTCTCTAAAGCTTAAAATTTGATATACTTTCTCTCTCTAAAACTTAAAATTTGAGATAGTTTCTCTCTCAATTTTTTTTGAGGTAGTTTATCTCTCTAAAAATTCATGTACTTTTTCTATCTAAAAATTGATATAGTTTCTCTCTATAAAATTTTAAGATACTCTCTCTCTAAAACATAAATTTTACGATAATTTCTCTCTCTAAAAATTTTGAGATAGTTTTTCTCTCTAAAATCTTTTCGGTAGCTTTTTCTCTAAAATGAGATATAATTTCTATCTTTAAAATTTTAATATATTTTCTCTCTCTAAAATTCAAAATTTGAGATAGTTTTTCTCTAAACTCAAAATTTGAAATAGTTTCTCTCTCTAAAAAATTTTGAGATATTTCTCTCTAAGTTTTTTTTGGTAATTTCTCTTTCTAAAATTTATGATGGTTTTTCTCTAAAATTTTAGGAATACTTTTGTCTCTCTACAGATTTGAGAATACTTTCTCTCTCTAAAACATAATATTTGCTTTAGTTTCTCTATATAAAAATGTTGATATGGTTTCTATCTCTAAAAATTTTTAGGTACTCTCTCTTAAAGTTGATATAGTTTCTCTCTCTAAAAAATAAAATTTCAGATTGTTTCATACTCTAAAAATTTTGAAATAGTTTCTCTCTCTAAAAATTTGACTCTCTAAAAATTTTCGTGTAGTTTCTTTAAAATATGATAGTTTCTCTCTAAAAAATAAAAATTGAGATTATTTCTTTCTCTAAGAATTTTGAAATAGTTTATCTCTAGTATTTTGTTATAGTTTCTCTCTCTAAAAATTTTCGTATATTTTCTCTCTCTAAAATATGATAGTTTCTCTCTAAAACTTAAAATTTGAGATAGTTTCTTTCTAAAATTTTGAGATAGTTTATCTCTCTAAAATATTTTGATACGTTTTCTCTCTAAAATTTTAACATACTTTCTCTCTCTAAAAGCTAAAATTTGATATAGTTTCTCTCTCTAAAATTTAAGATAGTTTCTCACTTTAAAAAGTTTAGGTACTTTCTCTCTCTAAAAATTTCATACGTCGAGGGAGACTTCATGGCCCTTAGAAATTCAAAAAAGCATGTTTTGGAGTGGAAATGAAATCATGTAAAAGTAAGGTCTTATTTCCTTGATTTTGATTTGCGTGCGGTTTCTATAAGGTTGCAACCTTAAACAATTCAATTAAGGCGCACTTTAAAATTTTAAAATCCAAAAATAATTAAAATCATGTAGATCTATAAACATATGAAAATCTTGAAAATGTACAGTCTAGATAATGTGTTGCAAAATGCACTACTTTCGAGACTCAAAATTATTATTTTTTCCATATTCATACAACTCGATGTCGAGATGGTCGATTAGAGGGTTTTTTCAACATTAAAATAATATTTCCGATAGATTTTTGAGGTGCATATGTGACTCTACATTTTAAAGTTGCAATCTTATGTAAACTTTCCCCTTTTGATTTTCCTGATTTTTAGTATCCTAGTCATTTAGCAATCCAAATGGTGGAGTTTGCCATATGTAACATATTAGAAATCCATGTTTTAAACACCATGTACTCAAACAATTAATATATTTAATATTTTTTGACACTAATTACCCTTGCTGTGTAGTACAAATTTTTTTTAAGCAAAGTTTTTTTTTTGTCATTAGAAATGATATGATTGATGTGGGTGATGTCACACCCATATGGATGATGTTATTCTCCACTAGTAAATGTTTTTTTTCAATCATGAATTTTTACTTTGCCTTTGAATAATCACCAAGCTCAAACTTCAAAAGAAATTTTCTCGAACTTTGTAACACATCTAAACCATCAAACTTCATATCAAATGGATGTAAGGATTGTGACCACTTTGTATCAAAGCTAAATGGTCTTATTGT
>NW_006495273.1:8798753-8851742 GCF_000471905.2 Amborella trichopoda | reverse complement strand
ATTTGTTATGTTCTAGAGGACTTTAAAATGGATTCTCTTGGTTGTATTTAATGGAAACAAGTGGAAACACAAGCTTCATTCTTTGTTTATTTGTGAACATGCATTTCAATGGAAAGTTGGCAGTCAAAAAGGGGAAGAAAGTGGAAAGCTGGTGGAATTTGTGTTTTAATTTCTAACACTACTGTATTGTAATTGATATGGGGATGTGGACAAATTTAGTCTTTTTGTACATGATGCCAATACTGCAATGTCGTATTTTCAGTCTGAGCAAAACCCTCGAGAGGTACCAGAGGTGTTGTTACACCCCACAAGACAATAGTGCCACTGATCGTGAAACACAGGTATTTCTTCAGAGTGACTTTTAAGCAATGGGGTTATGAGCTTGTAAATGCTATATCTGTTTGAAATAGGATTTTGGATGAGTTTAAAGTGTTCACCAGAAATGATTGCATGTCACATTTTGCTAGCAAAAGATTCCGAATAAAATAGAAGAATCTATAAGCCCAATTGCAAATAGACTGGCTCTCTATTTAATTGTATACTTTCCGCAAGTGTCATTCTATATGAGATAAAAATGAATTTTGCATGAATATTATAGCATCATCTCATTTTCAAAGAGAAGCATTGACAAAGAAACTTAGGATTTCAAATATTTGAAATAAGATAGGGAGCGTTACAAAAAGCCTAACCAACCACAATATGGAATATTAGCCCCTTTTTTAGGGTTAATGACATAAAGGATATGAGATCTACTGTAGCAAGAGGTGTGTCAACCCAAAACGTTGCAATTTTTATTCTATTTTGTTTTTCGATTTTATGTGTTGTCTTCTGTTGATAAAAGGGATACCCATGTGAGTAATGCCTTTACATCTAAGACATGTCTCACCTTATAGTTTAAAAATCCTGGTTTGTGTGTCATGTCGAGTTGTAGGCAGTCTAAAAAAACAAAATCTTAAAATGGGATAAGCTTTCAGAGCTAGGCGGCAATAGTTTTATGTTCTTTTACCTTCAGAATTTATTCATAGTCTAATATTATCTGATATTGGATTGTGATCAATTTCGGGCCTCTGTACATTTGAACCTTCAATGTCAAATAAACCTTGAGCTTTATTGAATTACATTTGAGAATGATTACAAGATTCTGTATTACAGCATTCACAATCAATTGAGGATTTTGTAATTTGCATTTCCTTGACCATGTTCTGTTGCCGTTTCAATGTGAGGGATGTTTCGGTCAGAGAAACATCAGAGTTCTGGCATATCACATTTTTGGTGGCATTTACTGATTGGGCAACTTGTCAAAATCATTCATAGCTTTACTGTGATGGGAAATACTGAATCACCTTTTTTTCTCATTGACACTGAGAAATGAAATTAACTGATAGCGGTTGAACTTCAAAAATGTCAAATGAATCAGTACTTCAAAAAAAAAAAAGGTCAAATGAGTTAGTCATTTTACATGAATGAGTTCCTAATTTTGAGATAGATTTTTTACTTTCATAAAAATACAAATTTAAGAGGTTCCATTAGAGTTGGCAAATTGTTGGTGTTGCCCATCATGTTATTTGATTCAGTAATTTGGTGGCTTAGACTGCTGAGAACAGTACAAATAGGTTAGTCAGCCTAAAGGATCTAGAAGAGTTTATGGAGCTAATGAATTTGTTCTAGCGATAACAAATTGTATGCAGTGAATGACATGGTGATGCTATATTTGTGATGAATTTCAGCAACAAGACATTCATGAGTTCCATTGGCATACTTGCATTGATGGCTGTTAGCAATAATATGTGATAGCTTGCCGTGATACCATAAATATTGAAGCTATCCTTGTACACTGAGAACAATGTCACTGCTTGTCTTAAGTGATTTGCGATGAATCATCTCTGAAGTTGTCTGCGAAACAAAATAAGAAGACTGAAGTTACGGTTGGATTTTCTTTTTTTCTAAAGTTTCTTATGCTTTATAAACATCATGTGTGCGAACTCTACTGAATATGGTGGATCTAACATTTTTAAATTTTTGCTTCAAATGACTTTGAAAGATGAAGGCTTTACTTCTATTTCCCATACAATTTTCTGTACTTCGTGTTTTGGTTACCTCTGTTGTATTTCAGAGGGGGCAGGATTATTGTCTTGGCATTGTGGATTTTAGTTGTCATTTCAGTGTTTATTAGGCTTCCTGACAGTATTGAGGTCTTCCTTTGTCTCCTCCAAGTTCCATTCATTTTGAATGTCTGCCATTTCATCTTGGTCCTGGGATCTGATTCAGAATAGAACAAAGACATCAATGGTTCAGGAAAGACATGACTCAAAATAGTTGTGATTGCCTGTTCATGTTGCGTATGTAACATTCAGTCATTGTTTCACTGAAGAGTTTGTGAGATGTTCCTCTTCTTCCTTCAAGCCATTTAACTTTCAATATTTGTAGACCTTTACCCAGGAAGTTTTCTGTGGGTTTGAGCACCATAATTTTAGGACTCGTAGGTGTTCAAATCATCATTAAGTTTGTTCTTGCTAACCTAGACAATTTTCCAATCATTTCTGCCGAGAACAAAAAATAAGGATAATAAGATTTTTAGATTTTCTGGTTCTTTTATTTTTGTGTAAATTTTCTGGTGCTTTGGATATTCAGATTTTTGTTTGACTAGGAATTAAAAACTCGTTTTCCACATTGAAAATCTCGCTGCAACAACTCAACTTGGCTAGTTGCTGAGCTTTTTAAGTGCAAAACTCAGGATGTACCAGAGTTTCTTATATATATTATATAAAATTTTAGGGGTTGTCTTGGCTTGCAAATGGTATTTAGTGCGATGGTAGGCATGTAGGTTGACTTGGTTTCACCTGGATTTGAATCTCTCCATGGAGGCTTTTGTTCATTTTTTAACTTTTTTCAAAATTGACAAGTCACCTGAGCTTGTGCAATTTTACTGTTTCATTTGGTGAGTGAATTCAGTTTTGGCAATGACAAGTTTTTAGGCTCTTTTGGGGTTTCGATCCAAACCTGGGGACTACCACCCCCAATTGGTCTCAGTAGGGAATTTCCTTTCCATGTTTGCGAACCCTTGATGTAATGGGGCATAGTTTGAAACAGACATTCGACTGATGATCGTTTTGGTTACTCTGTTTATTCATCCCAAGTAATGAGGGATCATCCATCAACTTATCATTCGGATACAAATCTGGTGGTTCTTTTGATTGGTTAATCATGCCCAATTCGTCTATAGTTATGTGTCGATGGAGAATTGGATAGCTGTATTATCCCAAATCAGTTAGAGAATATGAGCATCCAAATTGCATCTCTAAAGTTGAGTAACATAAACTTCCTTCCATGGTCCCAATTAGTGATCATCGTTATGAGCTGTTTCTTGGCACCTTGGTTCTGTGGAATTTGAGGTGGGACCAGTCAAGAAAATTGGGTTGAAGTGAATTTGCCGTGTTCCTAGAAGAAAAGAAATTACTAAGACATATCTACTATACCATGGTATCCCCCATTACAACTGGAGGGTGAAAGCAGTGAATGAATAGTAGTTTTCTTTTAAGGGTGGTATGAATGGGATGAACAGCTCTTATTCATTGCTTTCCCTTTGTTCCTATGAGGACGTATGCACAGCAAACAGAATGAGGAACATAAAAGGTTGAAGTTATTGGTTGGACAAATTATTGGACACATGACAAAAAAAAAGTTTCTGGAATCCATAAAATGTTGGAGTTATTGGTTGGACAAATTTATTGGACACATGACAAAAAAATAGTATCTGGAATCCATAAACTTAACTGGTCTCTTTGTACACTGTGATCAAGGTATCTCTACTAGTTTATGTTACTGAATGAACAGGATTGCCGACTAGAATTTCTTTGTGGGATAATGGAAATTTATTATTTTCTTGTTTGTGTGACCCTTTGGATTGAATGGAATTGTTTATATACTTAATATTTTAAATCATCATTCAATTCCTAATGCTACTTGTTGATTCTATTTTTGGTTCTATTAGTGCTGAATTTTCATATTAAGATGGGTATTATATCAGTTTCAATCTTGATTAATGCGATTAATAAATATGAAATTGGATTGATGGATTTTGGTTAGGCTTCCCAGACTCCTTTCTTCTGTTTTGAACTAGTGATTGCATTTTTAATATAATTTTCTAGTGTATGCTCTATATGCTCTTGCAAAAGTGCAGCTTAATCTATCTAATAGATGTGTGATGTGGATTCCTTTGGATTGTTGCTTAGGGCATGTTCTATTCTTAATCCTATTTGATTCATCGATGCAGAATTGGTCTCAAGAATTGTCAAAATTGAAGGCAAAATATGAGACTCTACAACGATCACAAAGGTTACTGCCTTGTCGCTATTGTTTGAAATTCATCATCGTCCGAGCCTTATCCCAACTATTTGGGGGTGACTATTATTTGCTGCTATTGTTTGAAATTGCTTATCATTAATATTATGTTTAATTTCTGATAATATATGTGCCATAGACATTTGCTTGGGGAAGACCTTGGACCTCTGAGTGTCAAGGAACTACAACAACTTGAACGACAACTTGAAGTCGCTCTTTCTCAGGCCAGGCAAAGAAAGGTAATTAATACTTTTACCTTTATTTGAGATGATGTTGTAACTGCAAATTGGACTTTATAATGGGAAACGTTTGATTGCGGTCCCCTATTCAAATGTGCCCCGTTTCTAGAATTCCATATTAGACATAGATTTTGGATCTAAAATTCTATAGGTCAATGATGTCAACAACCAGGATCATGAATATGAGAAAATGAGCATTTGCAACCTCAAAACTGGATTGTTGTAGAGGAATTAATATGAATGGTTCAAAACATGTCCTAAAGCAACTTTAGGAGGCCCGTCACCGATGACGTGATAAGATATTTCTCGGCATTATCATCTATTCTAGCCCAGATCTTTATCCCTCTATCTGAGGAGGACAAGATTACTTGGTCTCCAGTTGCCTTGGGGGATTTCTCAGTAGCCTTCTTTTATCAAGCCATCAATCCACCAGGCAATTCTTCCACTGGTTCTCCCTCTATTGTTGCTAAAGCCTGTTTCCCTGCTATCCCCCCCCCCCCCCCCCCCCTGACTTACCCTCCACAAAAGAGCCCTCACTCTTGATCAACTTCAGAGAAGAGGGCTTTCCCTTCCCAATAGAAGCGCTATATGCTTGAAGGCTGAAAAGATTAATGCCCATCTGTTTATTCAATGTGAAGTAGCATCTGCACTGTGGTCCGATGTATTCCACCTGTTCAATTGGTATTGGGTTACCACTGAGTCGATTCCCCATCTTTTTTCAACCTGCCTCCACACCCCTTGGACTAGCTATGGTTATTTCCCTTGAAGAGCATCGATTGCAGCCATCTTGTGGACTATATGGCTCGAAAGGAACAGTTGTATTTTCAGGGAGGAGAACGCCCCCAGATTGATACCCTAGTCTCTTTTCGTAGCAAGAACCACAAAATTCTCAGAAATTTCTCTTTTGCTGACCTTTTTCATACCTGGCACACCCTTTTGAACTTCTGGGCCCAAAAAATATCACGTGCTTCTTTGTGGAAGCTGCCTGAAGATGGGCAAATCAATCTCAATTTTTATCGTTGCTCCCTTGGCAACCCAGTCCCCTCTGGCCTTGGAGCCATTTTTAGAAATTCCGAAGGTTCTATTCTCCTTTCTTTCTCCTTACCCAGTGGCACATCGGGTTCTACCACTGCAGAAGCCTTGAAGGGCTTCAAAGATTCGACCCTAGCTGGAACATGGATTTGTTTGCTGAAGGTGACTCTAAAAACATTATTACTTGGACTGCCGGTGCTGCTCCCTGCCCATCGAGATTAGATCACAATTTTGATGAAATATCCCTCATCACCAGTACCTTGTGAGATACATGGAGACACTTTTATGGATGCTAATGATGCTGCCGATGCTCTACCTAAGGAATGAGCAATCCTCAACAGCCTTCGGGGACTGTAGCCATTTTTAAGCTTGCACCCCCTCTTTTCTTTTTTGATGTAGAGCATTTTTGGGACCCTTGTGGTTTTTTGTACAGGGCACCCACTAATTGGGTAGCTTATTTTTTGTATACGTTCTTCTTTGTACTCCTGCTTACAAATTAATATAATAGTACTTATTAAAAAAAAATTGTCCAAAAGCAAGTTTATAATTTTAAGTTCAACTATCGTCTTTTTCATATTCGTGATCGTGGTGGTCGAGATTATCGATCTGTGAAGTTTTGGATCCCAAACCCATATCTAAGATTGACTTTTGTTAGGAGATTGCTCTTAAATTCGTAGGTCGGCTGGCATACAAAACCCCTATGCATTATTCTGTAAACCATTATTTTCTAAAGACCATAATATTTATAGTTGTGTTTATTTAACTTTCTGTATGCTATGGATGCTGTATTCCATTTGATTCATGAAACTTAGTATATGCTCATGGTTGATGCATATTTGCTTTTCATGTGGTACTAGAGCATTGTGGTGATATAGTCTTTTCTCTTGGATCAGTCAAATGTTTTCCATTGCTGAATGAAAATCACTTTTGCTATTTCACACATTTGTGATCAAACTAGGGTGAATGCATTTATTTTTGAAGCAGCAGATTTAGGATATCCAGTGTTCCTTAACATTGCACAACTGCCAAGTACAAACTGGCTGTTTGATTCATAACATGACTCAAAAATTTGGGTAACAGTCACTCTGGGAATACCACCTTGCTAATTAGTTTGTATTGATGCTCAATGCTATATGTTTCACTGCATTTCTTTTGACAATATTTTTTAGGTTTTCTCACATGTATTGGACTGGATTCTGCTAATGATCTCTGAAGCGCCGTTATTTGGGAAGTCCTAACACCAAGTGTGCAAGAAGGTTTGGGGGGGGGGGGGGGGGGGGAGGGGGGGATTTCAGGCAGATGTTGCTGAGTTGTTGTTCAGTAGTCCACATTTCATAACTTGTGGCATATTAGGATTTATCATCTAGATCTATATGCATGGTGCATGTTATGCTTCTCACATTGTATTTGTTGTGGGTCATTCCATGTTTGAAGGTGTTCAAGTGCATATTTTAGGTGATGGCACTGTAAATCCAAATGGTGGGGTCATATTCTTTTATGGGAGAAAATTGATTTTAGGTTCATGTGAATTGCCCAATTAGGTGTACCATCAATCATTAATTTGCAGTAGTAGTTGAGTAATAGCATGATTTTGTCAGTTTGCATGTTGCTAGTGGACTGTCTTTCCTTTAGTCTCATTAATGTCCCTGACCAAGGGTATTTACGACCATTTTAAGAGCTTTATTCTCGAGATATTGGTGATAGTAACCAAATTAATCGAGGGAGTTATTACCTTAGAAAATGATGTTTGTCGGAATTTTAGTATTACAAAATGCTTTGAGCATCACTTGGTTACATTACTGAACTATATGTCACTTCCTAGTAAGAAAGAAAGACCACAAACCCTGGGTTGCTTGATTGAATTTTGTCGAACTACACTCTCTTAATTTATAATGTAACCCTCCTTTGAGAAGTGATCTGAGAAAAACTGAAGAGAAATAAACCAGGTGGCCAATCCATGCATATTGCAATAAGGATTTTTATGTTGTGGGCAAGTGTTGGTATTGGCACAAGTGAGTATTGTATCTGAAAGCCTGGGGATTTCGTAAGAATCAAGCATGTCTAGTGAATTCATATCTATCCTAGTCTGTTTCAGATGACATCTTCTATGGTTTTATACTAGGCTTAATGGGATTCGAATTCACTTTTCTTCTCCTTCAACACTGTAAGATTTTCTTTTACTCTTCAACTATATCTTGTTTTCTGAGTGTCTAATTTTTTTACTGTTCTCACATCTGATCTCCTCTGAATTCTTAGGCAAACCCTTATGTGCCCTCTTGCTGATAACATCTATTTAAAATTTATGCAGTGTGAAGAATAAAAAAATTTGTCACAGTAAAATATTAATGTTGTTCCTCTGGTACTGAAACCTCATCTCCTGCTTCTCCAGGGAATCGTTACTGACAGTTCAATTTTTTTTATGTCTGGAATCTGATATAGGAACAGCAAGGAATTGAAATAACCCATTGCCTGCTTAATATGAAATTTTATAATTATCACATCTTGCATTATTTGAAAATATCCTATGCAGTTGAAGGCATTGGTTGAAACCAGTGGTTTAAAAAACGGATCGGTGCCCCTGATCGGGCACCCCAAAAACCCATCCGGACCGGTGAATTGACCATCCGGATCGGGAATCGGCCGAATCGGTTTGATTAAGCCTTAAAAAAATATCCAAAAGAATTATTAAAATTCGTTATAGATGTTGTTTTTTATGAATCCAATAAGAAATACGGGTATTACATTATTAACTTTCATTTTTTTATCAATTTAAGAATATTGAGGTGTTCTTTTCCCGTATGAACTTATGTTAACCATTAAATTTGCATCACATAAAAAAAAAAAAATAGAATTATCATGGATAAAGTATATTATCATACATAGACTACAATAAATAATAAATTAAATCGATAAAAAAATAGTCACTAAAATCTCGAATTGGCAGAAAAAAAGGATTGCTAAAAAAAAACCCAAATTATTACAACCCAACTAACTATAATCCAAAAGTATTGCAACCTTACTAACTACAATATTATATACTGAAATTGAAATTGTTGGTTTACATTTTATAATTATTTTATTATATAAATAATAACAAACTCAAAATATCTTATAATATCATTCAATTTAAAATTTATTATTGACAACTGTAAGAAAAATAGTACATTACATGGTTTATAATGCAAGTAAATTAATAAAAAAATAAAATATTTGGTTATCAATGTAGAAATTATTAGAATGCATATTAATTTTTGAAATAACACTTTAATTTTTCAAAAATTTAATTTTTTAGTCTAGAATAAATTTAGTGGAAGAGATTGTTAGTAGAGACAGAGAGATATTTCAAAGGGTCTCATTGTATAAATCCTATCTTAAAATTAATATTCCTAAATTTATGTTAAAGATTACCATATTATGAAAATAAAAATTATAATTAGATTAGTTATTCCTAGTTTGTGTTAAAAAATATTTGGTGTATTAAGAAATACCTTTTATTTTTTTCACAAAAAATACTTGTTGGATTACCTTTTTTTTTTTTATGGGAAAATATGTTACTTGTATTACCTTTTATTTTTTTTTGACAAGAAGAAAAAGATATTGTGTTACCTTTGTTTTTGCTTGTTGTATTGCTTTTTAGTTTTTTACAAGAAAATAAGAAAATGATGCTACCAAAGTACTTTTTATTTTTTATACCTTTTATTTTATTTTTTTTGACAAGAAATACTTGTTTTATTACCTTTTTGTTTTGTACAAGAAAAAAAAGAAGTTGCATTGTTTTGTGTGTTTTTTGGTAAGAAATGCTTGTTGTATTACCTTTTTTTTTTTTCCATTTATTTTTTTGATGACATTATTTTCTTCTTTTTAATTTTTTTTGAAGACAAAAGTAAAGCATATTTTTTCCTTTTATTTTTTTGATGATATTATTTTTTCCTTTTATTTTTTTTATGATATTATTTTCTTCTTTTTATTTGTCTGTTTTTAATGATATTATTCTTCTTTTTTTCTTTTATTTTTTTGATGACATTATTTTCTTATTTTTATTTTTATTTGAAGACAAAAGTAAAACATATTTTTTCCTTTTATTGTTTTGATGATATTATTTTCTTCTTTTTATTTGTCTTTTTTTTATGATGTTATTTTATTCTTTTTATTTTTTTTTGAAGACAAAAATAAAATCACAGAATAGCGTCCCAAGCTCGATTCGAACTTGAGACGTCCCAATAAGAATTGTAGTTGATAACCACGGCAGCCCATCGCTCTATGTTGAATACCTTTCTACAATAATTGTTTATATTGAATAACGTTTGAACGTTATATCACTCGGCTCAAGTCCCACATCGAAGAATCAAACAAACTTTAAGAACTATAAGTACCTCTTCAATAGCGTTACCGTCAGCGTGATCGAGAGAAGGGGTACACCTGCAGTGTTAACTTTTAAACTAAATTACCAAAATATCTTTATTCAGTGACTCGCCGACCTATGACATCATAAGCCGCTGAGAATCCCGATTTATGACGTCATATGAATGATTTACTATTCAAAAGCGTTGATTCTCTTGTAGAACCGGGCGATTCCTGGTTTTACATAAGAATCAACACCGGGTGACCGACTCCCATGTCGACTCGGGCGAGTCCGTTGCGACTCGCCGATTTTTAAAACCGTGGTTGAAACTCTCTATGCGCTTAATAGATTATAGAGGTGTAGAAGGCACTAGCACTAATTGAGCTTGTTTGAGTTTCTAAGTTGTTCCTTCAAGTATATCGCCAAGTATTGTTGCCTTCCAATGCTGTCCAATGCTGAGTATTCTGGGGCCAACTTCGCTTTGATTTGGCTAGAAGGCTATGTGTGGCTTTGCAAAACCCTTGTAGTATGCAGGCGAGAATCATCATCTAGTTCAGGTGTTTAAGACATTTTCCAGATGATATATCTCTTATAATTTCAAAAAACTTACCCATTTGATACAAGGCATCTGTTTACAGTTACTTCATTATAGTCAAACCTTAATCTTGGATTCGCTGGAAGAAGTGTTTGGTTCCCTTTTTTTTTTTCGTCCTCATAAGAACAGAAGATTGTGCTAGTAGTTGCTGTACAAGAAGATTTACTTGTTGTTCCATATTAATTTACCTAAAGCCAAAATAACTTGCTTACTCCCATGAGGATCCGTGCAATAAATTTCCTTAAGAAAATATGCATTATCTATTCACAGGAGGAACGGTTTCAAGTATGTCATGTTTGATAACTTGAAAATTTGTAATATTATTGACGAATGCAAATCCTGTGAGTACACCCCTAGTTGAGTTCTCTTCTCTGCTTGTTTGATTTGTTACATTTGTGGGATCACATGCATATTCTGATATATTATGCTAGACCACGAGGCGTGGATTGATATCATTTAGTATTTTAATGAAGAAGAGAAAATTTAATGGGGGTCTTATGATTTCATTCTTTGGCCTCCAAGGCTGCTTGTATTTTGGATTTATATTGTGAACCTTCACTACAAATAGAAAAAGGCCCGTCTATTAGAAAAGAGAATTCTAAAAGTGCATTGAAGAAGTATGGAAACATCCAATCAGATGACGTTTCCAGATAAGAGTAGGAATCAGTAGGGTTTTATGGGTATGGGAGAGGTAACCTTGGCACTATACCAATATCTCTTTGCTCTTTGATTTGAGGATAGTGAAAATACTTGTCATTATAGTGATCTTGGCAACAGGATTTGGTTGTTACTTTTTTTTAAAAAACCTAGTAGAGTGTATGCATATCGAGTGCCAACCAAACTTTCAGTTAAAGTTGTATGTAAATAGTGTGGGCAGGTATATCAACCCTGGTAAAATTTAAGAGGCATGACTGTATTTTCAAAGGTCCAAGATCACACAAGTGGCTAAACTGGGTTTGTGTTTGAAACATAATCAAGAATCAAGGGGTACCGGAATGGCTTAACTGAGTGAAGAAATGAGTTGTCATTAAAATCTGGTATCAGTCACTGACGTTGCCCAAAGTTACCGGGATCCACTTACGAGGGGTCAATTATGCTCCGGAATCCCAATCCTATCTGCCGGGGAAGTATCTAGCTCCTCCACGATTCAAAATTTGAGAATCTCAATTCTTCTTATTAGGGATCGAGGTCCTATATTATGCGGGATCCATGTTCATTAGCATTATAGTATTGTTAGTAGCATAGTGCAGTATGGCGATCTGGTACAACATAGTTTTGCAGCATAGCAATATTTTATAGTATAGATGTGTCATCATTATTATCATCATCATCATCATTATCCAAGCCTTGTCCCAATTATTTGGGGCTGGCTACATGAATTTGTTTTTCCTCCACTATTCTCTATCAAAGGTCATACCCTCATTAAGCCCAAAATTCATTGTAACTTTTCTCACTACGTCTATCCATGTCTTTTTCGGCCTCCCCTTGCCTTTTTAGAGCTTTCCACTTGAACTAGATCACACCTCCTAACCGGTGTTGTATTAGGTCTATGCTGCACATGGCCGGCTCACCTAAAGCTACTTTCTCTCATCTTTATTGAATCCACACCTAAGTTCCCTCGTATGTATTTATTTTGAATTCTATCATTTATTGTCTTGCCACTCATCCATCTCAACATCTTCATCTTAGCTACACTCATCTTATCAAAATGTTGTTTCTTGATCGCCAAACATTTCGTCCTATAAAGCATGTGTGGTCTTACAGCCATCCTATAGAATTTCCCCTTGAGTCTCAATAGTATTCAACGATCACATAAAACTCCAGATGCACATCTTCACTTTGCTCATCAAGCTCTAATTCTATGTGCGACATCTTCCTCAATCTCTCCATTCTCTTGGATTATCGACTTTAGATATTGGAAATAATTTCTCTTAGGTAATTCTTGACTATCAATTCTAACTACTTCCTCGTTTCTACTCCTAGTATTGCTAAACTTGCATTCCATATATGGTCCATCTAATTTTAAAACCTTTAGATTCTAGATCGTCATTTCAATGTTTTAACTTTGCATTGATGTCCCCTCTAGTCTCATCCATCAAACTTATGACATCCGCGAATAACATACACCACGGTACCTCATCTTGTAGGTGCTTGGTTGACTCGTCCATTATATATTTATAAGCTATATGGTACGTATTATATAGTTTTACACAGTAAGTTTTAGGGAAATTATAAAAAATATTTCTAATTTCCCTAAAACTTACTGGGTAAAATTATATAATACGTACCACATAGGTTATAAATATATAATGGGCGAGGTTTTTTGGATTATTAGAAATAAACTCCAAAATTTTCAAAACCTCATCCATACCCCTTCTTAGGTCCGTGAAGGCATCATAGTTTTCCCAAAACCGTGATGGTCGTTGATGGCTCAAATGTTGTTGGTGTGGGGCTTAAGTCATCACGGTTCTATTTGGACCGTGACAATGGGGCTACATTAGACCATCACAGTACTTAGATAACCGTGATGATAACCTTGACTCTCACGGTTATTTAATTGCCGTGATGCTTCAAAAACTTAAATCCAATACAAATTGGCTTAGAACCCATCACGGTGCTTTAAGTGCCGTTATGCCTCAAGACTTAAACCAAATACATATTGGCTTAGAACCCGCTGTGACCATCACAGTTCTAGGTTGACCGCGATGACTTTACAAATCTAAGACTACAGTGAAGGGTATTTTCATCAAAAAATGCAAATAGTGGTGAAAAGGGGTACGAGTGAGGTTTTGGAAAATGAGGTATATTTTTTATAATTTCCCCAAATTTTAAAATAGTAACATATAGTATAGCGTAGTAGAATATAATATATAGCAGTGTTGTAGTGTGCTATATTAATATGACAATGTGTA
The DNA here is from genome assembly GCF_000471905.2 of Amborella trichopoda. Next base: position 8,838,281 of record NW_006495273.1, on the reverse strand, counting down.
TCAATGTTGTATATTATTGTAGTAGTATGCTATACTATTATACTAGTTAACCGTGATGATAACCTTGACTATCACGGTTATTGAAGTGCCGTGATGCTTCAAAAACTTAAATCCAATACAAATTGGCTTAGATCCCATCACGGTGCTTTAAGTGCCGTGATGCCTCAAAACTTAAACCAAATACATATTGGCTTAGAACCCGCTGTGACCATCACAGTTCTAGGTTGACCATGATGACTTTACAAATCTATGACTACAGTGAAGGGTATTTTCATCAAAAAATGCTAACAGTGGTGAAAAGGGGTATGAGTGAGGTTTTGGAAAAGAAGATATGTTTTTTATAATTTCTCCAAATTTTAAAATAGTAACATATAGTATAGCATAGTACTGTATAGTATATAGCAGTGTTGTAGTGTGCACTATATTAATATGACATTGTATATCAATGTTGTATATTATTGTAGTAGTACGCTATACTATTATACTACTATACTAGTTAAGTGTTCTCGGTGGGCTCAATTTATAAGCAGATGGAGTTCGGTCTAATATAATTTATCATTCAATCCTGATTATGTTTGGATTAAGCTCCCCCACATATTGGGATCGAGATCCTAGATTTTAGGGTGTATGGACTACAATCCCTAGCATAGGGAGATTTCGACTTGTCCCAATCCCTATCTTGGATCTGATTCGACCCTGATCCCAGTAACTATGATATTGACCATGAGTGTTTCATTGGGATAGGGTACTGTGGTGTATTGGTTTTGGTGTATTGTTGTTTTTACCATTGAAACGGAGAAACTCTAAAATCTCTAGGATTACATTGGAATGATGGAAGTAGTCCAAATTAAAGGCTTCATCCTGACTCTGAACTGCATCATTCTAGATTGAAAAAGAATGAAACAAATTCTTAACAGCTAATTCCAATCAAGTTTTCCCTGGCATCTGTAAACTCTAGAAACAGTTACTTGGCTTATGTTGGGTCGTGCCAAACTCGGTCTTGTTTGTCCTGCTAGAATGCCAGAAGGTGACCAACGTGATTGAGAAGAATATGGTTTCAATTCTCTTAGGATTTTAAGCACATAGTGAAATTTCTATCCTTTCATGCATGCACAATTACCTGAGATATCTGAAGAGATACAAAAAGAAATTCCAGAAACACACAAGCAGGAAATGTTAGAAATATGTTTTTCAGCAAGCTTTGAGCCTTTCATCTTAACATTTGAATGGGCACAAGGGACAACATTGATTACTTCAAAATGAGGAAATGAGGAACTTATAAACTTAGAAATTCCCATGTATTAAATGAAGTAGAGCATTCTGTGATGCCCATGACTTAGACAGATTGAAGAATGCTTTTTGTATAGACTCGTGCTTTATAATCAAGATTTATATGGTCTGCATGTCTTTTTATGTTGAGGCCATGACCTTTTCAATCTCATTCACCTTCATTCATATCTATGTATTTATCAAATATGGATTAAGAATGCCAATCAATTTGCTCCATATGTGATACAATACCGTTCTGGCAAACCTTTTTATTTGTTACTTCTAAATTTTGGGCAATATTATTGCCTAGTACGCTTGTTATTCTGCCGTGTATTACTAAAGGAATATACATAGGAAATATGGCATGATTTTAACATTCACTGATGTAGATCTTCTAATTTGTGTCTGATTAGTTAGTTTTAAACCATTATTCTCTCAGCTGAGAATCCTTTTGAATAGTTTGGAAGTTGGACTCTGAGGTGTAACAGACCCTTGTTATTGTTTTTTACAGACACAAATATTGATGGATCAAATGGAAGAGCTTCGCAGGAAGGTGACGATATTGATTTTTAATGGAAAGCTGCTTCAAATGTTTTGGCTCTTGCTCTGTGATATATTCTGTCCTTCATTTTCCATGTCAAACAAGGACTTGTAGTCGAGTTTTGTGAGTTAGCTGCCTGGGATTTTTCTTTTGAATAAATATTCAGAAGAGAATATCTCAAGAAAGCAGAAAAGCTTTGCAACCTTGGAGCATGGGAAACTTAAGTTAGAAGAGTAGAAGATAGATGCTTTGTGGAAATCAATTAATCCTTGTTGTGTAAGGCTACCTTAATTATGTGGATTCTATAGACTGTTAGGTTTTATTGAATTTGATTAATGTGTCCATTATATATTGCTTGTTCTCTGATATTTCAAATTCTTTTTAGTATGATTGATTTCATCTCTAGCAGTACCTGTGTAACATAAGCAGTTGTCCTATATTCTATTCCTCATATGGTGTTCTAACTAATTTTTTCTTCACTTTTGTAGTTTCTTCTGTGACACCAGTACCGGAGGTTGCATCAATACTTCAAATCACAATTGATAATTAATCTACAGCAACCTAGATATATCGTACAATTGTTCTTTTGAATGCCATGTAACTTGCTATTATGGGTGGCCTTCTTGATTTGTCTTCTCATAAGCATATCCTAAGAATGCATTATAGAACTCTAATCACTTTTCATTAGATACTAAGGATTCTTACATGTAATGAGTAGGATATTTGAGATACGTGAGCCATTCATAATTATTTATCAAAAGGAATTACAGCACTTTTGTATTTCAGACATGACCAATGCTTTATTTCACCTGTTGATGTAAATGTACTCCAGTATGCTTCATTTCCTCTTAAGCGCTTTAGTGCTACAATTCTGGTAGTCAACTCCAATCAAATTTAGTTAAAGTTCATTATGGTCACAAGGATGCAAGCTGATATTTAAACTTTTCTGGGATAACTTATATAACAAAAATTGTAAGCTTGTGTCTAGAATTTAACAGTTAGAACCAGCATTTTTAAAAGGCAACCACTTCGTCCTCCTAGGCACCATGATGCAGTCCTGCGATGAGCTATGAAACCGACCAAAGAAGGGAAACAGTCTTGAACAAAAGACCCTTCTTATGTTTGGCATAATTAGAAGCTAAAGGAGAACTTTCAGGAGGACAATGAAATCTACCCCATTATTGTGAAAAGTGTAGAATATAGTAACGTGTAGTTGGAGATGAAGAAGAATTCCCTGGAGAGGGCTTGACCTAGAACCAAGCTTGTGAGGCTTCTGGGAGCCCAATTAGCCCGATCACTTGATCTCAATTTTGGAGGAAGAGGTTGAGGAAAATGAGAGGAGGATGAGGAGGAGGCATGCTCAGAGGAGAATTAGATGCAGCCACTTGAGATGGAGATGCGGTTGGTAGCATTGATGAAACACATTTACCACTTTGAGTTCATCATATTTGTTGGGATTCTTTGAGTTTTGTTGGTTAGTCTTATGAGTTTTGGCTTCTGTTAGATGTGAGTTGTGAGGTTTTGACTTTTTTTGCTATGGATGAAGTAGATTGTTGACCATGGGCCTATGGAATTCTTCACATGTGATACCAGATGGTTTATGTGAATAATAATTGACATGCAATTTTTTATGAATTTTTGGCAAGTGTCGAACTTATAAGGTTTTAGAATTTCAATTTCAAGTGTCAAACTCATGTATTTATGAGATTGAAATAGTTCAACTGTATAATACAATAACACCTACAGAAGCCCCTGAATTTTTTTTTCTATCCATATGTTTTATAGTACAATTAGGGGGGGTTTGGTATCCAACCCAAACCCCAAGAAACACCCTAGACAGTCTAAACCTGATTCCTCTCTATTTAGGCATCTGCGGCTGCATCTGCATTCTCCAACTCTTATCATGCCGGGAAATGCCTTAGGATCTCAACCAGAACAAGCTATTTCATGTGCTTATTTTTATGGAAATTTATATGCCTTGATCTTTGGGAATGGGAGTGATCTGATTGATGGCCAAATCAAGCCATATCTCGATATATTTCACCACAGATTCATGCGGTTTCTGCCTCATGTGAAGAGTTCAACATATATATCTTTTTCAACTTTGTTGAACAATGCACAGAATTCTTCCTACATCTGTGACCCAAAGTTATAGAGTTTGACAGGTGCGGGGAGTACCCTTTGAAGGGAGCTGTGAAAAGGGTTACCATGAATTGGTGGAGCATTAAGTGGTCGCTCATGGCTGTATCACTGCAAGCTGACACAAAATGTGGAATATTTTGTTGAGGTGAACATGTCCCATTGAACTTTGGAAATTTTCCTCTATGTTAACCAATTGAGAATGATGTCTCATGAATATATAAGGGATATGGCTTTTAGTATAACGCAGGGACTTTCATACTTAGGATTTGGATACTTTTCAACCCCTCAAACTATTTCAAGTGTCATGGTTTGGTCTGAAGCATGTGTCAGGTACGAGGTACCCTACCTTGGAGGTAGTGAATGTGTTGTTGGAGCAACCAGATTGGTTCTTTCATGCATTAGGCATTACATGTGGTGTGTTTTTTTGTTCGTCCTGTTAAGTGGTGTCATAGCCCTTATAATTGAAATGGCTTGATGTTTTGCCGGAGGCTTTCTATCTTGGCATTCTTTGATGGCAACTCCTCTTGCATCTGAATTATTATGGCTTTGAGTTGTGCCACCTCATCTTTGAGGGAGTTGGCCATGTGGTTCACCACCTTGACTTGAGGGCTGTTGATGAAGTTGAGAGGATTTGAGTCAGGTGAGAAGAAGGGTCCAGTGCTGGGCTGCCGGTGGTTTGGCTGTCATTTGTCATTTGATCATCTGCAGCACCAGTCGATTGTGTAGCTTTGATAGATTGCGATGTCTCTGAGCCAAGGCTGTTTTTGGCATATATTCGGCTCGAACATGAGTTGTTTCGGGATGCGGAGACACCTGATTTTGTGCCTCTCAGATACTCTTAGAAAGTCTGTCAATTTTGGGATGCCTTTGACTTAACCCCACTTAAATGAGTGATGGTTATAGGAAACTCTGGAGTTGTGGTTTGAGTGATGGCAGGTCAACCATTTATCTTAGCCCCTGATGATACAGGCTGCGTTTGAGCCGAGGATGAAGACAAATCCATGCAGTGCTTCCTTCTTGAGCATGGTGTTGGCAAAGAAGAGGATAACCCTTGAAGTTTTTCCTCGAGTATCCTCTCAATATTGACTGAGTAGTAGGACTTGAGCCCAGAAGTTATGGTTGGAGTAACTTAGCCATTGATTAAGCCTTGCCAACAGAAAATTGTGCTGAAAGCAACGGTCTCGTATGGGATGTGGCAATGCAATTCTCTCTCTCTCTTACCCTCCCCCCCCAACCTCAGAAGTCTTTGTTGGTTTTTTTCTCTCCAAGGCTTTAAGGATTACTCTCCTTCTAGGAATGATCAAGGCCCTCTTTTGGCAGATTGCCCAAAGAATTATTTTGGACAGATGGTATTTCAATCCATGGACGTTATAGTTGTAGCACCCTATTTGATGCATTTTTGTATCTTTTACCGAAATTTCCTTTATAGGACAATCATTGAGTTGAAGGTGGATATGACACATATTTTTGTGGCTTTTTGCCGAATTTCCCTTTATAAAATAAATCATTTTTATTGAGGTTATGGCCCTTGACAGAGCATAATAGTAGAACAGGATTCGTATAGCCAAACCCAAGTAGTTGGGATAAGGCTCTAATGATGATGAGGAGGTTGATAAATCATTTTTATATCCATCCCATGTCTTTGTATTTTTGCAAGGGTGGATATGGCCCATTTCTTCTATTCTCAAGGCTTTGTGCCATGTTTAGGCTAATTATCTCTGGCTTTCCTAGGTGACCCAAAATGCACCCAAATAGAGAAAGTGTGTTTCACTCATATGCATGTATAAACTTACCCTCGCTTCGTTTCAATATCGCTCTTCAGTTTGGAGCATATGCCTTTGGGCAATCCTATATCTCTTAGGGTTGATGAGTAGATGAGTGTTTATAAACCATGGATTTCTTATAACAAGATCAAGTGGGCATAAATTAGCATGAACCTAATAAGTAGTTACAAAAAATTCCAAATTTGTTTGTGTTCTCATTTTTCTAATCTTCTATGTAGAAGGGTTAGTTATTAGGTATACATAAAACGTTGTCTCAGTACAATGTAGAAACCCATATGCATGAAGAGATTAATACTAGGAGTAGCATTTTAGTAGGGTTCCACACCCCGTACACATTTGACCTTTGGACATGCATGTACAATTGCCTCAATATATAAAAACGTTACAAAAAATATGTTAATAAAACTGTAGCATGCATTAGAAGCTCAAAATTAACATTTATAAAATTGTTTCATTACGTGTTTAGTGCATTATACAATGTAAATGCGCTATTAATATTGTACTATCTTGTTCCTTTGTCTAAGACCAACTCCATTATCTGCTGGTTCTTGTTTCAAGTACTCTACAATCTATTGGGTTCAGAAGATTGAATTGACACTTCTATATAGAAAAACTTTACTGCTCTTATTTGGGGTTATGTGGCTTGGTCTAAAAGGGTGAGGTCCTTAAACTTTCCCTCAACCTGTCCTAAGCCCGAGTAACGAAGGTGGGTTGCGTCAGGTGGGCGGTCAGCGTAAAACTTTGCTATATCTTATCCTAAATCCTGAACCTATAGAATGAAGGAAGAGATCCATATAGCTGGCCCCAAATGATTGGGATAAGGCTTGGATGATGATGATGAATTGAAATTAAGAGGTTAAATTTGAGGTTACTTTGGTCCAGATGGGATCTCATTCTATTGATACAGGTTTAACCAACCATTCTCATCTTGTGTCCAAATATCGACTTGCTATCACTAAATGTGATGTTTTTGCTTGGAAAATTGCTAGATATCAAATACTTGGTGTCTATGTCAAAGTGTTTTATGGTTTTCTGACTAGCTATTCTATGACTATTATCAATGGTACAAGGCCTGTTTGATTTGTGGTACTTGGAGACTCGGAAAATTTTCACTTATGGAAGATCTCATGGAAGTCCAGGCCCTTCGGTTTTTTGAGGTCTGATTTGAGATGGAGATGGCGAAGTACTTCGATGTTTCATATGGTTCCTAGTAGTTGTTGACTTTTATACTGTGGAACACCAAATCTGCTTGTTGGTGGCTCAGTTTTTTGAGTACCTTGTCACTTTTTCATTTTCTATTGTGAGGTTTTTCCGAGTTTTTATATGTTGCCATCTATGAGGCAGGGTGGTGTTGATGTTTTGTGAGAGTAAAAGTGTACTTACTGAAGTTGTTGTGAGAGTCCAGGTCCATTGCGTTTTGATGTCATAGGTGAGATGAAAGGCGGTGAAGTACTTGAATATTTAATGTGGTTCCTGGATGTTGTTGATCTCTCAACAGTTGAATGATAAATCTTTTCGTTGGTGGTTCTATTTCTTTCGTAATCGGTACCTAACCCATGTTTCAGTTGTCAAGGATGAGGTTCTTGTGATTTTTTATATGATACTCTGATAGTGGGTGAAGAGAATCATGTTCTATGATACGAAAACTTGGCTTGCTGATAGATGGGGTAATTTGATTGTTTACATGAGGGGAATTATGCCACGGTAAGTTGATTGTTTACATGAGGGGAATTATGCCACTTGAATTTTTTAACTGTATTATTTTATAATGGAATTTTAAAATTTTGTTTTATGCATCTTAACCTAGAAATATAAAGAAATGATTTTCAAACTGCCTGAGGTGTTCTTCTTGTGTTATACTCAACTCTTTATTTCCCTGACATAATTGCACGCCTATAGTATCCATACGGTCCTTGGTGACTTCCTGATTTCTTAATGACATATCATAAAGGTGGTGTTTACTGATTAAAAAGGAAAATCCATTTTACAAGGATTGCATAAAAGTTAGAACTTGCAACATTCTATTTCTTCTAAGTTTGTTGCCGTCCTCTAAAACCATCCCAAAACTTGGTGTCATAACTTATTGCACACATTGTGGAACTTGTAACTTTCTGTCTTATTGGGGCAAATATTCACCATGATATGGAGAGGTTTTTTATGACATTTTCATTCCTCCATCTGCGTCTGGTGAGGGTGCAACTGCAGGTAAGAACAATGTAGTGCTTTTCTTTGCAACCTTTCTAGGGATGATTGTCTTTAAGACTATTACTTTTCTTCCAGTTCTTTATTTGGCTGACTTCCATTCTCTGTAGCTCGGAGAATCCACTTCATGTTTCTGCTGCTCTTTGGAATTCATATATGGTTCTCATATGTGTCCATGTTTTCTTCAAAAATATTTGAATAAGGAAATACCTCTCCAGATGGTCCTTAATTGTTATTATGTTTACTATTTAGATGCAGCTTAAAGACATGCAGGAGTACTCGTCTCCTTTCACCCGTTGGTCCATGTAAACCATAATTTAATCCATCCTGCTGACCGTTGAAGAAAGTGAATATCACTGGATATTTATTCGTAGGCAGTGGATCCATTGCATCTTGCATTGGCTGGTTAATGCGTTGCAATTTCAGTCACTCACTTATTTCCTTTCCATCTCAACACATTTGCCTGCCATCCATGTTGACTGCTTCCTTCTCAAAAAATTGTTTGGTTTAATATTTTTATTCTTTCATGTTCTGCCACTAATGTAAAGCAAGCTGTACATAGTAGATTCCCAACGCTGTGTCATTCAGTGTTGCTTATTTCCATGAGTGAAAAACAAAAATTTCGGTAGATCAAGTAAAAAGGTAAACTCATGTATATATCTAGCATGTTGTGCTAAGATGATTATGGGAATGCTGCTTTGCTGTTAAAATGTTTTCATCATGAGTCCATATTGTGAAATTTAGTTTCTAAATTTATTTGAAAGTGTTTCATGTGTACATTTTGGTCATCTTCATATTCGTATTTCAATACTTAAATGATAGTTGGCACTAAGAATAATATATTATAACGGAGGATATGAAGATGTGTTGTCTAAATTATTATTTAAGTAAAAGTTCTTTCCCACAGAAGTGACCTCTGCCAAATTCTTTAACTATTGTTAGCTTATAATTTAGACATCAGTTTTAATATATGCATTTGCAGGAGCGGCGCCTCGGAGACATAAATAAGCAGCTCAAGAGCAAGGTTTGATTATTATCGACATAATCTTGACTCTCACAGCATAGCTTTATGTTCAAGCTGTAACTTATCTCCTGTTTTCATTTCTTGGTAATAGCTGGAGTCAGATGGTCAAGGCTCTTTCAGAGGCATTCAAGGGACATGGGAATCTGGCACTGTAGTTGGGAACAACGCATTTGCTGTCAACCCTTCGCATGCTAACCCCATTGATTGTGAACCTACCTTACAAATTGGGTATGTTTGGTGTTTTTGTTTTCCAAAATGTTTAGCAATGTGTGAGACCAACTCTGATGAAATTACTGGGAACAGGTACCATCACTTTGTTTCCCCTGAATCAATCCCTAGGACTGGGCCTGCTGAGAGTAACTTTGTTCAAGGTTGGGTCCTATAAGGTGTTTTCCAGCAATCACTAATCAGATCCCATTGCTGGATTGCATAATTGAATAGATATGTATACAGTTGTTAGTGATGGGGTTCACATGCTCTGTCTTGTCATTGCGTGTTCCATGTCATGGTAATTACTGAAGTTCTCGTCTAGCATGGAACCATTATGCTAGTTATTATTCTAGTTAACAACTTCTATTGTATGAATGCAATAATTCAGCAAACAAAGGATGGAGTAACTCCAACGGCCAAATTTGTAACTCCTAACTTATTTTAATTAGGTTGATGCAATTTGGGCAGCAAAGAAGGAAATTGCTTTCTGTCATGTGCATTTTTCCTTATATTCTATTCAGTCCCTTTGAATGGTATGCTATCGAACTACATTACTGGCTTTGGGTTAACCTAGATATAAGGTGTGGGCTTGCTGGCTCTGGGATGACTCGGGCCCAGCCCCTTAAGCTGACTGCCTTAAATATAAGCCCAGCCTAGCCCGGCTCGTCCATGAAGGGGCCAAAACCGGGCCCATGTGGGACTACACCTTTGAGGCCCATAGGGTTCGTCCGGCCCATTTGCACCCTTGTTAAATTGAAAAATTTGTATAATAGGGGCCTATCTGTCCTTAATAGTATGGCTTGTCCTGGCCTACTTTGCTAATGGGACTTAACTCATGCCCGCCCCACCCTCGCCTGATGGGCCCTATGAACGGGCCCCAAGGCCTGCACATGCTTCAAGGCCTGCAGGTTTGGATCGGCCCATTTGCACCTTTACCTAGAGCTTTATGTTTTGTAGGCTTGCACTTCTGATTGATCATTCTTGTTCATGTCACTTAATTGGTTGTCTTTGTATTCTTGTATGTATTTTTTCTTTTCTATAATGTGGCTTATTTGGGGGTAACTGTTGTTTGGTTCAGAGCTCAAGCTTTTTTTTTTTTGGTTCTTCTTCTTCGGGTTTTGGGGTGGGTTGGAGGGGGTTGTGTTGGGCATATGCCATGTGAAGTGCTCAGAGAAACTCAGAATTGTATATCTGATTGTTGGAGTCAGTTATTTTGTAGAACTCGGGTTTTCTCTCAAGTAATTTCTCTTTTCAAGCTTGCAAGGGTTATATTATTATTTTATTTTAATATCTTTGAGATCTGTTTTTCTTCCAATTACTTCATGAACTCGAAATTTACACAAAATGCAGAAAACCACTAGAACGAAGTATCACAACACTTAGTGGCTTCAATTCTAAGGGGCCAGATATAAATGAAATTGGGGTTCAATCATTAAACGATGTGAATTTTTTTTCAAGCAAACTTGGGGAAAATTTTGAAATCGAATTATGTAGAAATGTATTATATGGCTGTTATTGGAATACAAAAGTATGTATGGTTACGATGCATGCATGAAAATCCAACTTCCGGATAATATCATATTTTAAGAAAATACTAAATTAACAACCCGGAGAACTTCAGCGACTAAAGTCATAATAAAATATAATTGCCAACAAGCATGTACACATGTAAACAAATAAATGTGCAACAAAAATGCATCGATTAAGCAATTCAATAAATAACTACCGAAATGCACATATAGAAGGAAGTAAATGTGAACTTAAATGATACTGAACACCATAGAGGAGCTTTGGATCCAATATTTAATAGAGAAAGCTGAAAAGATCGCCATAGTTTAATATAGCATTTAAAACTAGAAACAAAACCTGTGAATAAAATGTTATGAAGCCACTATGTGTTGTGAATTGAAGCCACAACACTTAGTGGCTTCGATCATAACATGATATGGGCCGATTACCACACCCAACCTGTCAATTCTAAGGGTTTTTATAATGAAACCCTTGATTTGCACTATCTAGGGAGGGCAATGAATCAAAGGGAAATAGGAGTCATGCCAAGCAAATTGGGTGATAAAGAAGAAGCCAATTTGTCATTTTTAAGAAGATTGGGAGCCCAAAATTCGGTAATAACAAGAGTTTTTCTCAAGAAGACCCGAGCCTTTAAAGTGAGTCCAATGCGGGACTTCATAAACTTGGGTTTGCCGAACAGGAAAGTTGAGTCGAACCCGGATTCTGCAAAAACGTATCCAACTGGCGTTGGGATTGAGAGTTAATGCAACTCTTTCTTCTTTAATAACCAATAATACCCTTACAATAGAGGGAAACGTTTCTAGATGGTACCAAATATCAAACATATGTGATTCCTCCTATCAATCATCCGATTTAAATGGACAATTTGAATAACTTCAGTTACAATGTCACGCCTAACATGTTTTTATGTTTAAATTTCGATATAAATCACTTACAAATAAGTGGGCGGCAATCCGCCCTCTTAAATGACAACCCAATGAAAGGAAGTATGCTTTTGACCACGAGCTAGTTCTTTCCATCCACCAACTGTTGCTAGATGACAGGATGGTAGACCACCCAAGCCAAACCGACCCAAGTAGGTTGGGTGTGGTAATCGGCCCATATCATGTTATGATTGGACATGAGGTCGATTACTGCTTTCCAATAAAATGGAATTGAATATTTCATAAAATAGTGGTCAATCCAACCTTTACGGTTGGGAACCAAACAGGCGAACTACCTCAAGGGGGCAGTGAAGGTGAAATGATCCTCATTCATCGACAAACCATCCTAGTACTATTCGCTACTTTCATATGAAATGACTTTGTTGAGATCCCCAAGCCAAAGAGATCCACTAGATAGCAAAGGACTGGTAAATCAGGAGTGTTCCTATACCTCCAGCAAGCATGTCATGGTAAGAAATCCACCCCCTTTGAGGGATTACTTAGGCAGTTGGTAAATGAGAGCCATGTGATCATTGAGAGTGAGATTGCTCTCCCCTCCTTGAAATTCCAACCTATTAATGGCACTGCTCTGTTTCCCTCACCACTTAAAATTGTTGGTGTTTGCAGCCTTTACGGGGCTAGAGACCTTGGAAAGAAAATAATTTATAGTGATTTATAAACTTTAATGGGAGTGTCCTATGGTGAATGACTTAGGGTTAGGCAGTGTATGGCTCGGGTCTGTTGGATATATGGCCTATTACGGCCTTGTGTGCAACACTAGCACTGTTCAAAGTCATAATGGGAGTGACTAGGAACATATTGGCTATGGGTATCTTTACATCCAAATAAGTCAAAATAATCATGTTTAACTAAGGCAACGTTCTTAAACCATATTGTGAACCGAGAGGTTTTACGGCTTTTCCTCTAGTCAAGGTTGGTATGATTGGGTTCGCCTCATGTCATGTTAGCCAGGGCTTAGGGATCAGTGGATCCCGATTTGTTTAAGAAATATTGTTTATAAGCCCAATGTGAGTAGGCTGTAAGATGACATAAGCCCAAATCCCTGACATATCTAGCATGCTCACAACATGTGCATAAACAATCGTCTTTTGGAAAGACATTTTGATGAGGAAAGATCCACCTACTAAAACCATGCACACGTGCTGAGAGAGGCCCCCCCACATCTACAAGAGTGCATGTCCTTGGGGACCACTTGTAATCCACTGAACACCCTGGAGTCCATTTAACTATTGATTAATTTTGATAGGTCCACTCATGCCTAGATTGAAGTCTGTGACTCATAGGGGTATGTTGGGTTGGTCTAAAAAATTGGATTGGGTTTTCAAGTCTAGCCCAGTGGAGTACCATATAGCTCAACCTCCTATGAGACTGTGTTTCCATACTGGAGTTATGAGAAGTTCCAGACCATGTTTGTTTTTATAAAATATAACAAAAAATAATTTATCATTATTTTAGATAATTTTTGAGAATTTTAATGCAAAAAAAATGCTTTGTCAAAATTGTTGTGTGCTATTCCAATTAAGAATATCCACACATGTGGCGTGTGGCATCCAAATGGTCAATGTGTGCTATACATGCATCCCATATGGTAGCCACATCATTGCCCAATGTGCTTAACATGGAAACCCTAACCTTAGACATGGGACCCTAGTTTGGGTTGGACACATAACGTTGATAAATGTAAATTAGTTTATGGCACATGTGTGATGCACATGTGTGTGTTCACATCTAGGAGTGTATAGATTTTACAATTGATTGAACTCCTAATTTTGTGATTTGATATGCATAAGATTTTTGAAATTGTGGATTTTGATTGGTGTGAAGAGAATAAAGGGAACACACCATAACATATGTTGATATAATGTTCCCCTTTTGATAATGGCATTATATGAGCTTAAGTATGATGCAAGTTTTACAACTAATGAGGAAAAGTGTGGCATGCCTCCTCGATTATTGTTTTATAAAGATGATATTAAATCTAAGGTGGTGATTTGTTGATATCTATAGTTGAGATGAATTGATTTTGAAATTAGGGTTTGAAGGCACATAAAATATTGTTAGAATTTTAGAAGTGTTATGTAGGTATTGTGATAAGAGTGCACTTAATCATCACCATCCATGTGATAGCTATCAATGGTAATTGACTAGGGTAGGTCTTTAGCCTCTCTCAATCCTTGGATCACTCAAGAGTAGTTTAGATCTAATCTAAGATCTATACCCCACATGAAAAAACTATAAAAGAGCCACTTCCCACTTCATTTTTTTCCTTGCTTGCCTTTACTCTAAAGCACCAATCTCTCTTCTCAAAGAGGCTCACACCCCACTCACACCTCCCTTTTCTCTTCTACTTCAAAGATCTTAATTTGAGTTTCATACCCCTTGTATAATTGCTAACCTATGACACCCCATGCTGGAGGCATAATCTTTAAGGCCTTATTACACACCTTTCATTAATTTAGAGATGTTATTATGACAAAATCTTGCTACTGTAATTCATGATAACAATAAGTATTTTTAACTCATAGTATCTCTTTCAAGTGTTTTGGTGTTTCAGTTGAATTGCTTTTGCTTTTATTCATTTTGTTGGTGTAGTTTTAAAATTATTAAATGCAAACTGTTGTGGCTTGAATGCTTGAATCTTGCACTTTTGGCTCGGATTTGTTCTCCTTTATTTCACATGGTCTTATGCCCAATACTACTAAAAATTCAATTTCTCTCTAGTTATAAATCTCTTTTGTGAAACTAAAATATCCAGATACTTCTAAAAATTTATTCTATCAATATAAAAATCAATTAAGGTCAAATTAATTAATTTTAAAATAAATTGATGGGATTTGGATCCAACTATGTTAAGAACTATCAAATTTGTTGAAGCACTCCATCTTCCACTATAAACTATAATCCACACTCGCTTTCTCAAACTGACTCAACAGTTCTCATGAGCCACAGACTATCATAGAGGTTCATGATTGAGATATCAAAGTCAGCCAATAGGTGAGGGGACATAGTCCTAGTTTATGGATTATAGGTTCTCTCCTAAAGATAAATCCAATGTCACATAGACGTGGTGCAACCACAACTCTATGGTGTATATGGGGTAATATCTCATACATGTATATGTATCACCCTCAATGGTAATTTTTTAGTTACCATTGAGGGGACACGTATTACCCTCAATGTGTAGTAATCACCCTCAATATACACGTATCACCCTCAATGGTACACGTATCACTCTCAATGGTAATAGGTGAGGGGACACAGTCCTAGTTTATGGATTATAGGTCCTCCCCTAAGGATAAGTCTAATGTCACATAGACTTAGTGCAACCACAACTCTATGGTGTATATCGGATAATCTCTCACACATGTACATGTATTACCCTCTATTATATGTACACGTCATCTGATGGTTCAAGATGAGGTTTTGGCCCTCATCCCTACAGGCCTACCCTCACACACAAGGGTCACACAATCCCTTGGCTCTTTATCTTGAGCAAAGCCGACCTCATCATGGGGCAACCCTGCTAATCCTCATCGGTTATGCTCTATGCTCATGTATTAATGCTTTTATAACTCGACTGGCCTAGCTTGTTAAGCTTAGTCCGCGTCTCGACAAACTTCCTTTTGTCATCTTGATCCTATTGGACCATACTCTCACTAAGTCTTTGTTCTACTATACCAAAATATTGATTACATACTTTCATAAGGCTTTTCTTGACCACAAATACCCAACAATGGCATTAAGTGGTATTGTATTTGGAGCAATGGTGCTCATCCACACGGGGTTTTGCTTCTTATGAATAGGCGAGCCGATAGGGGCTATATGTGGCAAGGTGTCTTATGGTGACACACCAAGGGTATATACAAGGTGTCATGTCGTGCACCAAGACCGTGTAATGCCTTTTAAGGTCATGCGACTAGGATTGAATGCCACACAGTTTAACGTCGTGCATTAAGATGGTATAGTACAGTTTCAGGTTGTATGACTAGGACCATGTGTTGCGCAGTTTAACGTCATGCTATTGGGATAAGAGTTTAGTGACATTTTTACCAGTGACACTTTATGGAACCACCACGTCCATAATTTGGGGGTGAGAGCCCATAAGGGTTTTCATCGCACTCCCTTATTCGTCATCATCATTTTTTGTTTGATGCCCATAGCGCCTTTACGGGTTTTTCACTATGGCCGTTTTTTCTTTTCTTTTTTTGACATATTTTGCCCATGGCGGCCTCACGGGTGCACACCATGTCTGTCACTATTTATTTTTTATTTTTATTTTTTTCCTTTTTTTTTAGGGTGTAAGGTGCTTCAAAAAATCCCTTAAGTTTGCTTACAGTTCAGGTTCGTGTGGAAAAGGACCCTAGGGCAGTGCAATTTTAATTTTGCGATCAGAACCACATGCTATGCAATTTATGGTCGTGTGGCTATGACAAATGTCACATTGTTTAACATCTTGCTACATGGATGGAAATGTGACGCAATTTATAGTCATGCCACCAGGATGAGGATGCAACACAGTTTAATGTCATGTCACTAGGACAAGAATGCGAGCTCATAATTCATTATGCATAGCCAGGGGAATTGGGCCTCAAGTTCAATTTCCCATTGTTTATCATGTTTTGGATGATACCCTTAGTGGCATGGCAATATTCAATCATATGACCAAACATTCAGTGTTATTGACAATAATTAGGGTTATCATCCCTTCCAACTTCCTCCGACCTTCTAGGCATGTGTAACTCTATCATTCCCTCATATATGAGAGTTTCAAGCATAGCAGGGACCATTCCCTTGTCGAACAAATAATTCTGATGCCAGCTTTTTTGAGGAATGTATTGGTGCATCCCCAAGTTTGTAAAGGTCTTAGATTTCCTATCATGATGATTAAGAGGGCCTTCAAGCATTACCACCTTGTTGACCATCCGGGCAAATGTGGGGGCCATTATCGTGGTGACGTAAATGGCGAGTTTTGAGTGCATATTTTGCATGCAGAACTGCACTTGTCGAGGCTCATCCATTGGAATGTACAAACTGATGGCCGTGTTGGGCCACATTTTGAAGTACTTGATCATTGACTCACATGGATTTTGCACCATAGTGAGAAGTTCATGTAGTTGCACTTCCCTTTCTATACGGTAGAAGCACTTGAGGAACTCTCATTGCATTTGTTGCCATGATGTGATTAAATGGGGTGCTAGTTGTGAGTACCACTTGAAAGTGGCTCCCGTAAGGTTTTCCACAAATTTTTGGAGTAGTAGATGTTCATTGTTGGTTGTATTCCACAAGCAGAAACGAAGTGGGCCACATGTTCTTGTGGTGATCCGTTGCCATCATATTTGGAGAAGGTGGGCTTTTAGTATTCGAAGGGATTCAAGTTTGGTCAATACATGCTGGGTATGGTTTTCAGTAACAACTTGGCACTTCTACACCCAAAACATTGTATTTCTTCAATTTCTTCGCTATCATGGCCTCACTAACTCCTCATTCACGAACTAGGTTGATGGGGTAGAGACTAGGTGTGTGTGAGGGAGATGTGAGTAGGAGTAGCGAATTTCTTAGTGGGATCACTTTGATCGCCTGACATAGCGGTTGGGAGGCGGTAGAGGAGGTTTGGTGTGTCGTAGGAGCATGCTCAATCTCATGTACATTAACAACTTTTGGCCTAGGGTTTCCATCATTTCATATTTCGACTTCGTCTCGGCCTGCAATTGCCTTATCACAGCCTTTAGTTGTGTCATCTCGTCCCCATGGGATTTTGAAACTTCATCGACCACCATGGCATTGACAACGACCATGATTGGAGCTTGCCCTGTCCTTGAAAGGTTAGTTTCTCATCGTTTGGGAGTGAAGGGATAGTTGAGGCCTCAGGGCTGATGGCATCAAATGTCTTATCTTCATTTGGGGCGGTATACTCCAACGGAGTTCGAGCACCAAATGTCTCATGTTCGGTGAGGTCTTATCTTATGGGTTCTACTGCTACTCTAGCAGAATCATTGACAACGGTCATTGGGCTTCCCCTCTGGTCCACCTCCTTTGTCGAGGAATGAATCTCCTCATGATCGAATGAGAGTATGAAATTTTCAAAGGTATCACATCATCATTATTAAGAGAAAATATGGAGCTTTCGAGGCTGGGGGAGAGCATGCGATTGGGACATGGATAAGTCTCTTTGATAAGGTCGTCGGTACAGTGAGTGATTTCTCAGCTCATCTCTTTCACGACAAAGGAGTGGTTTGCTTCGAATGAGAGTGGAGTGGTTTGCTTCGAATGAGAGTGATGAGCTCTCATTAAAAGAAGGGGTGATTGGTTGACTAAGGGTATGAGAGGTGCATCATCATAAGTAGCCAGATATGTGGTTCCCTCAAAGTATGGGGATACTGCATGGCCCACCTCAATAAGACCGGTCTCTTCACAATCTGGAACGTCCACCGCCAAGGGTCACCTTGATTAAGAAAGCACGTAATGGCCTATTTGGAAGGGGAGGGGGCAACATGCCTCACAACCTTCTTGAGATCTTGTGTCTCAGCCAAACCTAGACCCTTGGGTTGCTATAAGCTTATGTTGAGATGGTGTTTGGAATGAGCTGCCTGATCCATAGCCGGTTTGAGCTGAGCCAGTTTAAGTTTGTTGCTTGAGCCACCCCACACTTGGGTTGATTAGGTTTGACCAAATTGTTGACCATGGAATGGGTCTCGACTCCTTTCTTGGGGTCAATTTTTACCGGTTTCGATACTTCGGAGCTGTCCCCACCTAGTGTTGGGACCTTTCGAATCATCATAGGTTTAGCCAAGATTTTCTGAGGCTTTCTCTCTACCATTGGCTTAGGTCGATTAAGTTTGGACCTCGTAACCATGAGTGACTCGGGCCTTGTTGGCTTGGTGAGACCCTTGTTCTAGACTTGGGTATTTGCCCCCTTTTTGGGCTTGGCCTCCACCTTGTTTAAGGCTTGGGGGCTGCCCCCAGTTAGCATTGGGCTTTCTGATTCACCATGAAGCCGGATAAATTCTTTGAACCCACGAGTTGCCATGGGCTCAGATTAAATGATCTTGGGTTCTAGCATCATGACATGCTCATGCCTAGTTGGCTCGGAAAGGTCCTTGTATTGAGCATTCTGACTCGAAATAAACTCAAGTAGAGCTTCTTCAAGACTTGGACTATCCTTGAATAACCATTTGGTCGCCTTGTTTGGGCTCCACATGGTCATTGGTGTCAGACTGGATCTCTGCCCCTTTTGTGGGCTCAACAATATCCTCAATCATTATTCGAATTTTATGGATCACCATCCTTACAATACCCCCAAGCAATTTCTTCGACTTGCACCATGTGACAAGCCTCTCCAGCATCATCGGCATTGAGGGAGCCAAGAGGGAAAAAGGGGTTTGGCTCCTTTAAGGGAGCTTACATCTTTGGTTTGAGGAGGGATATCATCTTTCATTCTTTTCTTATTTTCTTCCTTGAATTGGACCTTCAATATTTTGGTTACCCTTCCCCATATGCATGCTTGACCATTGTTTCCTTCTTGAACGCTAGGCAGAATTGCCCCCGAGCGAAGGTGAGCAATTCATCCAACTTCTTTTCATGTATGGAGTCAACAACATGTTGATTTCACTCATTAGAAAGTGAGGCTAGAGCAGGTTGATTGCCCGTCTTGGTTGCATCCAAGTTACGACCATCTGAACCTAGTGTTTCGTGATCTCGTCCTGAAAGGTAGTCCAAACTTCTACGCGCATTTTAGGGCCCTTAAAAGTATTTTTGGCAAACTCTGATGAGCCAAACATCGTAGATCTGTGAGCTTTTTGTAGAGTACCAATACGCCCCCATCGGAGTTATGAGCACAAAGTTTGGTCCATTTGAAGGGACATAGATCATGAGAGTGCCTTGGCCACCTCTGAGTGAGGGACCGGTGGCTAAGCCACCAGTGAGGTGTGTTGGGGTTGGGTGACCTTTGGGTCACCCCTAGTGAGTGCACCAGTGGCTTGGCCACCGATAGTGAGTGTGTGAGAGAGTGGGGTGCCCCTTAGGCCACCCTTAGTGAGTGCCTCAAGAGCCTGGCCACCAGTGGGGAGAAAGAGGTGAGGTGAGTGAGGGAACTGACAGCTTAGGCCACCGGTGAGGTGCAAGAGGGCCAAGTGGCATTGTGGCCATCCCATGAGGGTTGACCACCAGCTTTGCCACCGGTCATTTGAGGGTGTGGAGGTTGGTGTCATAGCTGCTGGTCAAGTGTGTGTGAGTGAGAGACTATCGGCGGCTAGCAGTGATGTTGTGAGGGGGGCTGGTCTTGTGACCACTCCATGAGTGTAAGTGAGGGGGCGAGTGGTCTTGTGGCCACCCTATCCAGAGTGTCCGGAGGCTAGTCCATTAGTGAGAGTAAGGGCAGGGGGCCTTAGGGCTGTCGTGTGTGTGAGCACCAGTGGCTTGGTCGTCAGTGTGGTGATATGAGTGTGGGCAGGTGGTCTTTGGGCCGCCCATGAGAGAGGTACTGGTGACCAGTCTGTTAGTGATGCCAGCAAAGGGGAAGTAGGGGACCCTAGGGTATCGTCTCGGCCTTAAAGGGGATACTGCCCCAGTGCCGGTGGTCATTCCACCACACACAAGGAAAGCGAGAGTGACAGGTTAGTTTGGAACCCTGCTCCCTTCAGTCAAGCTCATGGATGCAGGGATTAAATCCCTTATCCAAATGTGGCAGTGCACGGACTCCCCAACCATGGTGTGTGCGTGGCCCAAGAAGCTAGCAATGTGAGTGTACAAGTGAGAGAATTCAACAATGAGGTGGCACGTCCTCAGTGGAGTCGCCAGTTGGTCGGTTTAGTTCTTGAGCTAGACCACCCCACATGTGTGCGCTCATGTGCACGCATGTAGGTGACGTCGAATGTGTGCTTGATGCGGATAAGGTGGGCGGTGCGGTGCGGTGTGAACGAACAAAATTTAAAATGAGGTAAGGCTTAACTGAAAGTGTAGGGGTCAGATACATCAAGGTGTGTCTCCCTCTTAGATCCCAGCGTGTATGTGTGCCAACGGAAAGCCCACCCCGGTCGCTTGTGGATGTGGTTTGGACTCAACTCCCTTGTGCTCCTTTTAGCTTGATTTCTTCTCTTGAACCACTCGCATGCCATGGTTCGGGTCCTACATACTCCTTGGCTTGTCCCTGGTTTGAAAAAGGCTTAGATGTAGGCTTGGTTGGAATGGGTTTGGGCTGGGTTCAGGTTGGTTTGATGTGGGTTTGTGTGGTTTGGAGTTAAAGTCAAGTTGGCTTGATTTGGGTTCGGTGTGGTTCGAGGTTTAGGTCAAGTTGGCTCAATGAGGGTTCGATGTGGTTAGTTCTTTGGGTCAAGTTGGGTTGATGTAGGTTCAGTGTGGTTTGGCGTTCGGGTCAAGTTGGCTCGACGTGGGTTCAAATAGATTTTTGTGTAGGTTAGGTGAGCTTGGGTATGTAGGGTAGGCTAGGTTCATGTACGTTAAGTAAGTTTAGGTAGGCTAGGCTAGGTTCGTGTAGGCTAGGTGGAGAGGAGGTAGGAAAGGTTCATGGGGGCAAGGTGGAGAGGAGGAAGGCTAGATTTGTGTGGGCTCGGTGGAGAGAAGGTATGCTAGGTTCAGGTGGGCTAGGTGAAGAGGGGATGATTGTAGTCCAGTGGCCTGCCGGTGGTACCTCCCCTATGAGGTGTGTGGGCAACAGTAGAAAGGTACTAGGTGAATGGCCTAAGTACCCCAAATGATAATTCTGAATATAATATGTCGGGTCAAGCTCGGGTCATATGCTGATAGAAAGGCCTGCTTAGAAAATCTAGGCTAGGCTATGAAGGGTTGGGTATGGCACACTAGAGGTGTATGGTTTAGGTTAGGAGTAGGGTACACTAGGGGTGGTGGTCTAGGTAGGGAGTAAGGTACACTAAGGGTGTATGATCTAAGTAGGTAGTAGGGTGCACTAGGGTGTATGGTCTAGGTAGGGAGTAGGGTAGAGTGGTTGGGTAGGATGAAGGTTTAGGTTCCTCTTGGTTAAGTGTAGAGACTTAACCAAGGTAGATTAGGAGATTGGATTAAGGTGACTAGAGTTGGATTAGAGGCAAGGGTATTCTCTCTTAGCACAAAGATTTCTCTCTCATCCGTCTAAGGGAAAAGAAATTCACTAAAGCACATAACA
Organism: Amborella trichopoda; assembly: GCF_000471905.2. Next base: position 8,816,497 of record NW_006495273.1, on the reverse strand, counting down.
AAAGGCCCTACACACTCTTTTTCTCTCTAGATTTTAATCTTTTTCAAGCCTTTTTGCTAACCATGCCGACCTATTTAACAAATTACATATGGGGGGTTTATATAGCATTCATCCTTAAAAGAAGCGTGGATGCTCAAAACCCATTAGGGTAGTGGAAAAATAAAACTTACAAAATAAAGATGAAACTTCAGAATAATAAATAAATTACCAAAAAGTACACCAACAAAACATGAAAGTGACAAATAGGTCCCCAACAAGGGGCCTCTTCCCATCCATATGGCTTGGGGGCTTCTTTCAGCTTTCCATTTTTGTTTTGGATGATCTAACATCTTGGAAACATCGATCACGTTGAGGTGATCGGTTTTATATAAGATTTGCATCGAACTACACGGATTTGAGGATTTTCTTAATGCTTCTTCATTTTTCTGGTTTCATGCAAACTTGATTTTTCTTCTCCACATGATCTTGTAAAAGATGTTGCGTTTATTACTTTGTTTTTATCGGCAAATCGAATGGAATACTGTCACAATTGTTTAGCACAAAAAATTGTGAGAAATGACCCTTGATTGGCCGTTTTAGGATTCCGGCAAGTCGTCAAAAAATCACACTTATGTTGCCTTGAAATTTGTGCCCAAATTACAAGCCACGAATGGAGCACTTTTCGGACCCCAATTGTGATGCTTCTTACCTCAAATTGAGCCTTGTCGAGTCATGATCGTAACACACCGATTTTCAGCTTGACCAGACCTCTGGGCATCGAGTTACGATCGTCGGAGTGGAGGGAGGTGGCGCACACTATTTTTATGGATAAACACAAATTTTTTGCAACCTTCTATTTAGGATTTCTCTCATTACAGTCGTCGATCTTATTCGTGGCATATGTCGAAAGTTCATAGTCGTCAAGGAGCACAACATACTTGAATTTGAGCATGATTCGACTTGCGGATTGTGAGATATAGCATGACAAGTTTGCCCCATTTTTGGAGGAGGGTAGCATGTTTTTATTATTTGTGGAAACTGGTTCAGCTTGCCCTTTCTTGAATAGTAAACATCGTACCCATTTGGGAAAGTAGGACTTAGATGTGTTTGTTTGAAGTGACACTTGGTGGTCGGGGGTTTTTCGACCTTCTAAAACTGTTTGTGGTGGTTTGTAGATCATAAGAGATCAACTTCATGGAGTTTTACCATGGTATACACTACACACATAAAGAGCATCATATTCCCATACTGTGTTGTCTTCCTATCTCTTTATAGCTTTCCCCATTTGGGGAAAAATTGGAGAATATCTTTAGTGTATCAATGGCCATTCGTGTGCACCTTTTTGGGGTGAAGAGGTCTTATGGGGCTATTCCAAATTCAGGGCTTATTCCCCACGTAGGTCTTAGGGCATATCTGGCACCTACAGGATACAGTTGCAACCACCTCCTCTTTTATTTGCCTAGGGGAGTAGGTTCATAAAAAATACACACAAACACCAAGTATCCAACTTCTAATATTTATTCCCTTGAAGTATATCTGAAATGATATGGGGACTTATGGCCTCAATGGGTGTATGGCTTTAAATGGAGCAGAATGGCTTATCAGGATCCATACATCTGACTTCAATTAATTGGAAAAAGACTATAATGATCATTATGATGATGCGAGATTCATGTGTTTGAGATTATGATGTTTGGTCCCTATTGAGTATATTAGTTTTATGGCCACCAAAATGATAAAGAAGTTTGACAATTGTTTGAGGATATGTAGTTTAACATTGGCGATTGCATGTACTGTTCATCCTCAATATAAATTTGTATTGGTTGATTTCTATTATCCAAAAATATATAGCAATCAGGCGACACAAAAAATTAGGATGGTTCAGCACGAGGTTTATGACCTATATAAAGAGTACGAATCAAATGAATCATCTAGTTCCAATATTGGAAGTGTTTCAGTTGGTGACCAATCTTCTTCCCACATTGACTCTGATACTCGTCATATGAGAGAGGTAGAATATCAAAGATTCATTCAAGAGTGTTCAACTCGTATATTAATAGGATCAGAAATGGACATATATATAAAGGAACCTGCCTATTCGAAACCATTGTTGAATAAAGAGTTCAATATTTTAATTTGGTGATGAGTCAATGCACCAAGGTTCCACAATCTTTCAAAAATAATTAGAGTAATTTTGGTAATTCCAATTTCCACAATAGAATTTGAGTGAATGTTTTCTACTTGGGGATGCGTTTTAGGCCGATATCGCATTGATGTGTACAAAAAATTGGCTGCATAATGATTTAGAAGGTAAAATAATTTTAATTTTAAAATTGTTCTTGGTTGACTATTTCCCATATTTGTCGATATCTAAAACTTAAATTTTATCATTCTATTTGTGTTTCAGTTTTAGTAAATGCTTGTGCATCATCTTCTAACGCTCTTGCTTCTACTGTTGATGATAAAGTTGAGGACTGCGATTGAATATTGGATAGGTGAACTTTTTCATATGTCTTAGGTATCAATTCTCTAATATTTTTCATGAATTTCACAACACTTAACTGAGTTCATACTTTACTATGTGATTAAAATGTTATGTGTACATTAACACAAGATTAATTGAGTTTATAGTTGCTGATTTTACCTATTTCACAGTATACTGTGTGATTTCTATGTTATTTATGTGTGTGTTAACTCACATTAATTGAGTTTAACACTTGTTGTTTTTACTGATTTCACATTTTACTATGTGATTTTTATGTTATGTATGTGTTTACACATGATTAATTGAGTTAACAGTTGCTAATTGTTTTTTATTTCACAGTTAACTGCGTGATTTCCAATGTTATGTTTGCATTAACACACATTTAATTGAGTTAACAATTGCTTATTTTACTTATTTCCCAGTTAAGTGTGTAGTTTTTATGTTACGTGGGGACACACATTTAATTGAGTTAATCATTATTGATTTTACTGATTTCAGTTAATTATGTGATTTCTGTGTTATATGTGCTTAACACACAAGTAATTGATGGTTTCGCATGCTATTGTCAGACTTTTGGGATTTCTGTTTATGTTCTTATGTCATATGGTTCTTGCATCTGAGCCTTATTTCTAGTGGCACACTTTTGAGTATAGGACCAATTGATTGTTTATAGATTGATAGTGGCATGCTTTTTATTTTTTATTATCTATAGATTTCAAAATCTGGTAAATATTTTTCTCCCATTCTGTTAGGCCATTCTTGATGTCTATTATTCTCATCCTGATACAATTTCTGCAATTTAATCATTCTCAAGCTACTAATGCTCTAGTTTCAAGACTCCATGGTTGCGGCTTCATGTCAATATTTAATCTGATTTCAAAGTTTCTGTGTGAAATCTATTGAGCCATCTCAGACAAGCATGTTCAATCTACATGTTCATTTGACAGTATGTTATTGATTCTGATTTTATTAGGATTAAATATCATGTAAGGCATTTAATAATGCCTTATGTCCTACATTCTACGTTATGTTAGTTTGTTATTTATTTATTTATTTATTTATGTTAATGGTGGATTGATATTTTTCTCTTTATTATTATTGGATTAGAGGTGAAAGAATGAAAGAATAAAAAATGGCACCGTAGCAATTGGAGTAATTTTACCTCAAAAGGAAACGTACTTGCTAGCTGTTGCTAGTTGAGAAGGGATGATGCATGAAATCTAACAATTCTTTTTGAGATGATCATGTTTTGTTCTTTAGTTGTTTGTAATAGTCACAGATGGACTTCTTTGAAGTTGTGGTCTTATGTATATTAAGGAAAGACTTAAACTGCTTTTAAGGAGAGAGAGAGAGAGAGAGAAAGAGAGAGATATTTATATTGATAAAAGATTGTAACAGAATTGTGTTTGTGTTAAGAGAGAGAGAGATAGAGAGAGAGAGAATCCATAATATATCTTTTTAGTATATCTTTGTATTTCAAATCGCTTATGTACCATTTAATATAGTGGCATCTGAAATTGTGTTTACGTTGAGAGAGAGAGAGAGAGATAGAGAGAGAACAATGTGTCTTTTTATTTCAAATCCCTTATGTAATTAATTGACACATGAAATCATGTGTTCTCACAACGCAAACTGGAGCAAATCTTCGATTGAAGATTGCTCAATTCGACACTACAAACTCAGTTGTTAATTTCGATAGAGAGTGGGAGAAATTGAATTCCGATCTAATAGGCAAACCGATTAAGAAATAAAAAAATATGCCCTCAGATCAATGGCAGAGCCAACATCAATTTGGTGCATGAAATACTAATTAAAATGCAATAAAATAGTCCTAAATCTAATAACATAACTAAAGGGAAAAAAATAGGGATATAAATAACTAGGGTCTTCTTGGATCTAAGCTTGAAAGTTAGGTTTAATGGCTATAGGAGTTGCAGGTTTTCTCTTAGATCTAAGGTTTACTTGCAGGGCTTGGCTTCTCACTGTCTCAGGGTTTTTACTCAATCTCACCAAGTCTCCCCAATCTCACAGATCTCAAAGGTCTAACCTTAAAATGATTGTTTAAAATGTGTTTTCAAAAGCGCAAAACATGTGAAAATGGATAATTATTAAAAACCACCGGATCTACCAGCTCAAATTCCAATTTTGTGCTCAAAGGGTGGGGTGGCACACCTTGTGTGGCCCAGACCAGACCCGGGCTTGGGCAATACAAGGTGTATCACCTAGCCCAAATGTGTCCAAATTCAATAAATTTTGACTGCATCAAGCCAGGGGTGGTTTGGAATTCGAAACTTTCTTGAAATCTGGAATTTTGGCTGATCTAGCCTGGGCGACACAGGGTGTGTCGCCCCACAGATTTGGGCTACACAGGGTCTGTCACCCGACCCAGATAAGATCTAAACCGAAAAGTTCCAGTTTTGCATTGATATACATGCTTTTGAGTGATTGCTTACCACAAATTAGATCGAAATAAGATGTTTTTCTATTTTTGCTTAATTATTTCCAAAATCAGTGAGTCTATGGGATTATTAGATCACAGGATGGACCATGGACTATGGCGTTCTATGGTTTAGGCATTTTCTATAATAATATGGTCCTAAGGGCTGTCCAGGGATAAAAAAATCATGGAATTTTCCAGTTTTAAAATGGGGTGTCTACAACATGCTATGTATTTTGGGAGTCATCTCTTTTTTATATTTTATTTGAGTATGTATTTTACATATATGGATATATAGGGTTTTAAAATTTTACTCATTTTTTGGTGGTTTGAAATTAGGACCAGGTATCGGGGCGGGTCAAGGGACATGAACAGTAATGCAGTGGGTACGGGTCGAGTCCTGGGTCCTAAACTATGTTTGGCGTATGAGTACAGCTATGGGGTACTCTAGACCCGTCGAGTCCGTGTCCGGGTCTGGGTCCAGGTCTAGGTATGGGTCCATCTAGTACTATTTTACGTCTGGGTCTGGGTCTAGTGAGACCCGACCTGTACCTGACCCATTGCCACCCCTAATCGTCCGCCATAACCTAAGACACATATATGAGATATGAATCCAAAGTTGGACCTACGACTTGAGCCATATCGTACATTCGTTGTCGATCAGAACCTAAGACGTGTATCGATGAATCAAAGGTTGGACCTTCGACTAGAGCCATATCATGGGTATTCGTTATTGGTTAGAGGCTAAGACGAATATCTGATATGACCAAGGTTGGACCTTCAATTTAAGCCAAATCGGGCATTCATCGTCGGTCAGAACGTAGGATGTTTATTTGAGATGTCCAGACTGGCTAAGGTAAAACCCGTTTTTTTTTTCTCTTCCAGGCATCATGCATCATAAGGCATTACCAAAAGAAGGAGAGGATTGGGGTGGAATGCATTGGAAGCTCTCTGGCTCGTCACTAGTCGGTGTGTATAGTCGACAACCCCGTCAGCCATTTCTAAAGTGGCCTTTTATTGAACTATGAGGTTGTGCCCCTTGGACAAGCCAAGTTTACTAAGCGGTCATTTTGAAGGAACCCATGGGCAAAATAACCTTTTATTGCATCATCCTCATAAGAATGTTGCGGGTGATAGAGTCTTCCCAATCCTGGGACACAAGATTGCAAAGGAACCAAAACATCTTGAAGATCGCATCAAGTGGGATTCTCAGGGGTTTCAATGTGAAGGAGATAGGCACTACCTTTATGGTTATTATATCTGGACCCAGGAGATATGTGCTCGCTTTAAGAATGAGCTTTTTAACATAGGAGTACCAAATGGCTGCAAGTTCTCCACTTGCCCTTATGACCGGTGATCTAACGCCATCTGGGCATATCTCGAAACTTGGTATTCACTTACCAACACCAATTTCTTTGATCACAGAGAAGCTGGGATTTCTCTTTTAGACGTGCATTATATTAGTAGTCTGCATCTCTTGGGTGCCTGTTACGATGAATTCACTCCCAATAATGTTGTGATATTCGGGGACAAAACTTATGCTGATGGCTGAAAAACTCGGGTGCTAAGGTAAATCTTCGTCGAATACTTGAAATTGGCTCCGCTTCAGACAAGCCGCAAAGTCTCCTTCTAGATGTATGTCCCATTTCTTCAACCTGACAAGAGCTGAGATTGAGCCTAGCATTCTCATCTACAACTCGAGTGACAATCCTTGGCCTCTCAGAGTAGTCATGCCTACTCATCCTACTAACTTGGACGACAATGTGTACTTGACGGCTTACTTTGCTTTGTTCATATGCATGTTTGCCCTGTTGAATTCTCAAGGTCATATCATAAGAGCCAAGTGTATTCATTGCATGGGACATGGTCGATGGCTAGATGTATGCATTAGCACAGCCCGTCCTTTGCAGCATTTATAATGGGCTTAATGAGGCAACCGCAATTAGAAAGACCATGAGGCATTGCCTGGATGGGCGTCCCTGTTCACTATGTTTGCGGGTAGCTTGGCGCATATTTCCCAGGGACTTATTATTAGTCAAGTATAGTCCGAGCCAACACCTTTCCTTATATGCTATGGATCATGGGTCGAAGAGCCCTTTCCACTTAGATAGTGTATCTCGGAAGTTGTTTCATGGTGACAACTTCTTCTTAACCAAACCTTTCCAACTGGAGGTTTGAGGGACCATTTGTGTGAAGATGAGTATGGGTTCCAAGTTGACAATGAACCAACTATTTACAAGGAGATAATAGATCGCCTTAGCATTCGATGTGCAATACTTCCCCTTCACATTGGCACAATTAAGAAGCTGGAGATTTATAACACCCACAGGTTGGCTCGCTAGCATGTCATGGATCAGCATTGGCCATTGTTCTTTTCCTTTGATATGAAAAGGAGCATGACAGATGCAAGTGTGAATATTTCTTGGGACTCGTGCACCCTCTTGAACAATGTGACCACGTTCATTGTTCCCCATTACGAGAGGAGAGGGGTCACTACTTAGCGATACTACCATTAGCATGACAGCACCCAACGGGGGTTCTACAAGCAGCATGTCAGTAATATGCCCAAGTTCTATCTTGAGGTGAAAGAAATTACTCGCTTCAAGAATGGTGTTATTCCCATACCAATAGAATGGGCAACTAAGCTAAACATCTCTCCTAACTTATCTTGTCTAAGTATTGTGAACCCCAGCTTCAGTGTCTTTGAAGACCAAGGATAGCCATCGAGAGTCCTTCTATGACCACTTGGATGAGCTATTCGACAATAGGTTAGAAGCTCAAGAGAGACAGCCAGAACCCTTGGCCTAGAATTTAAATTTGGTGGTTGATCCCGAGCATTCTTCTTTGCATTCGCATTATGAAGCCATCGAATCATCAGGCCGTCCTCATGTTCCCCCAACAAAGCACAACGGCAAAAGGAAAGTTAGGAGTCCATCTCCTCCTTTTTTTCCAGAAAAGATATCAGATACACCGGTTCATAAATCCATTGAACATGTGGCCGGATCAAAGGGCTAAGGCCAAAAAGAAGGCGGAAGTCCATTGGTTTCAACCATCCCAGAGAGGGAACCAAAAGTGCCTTTTCTTAAATCTAGTAAACCTGAGGTTGGACAGTTGCTTAAGGAAAAGAAGACGACCAAAATTCCATTACCTTCAGTCCAAATAAGGAATCTGAAAATGCCCATTTCCAAGGCTGGTGATCATATGCTTTCACCTTTCAAATAAAGCATGAGGGGATTGACATCTTTCACCATGATTCCTGCCCCTGGCTTATACCAGAATACCATGACTTCTTCCCTTGTTTGTGAAGCTGGGGAGTGTGATGTCTCCCAAACCCTATAAAAAATGTTGATAGAACAATGCTGGGATCCCTTCCGGGCTAGGAGCACCATTTGATTTCATTTCAAATGCCACGCTCTTGACCTCTTCCACTGATACGCTCCTTGTGAGGTTTGTATTATCATCAAATACATTTCTATCTTCGATAGATTGTTAGAATCAATGGCATTCTCCGAAGATGATGAGGAGATGATTGATGCCTTGAAAGGCATCACCGGCCCATCTGAAGGTCACAGTGTTGTAATAGAGTCTGAGCCTCTTACTAAAGATCTATTGAGGCAAATCAAGGGCAAAGCTCCCATGGACGAGAGTGTAATGTCCACTTCTTTACCTCTGATTTCTACCAGTGATAACAACTTACGTTCTCAGCCTAATAAAGTACGGCTCTCCCCATTTGAGGCGTCCCCTAGTATCTTAGAGGCCCTGAAGACCTTTCATCTGCCAATCTTTCCAACTTGGGTTAATGTCAATGCTCCAATATCAATCTCTATTCCTCTTATGCAGAGGCTAGTTCTTCATGTCTTAGTTCACTTACATCTTTCTTCTTCTTTATTGTATATATCTATTCGTTATTAACTTGCATGGTTCCACATGTTCTCCTCCAGTCAAAGCACTATAGGATGTTCATAGGCCAATACCTGCACCTACCGCCATTGATGCACCAACGAGTACTTTGGCTGACAATCCTCCACCTATATCAACCAAAGGTAGTTCCTCCAAGTCTCAAGCTGATAATCACGAATGGGCCTTAATTCATTTTCCCACTAGATTTTATGGTGGACTCTGCAGGATTGGATGAGGGTCAAAAGAAGATAGCCCACGAGCTTGTGAAGACCATCTACCAACTGTTGGGCGACTTCACTCTTAGGTAGTTAATGACAGCCTCGACCTCCTTGTACCTGACAATAATGACAGTTGTCTCTGTAGGAGTTGATGAGCATGAGCTCCGTCGTTTGGTGGAGAACATGTCCCATGATGCCAAAGAAATCTTCTATCTCATGAGGGCATTGACCGAAAACTTCCCTATTGTATTTTCAGAGGTTGATTTGGTGGTTGCCGACTGTCGTCAGTGAGTGGCAGAAAGCGAATTGTCACTTGCAGAGGCTCAAGAAGAGGTTGAGAAATTTAAGGATTTAGTAGCAGTAGAGGAAGCATGTTCCAAGGTGATGGAAGGGAGAATTGCACAGCTTAAAGCAACCCTCAAATCATAGATGAAGGACTCTGTTACGAACAAGATTACGTTCAAAATGTCCAGGAAGCGAGACATCGTGTGGCTTTTAAAGTTGTTGAGACATATGACCTTGTGCACACTAGCCTTAATGAGCTAAATGCTGCTTTGGGTGCACTCAAAGAGGCGATTGAGAACAAAGAGAGTGCCAAGAAGAGACTCTTCAATGGATAAAGGAGTGGCAGCGCCGTTTCAAATACTATTGACAAACGCTTGACACACACCCTTTTCTCACTATTATAAACAAGATATTTTAAGCTTTCTGATATTTCTCATTTTGTAAGATGAGCTAGCACTTCCTTCTTTCTCACATTCATGAGATGGAGGGGGGATTTGTTGAAGCCTTCCATATCATGATAAAGAGTGTGGGTCGCCGATGATCGAATTCATAACACTCTAAGAGTGTATGTAGTTTATAGTCATACATGAAGGATTATGTAGCGATATTTTAGGTCATATGTTGTGGACCTTATGATGAACAATTTAGAGTCATATATCATGGACAATATGATGAGTAATTATAGGGTCGTGCACATCGACCACATGATACGTAATTTAGAGTCATACATCGCGGACTATGTGATAGGCAGTTTAGGGTTGTACATCACAAACTGTATGATATGTAGTTTAGGGTTGTGCATCATAGACTAAATGTTGAGTAGTTTAGGGTCATGCATCACAAACCATATGATAGGCAAGTTAGGGTTGTGCATCACGGACCACATAAGATAGGCAGTTTAGGGTCGCATCACATACAATATGATAGGCAATTTAGAGTCATACATCATAGAAAGTTTAGGTTCTTACATCATGAAGCATAAGATAGGAAGTTTGGGGTTGTGCATCACAGACCATATGTGGCCTGGGCTAGAATATGATGGCATCCTAGGTACCACTATCACCATTCATGAAGGTGGGATTCCAAACGAAGATATTGGTGAACTGAGCACCCAAAACTGAATGGTTAATCTTTTGGCCGCATATGGTGGCAAACAAAATGGTGGTACATGTTCATAACATATTGTGGCTATCTGAAAACGTATTCCGATAGATTTTGTTAAGTTTATAGTCTTGAGACATGGGCTATATAAGGAGTGGTTCATGTTTGCAGCATATTGTGGCTATTACACTCACGAACTTCAACATGAAGTGATTAGTTTATAGTCTCAACCTGTGGACTATATGTGCAGTGGTTCATGTCCGCAACATATTGTGGCTATCGCGCACACGAACTTCAACATGCACCGATCAATTTATAGTCTTGAGGCATGGACTATTTATGTGATGGGGATTGGTCGGGTATGAGAGTTGGTGGCATATTGTGGCCATCCCAAACATTTATACCTCCACCTCAACAATCGTGACACAGACTGTCATGTGGTAGAAAGTTTAAAGTCTTGTAGCACAGACTTATCTCCTTAAAGGATAATATTTCTACCTCCGACTGATCGGGGGCATGGCATGTTCTTCTGTTTCATTGCATAATAAATATGCTCATGCGAAATATTCCTTTTCGACTATGTAAGGGCCAACCCATTTGGGCTAAAATTTTGATTGTGGCGCTCCAATGGTGCACCGTATGCATAAAACCAAATCTCATGTTTTGAAAGACCGAAGCCTAACATTTTTGCCAAATTCCCTACTCATCATTGCTTGACAGGCTTCTAGTTCTTTCTGTGTGATAAGCCTCTTTTCATTGAGCGCATTCACTTTGATGTGCCTAAGCTTAACCCTCTCATCTTGTTAATCCGTAATGGACTGCTATTCTCAAAGATGGCAACTAGACCTCAAGGGGTAGAACGGCTTTAGCTCCGTAGACAAATGAATACAATGTTGTCGTGGTTGCATTCTTCCTAGCTGTGCAATATGCGCACAAGGCTTTTGAAAGTTTCTCGTGCCAGTCTCGCTGGTTCTCCTTGACAATTTTCTTCAAGATTTTGCAAAGGCTTTTATTGAAGGCTTTTGCTTGGCCATTTGCCCTCGGGTTGTACATGGATAAATACCTCCAATCAATATTGAACTGGTTAGCTAGTCATGTGATGTGGTCAGATGTGATCCTATATGGTACTCCAAATTGATAGATGACATGCTGATGCACAAAATCAGCTACAACCTTCCCGGTTAGCCTTCAAAGGGGAATAACCTCAGCCCATTTTGAGAAATAATCAGTGGCCGCCAATATGCAGATATGGTTCCCTACTAGTGCTGGGCTAATTAGCCCCAAAATATCCATCCCACATTGGGAGAACAACCATGTCTTGAGAGTCGGATGAAAGGCTCGAGTGACTGATGGATGTTATCAGCATGTATTTCACACTCATGATACTTTTTGGCAAAACCAAATGAGTCCCTTTCCATAATAGGCCAGAAATAGCACATTCGGTGAAGTTGATGAAAGCGTTTAAGATCGGATTGGTGCATAGCACACACATTAGTGTGTACTTCTCTCAAACTTGCACATCCTTCATCCTCTGAGAGACATCATAACAACATTATGTCATATGTACAAAGCAGGTCGTTCAAAATTGTGAACCTTATTGCATGAATTTTTAGGGTTAGTATTTCCTTTATATTTGTAGGTAATTAACTGCCCATTAAGGATATAACCTAGGAAAGGTTGGCACCAGTCCTTTCAGAGTATTTCTATGGAGAAAACAACATTCACAAGGGCGAGTTCTTCTTCTAACTCCCTTATGGCTCCCAAGGGATATGAAGGAAATTCAGCCCAGAGGTCTTTTTCATCTTTAGAATCAGGCCCTTCCATTACTAGGATGGTTATGCCATTCCTAAGCAAGTACATGAAGAGGGACCCCAGGTTCAAGAACATGGCGGCTCCATGCTTTGCCAAGGAATTTTTTTAGATGTTACGCCCTCGTGGTATACACGTCAAGGTGACATCATCCATATTTGCAAGAAAGTATCTTACGGTATTACAATAGGGTTTGAATTTGGCTTTTCAAAATTCATATATCCCCTTTAACTGTCAGATTATTAGTTGGGAATCCTTAAGGATTTCCGAGAATCCAATGTCCATTTCGAGTGTCAATTATCAATGCCTGATATTTTGCATCATTATTTGAGTACCTTTCTTTTAAAGAGAAGCCATAATGGAGAAGGTCCTTATCAAGCGTTACAAACAAAACCTTACCTCCAGTTCCCTTTTCGTGTAAGGATCCATCAAAGAACATTTTCCATCTTGCAAATTCATTGGTATACATAACCTCCTCATCTGGTAAATCATCACTCAGTGGTGACCCCCCAAGTAGTGGATGAGTGGCCCAGAAAAATTCTAAGCCAGCCCTTTGACGGCCTTTTGTGGACATAAGTGATGTCCAACTCCATGAGGAGTAAGGCTCACTTGGCTAAATGCCCCAATAAAGAAGGCTTGGTCATCAAGTACTTGCTTGGATATGCAAGAGATATAAGATGCATTAGGTGTGCCAAAAGATAATGTCGTAGATTTTGTGCTGCAAACATGAGCACTGGACACATCTTCTCAATGGGGGACTAGTTGTGCTTAGCTAGCATCATGGTGCGACTCCAGTAGTATAATGCTAATTCGTTACCCTCTTCATTATGCTGGGTGAGAAAGGCGCCTAAAGACCCTTCGAAGGCAGTTACATACATGATTAATAACTTACCTAGAATTGAAGTAGTAAGGACTGAACATTTCAGAAGGTAATCCTTGATATCTTAGAAAGCCCTTTGGCATGCGTCTTCCCATACAAAAGGGACATCCATCTTCATTAATAGAGAGCAGGGCTTGCATCTTCCGGAGAGGTTTGAAATGAACCTTCGGATGTAGGCTAATCTTCCTTGTAGGGATTTCATCTTACGCGAACTCTTTGCTGGTGGCCTCTTTGGTATTTCCTTGATTTTGGTTGGATTGTTCTTGATCCCATGATGCCCTACAATGAAGCCTAGGAATTTTCCATATTTCACCCTAAATGCATATTTCAAAGGGCTCATCTTCATTTGGTGTTTCCTGAGTCTACTAAACACAACTTTCATATCCTTGATATGGGTTGACCAGCCCTTGGATGTGACCACCAATTGTCCACACAACACTCTACTACATCATGAAGGATGTCTTCAAATATGACTCCATGGTGGGTTGATAAGTAGCTCCATCATTTTTTAATCCGGAAGGCATGATTCCTCATCTTCAGAAGCCATCCTGATAGTTGTAGCCTAAATACTCATCTATGAATGAGAAGGCCTCACATGCCATTATTGAATCGATCATTATTTCTATGAGGGCTAAGGGAAGGTCATATTTGGGACAGGCCGTGTTAAGATTACAGAAGTCAATGTAAACATGGATTTGTCCGTTTTCCTTCTTGACTGTTTGCTAGCTACTTGGGTTATTTACTTTCCTAATAATTCCGGCTTTTATGAATTTTCTTACATCGGCTTCAATCTGTGGAGAAGGATCCAAGTGAAACTTCCTATGCGATTGCTTTACCGGCTTATTGTTGAGATTGACAACCAACTTATGAGTTGCTACCATAGGATCCATGAAGTAGCTGGCCGGCCCCAGTTTCAGATCTGCCTCGCAACGGGCTCGAAATCCTTTCTTAAAACCACGGTGCCTTATCTTTCTAGAAAGAGAGAAGAAAATCATATGTCGTGCCCCCTAGGGTTCACGCGAGTGTGCGTGTGAAGGTGACCCTAATGCCTATTAGGATAAGGGTTGGGCGGTGCGATGTGTGTGGTATACGGATAGTTGAAGCGAATCCTTGAAAGAGAAGATGGATTATGAGAGTGTGTGCCTTAAACTATTGATTGGGAACTCTATTGTGCCCAACAACAACGAATGGACCCAGTTTAGCAATAATGACACAAGCCCTAGAGTGTGGTTCAAACCAACAAAGAAAGTAGTGTGAGGTAAGGCTTACCTCATGTGGTGGGGTCGGGACATGCTTGGGCATATGAGCCCTCTTAGATCACAAGAAAGCTCCTCGGACTCTCAGTTCGGTTTGAATCCTTCTCCTTTACGCCTTCACATCTCCTTTACGTGTGCACTTTGAATGATTTGGGGGTTCAGGACCCTTCGTTCGCCTTGAGAAATTTGAGAGAGAATTTGAGATTGGGGGTTTGTGAGGTTATGTTTAAGAGGACTTGAGGGAATTCTGGTGAAGGGTTTGAGGGTTGAGATAGGGAGTGAACCACTGAATCAAATTCGCTAACCTTCCAGTGTCACCTCCCATAAGAGGTAGTACCAGTGGCGTCATAAAGGCACTTGGTCTAAATGACCTGAAGACTTGTCAAGAGATGTGATATGCTCCAGGAACGAGCCCCGAGCTTAACCTTAAGCACAAACCTCCTAAAAGAGCGGGGGTAAAGGGGAGGTTAGGTTTAGAGAGTGAAGCAAAAGAGGAAGAAGAGAGAAGGATAGCAATGGGGGGTAGCCGCTCAATCAAATTCGCTAGCCTCTTGACATCACCTCTCTTAGGAGATAATACCGGTGGTGGAATAAAGGCATTAGGCACTAGGCCTAGATACCACAAAAGAGTGGTTTTTTCATGCGATTGTAAGTGCACATGCCATGGAATGGTCTTGTGTCAATGGCTATTTCTCAACAAACACTCGGGTTCTATTGTACTCGATTGGATCTCCAAGCCCTAGCAAATCACATCAAACAAGAGGCATCTTAGCTTATATATCCCTCACTCAGATGTGACCCTTACACCCCCTTGAGATATTGCTCCCCAAAAAAAGTAAGCTCTCATTGCCTCATGTACTCGGTAAGCACCCAGATTCTATCTCTCTCACTCACTCCCACAAAGTAAAAGCGGCTCATCTGCATCTTTTGGGGTCAAGAAGTCATCACTACAATTGCTATTCAAAATAATGCTTATTTGTGTGAGGCTTCTGTAATCCATAGGCATGATTGGTACCTACGGGTCTTGGTGGTGACCGTTGCCTCTTTTATTTGCATCGGGGAAACAAGTGCATCAAAAATGCCCTGCAACAAGGCTGAACTAAAGAATGATTGTCAAGAGGATCAACCTTAGAGAGAAAATACTTCTTTTGTTTTTCTATACTCAACACGAGATGGAAGGGTGAATGCCTCCCCAATGGAGTTGCCAAAGATTTGGTCACTCTGAAAATGTATTGCGTTAGTAAAACAAAGGGTTTTACACAATTGGAGCCAAATTTGCCCTATAATGTTTTAGACATTATAGAAACAAAGGGTTTTGCAAATAAGACTGGGTACTTAGGAATTCCAGAGACTTAAATTTCTGTTATAGTTTACATCAACCTAAAGGTTAGGCTGAATACCCTTGATTCGATCATTGAAGCCTTTACATACGACTCTTAGAAAGACAAATATATAGACAAACAAAAAAATATCAATATCGCGGGCAATATGGGCCCAAATACGTGACTACTTACAAGGGGTATTGTTCGTGGATTGCTCCCTCTTTGAAATTGGGCTTCAAGTGAGCCAGGATTAAATATCTTCTCTCTCTCAATCAGATTCTTGTAGCATAGATCAATGAACAACAAAGTTAGTGGCATGTTCTTTCTTTGACAGTGGATACACAATCACTCTACTCTCTCTCTCTCTCTCTCTGTCTCTCTCTCTCTTTTGCACAAGGATAGCAAATAAAATGGTACACGCCTCATTGTGTGTGTATCCTTCTGTGTCTATTATCTTCTGCCCTCTCACTGAAAAGTGAGGTTCATAATGCATATCCCTTCGTTGACCATTCATTCTTATCTTGCACGATTTAAGATGATAAACATATATCTTCGTTTGAATTTAAATTCATGTGGAGATGGTTTTGTTGAAGCTATATGCCTGATTAATGTTTATCTCATCCGATATTTGAATTTGAATGAGTGACTTCTCAAGATTCAGTAAGATATTGCGTAAGAAAAATAAGGAATTAGATTATTCTTAACTATCGTCAATCAGTCTGTTGCGCACTGTATTGATATGCCTTCGCATTTCTTCTACCGCTTTCTAATGATGCATCCATTGATCATGAAATTTGGAGATATGATATCAGACTCTGAGATGAACACAAACGGTCCAAGCTTGACTTCAAATGGGTCAGGGCTGAAAGAGATATGATTTGTTGAAGTTGACCCCCTCTGATGGAAATTACAGCAGTAAATTAGAGAGTTGCAGCTACAACCACTTCCACCACAAGGGATTATAGACCCTGGGGATATGATAATCTTGTTGAGGGAACTACGACACACATCTCCACAAAATTTGGGCTCAAGATTCGCCGTATATCAGGAGATGCCATACACCATCGGTCAAGTTTTTTACATAGGGTTTATGATGACTAATGTAGGGCTTGCCGCTTTCTCTAAGGAGAACCATATGAGAAAATTCCTTGTAGATAGAGAGAAACCTCAATTTGGGTGATTGGAGGTCATTCTAACTATTATCCGGCAAACGACACATAAACATTTGGTTGTCAATGGAGGCAGATGATAGATTAAGTCAACTTCGAATGATGTGAAACCTCAAAGTGAGGGTTATAATGCCTTAAATATGAATTTTCGAAGGTTTTAGACCAATCTCAAACATAAAGTTTGGGGGTGTTAGTCAAGTCATATCTTACCGCCGATGATGTCCAACTTAAACAATTCTTAGACTAGAGGCACAAAGAGGCCTCATGGATCCTATCTGCACGGATACATCCCATTATGATATCATATGGCGAGGTTTCCTTACGCGTTGTCTGTCAAACACTTTATCCTTGGGAGACGATGGATTCAAAAAGGCCCATCGCACCACATCAACCTCCTACGATATCATGTGGAGGGGTGTATATGGGCCGTGGGAATATATGTATCCCAGAGTTTGTCCCAAACTGAGATGGCTTGTGTAACAATCCTAAACTTTCAAAAAATAAAAAAATAATAAAAAAATAAATAAATAAACTTTTAATACATGATGATTCGTTTGAACATGATGGTGTTTAGGGACCATCGCTACTTTTCAAAGCTTTTCGTTTAAAAGCTTTGTGTTTCCATGCTCTTGCCACGTCCACTAAAGGACGTGGGTTTTAGGTGTTTAAAGCGTAAACTAACGCTCACACCTGTAACGTAATAAAAGCTTGAGGTGTTTAAAGCGTAAACTAATGCTCACACCTGTAACGTAATAAAAGAATAAAATAATATGTTAGTAGAATTTAAATTCAGAGAGGTGAAGACTCCTACTTTAGAAAACTTTTGAGATTTTTTCTCTGGTCGAAATACAGTGAACTCCTCTCTCGAGCCGAATTTTTATCGGAAGCTCCCTCTCAAATATT
>NW_006495273.1:8776171-8797457 GCF_000471905.2 Amborella trichopoda | reverse complement strand
TTCCTAAAAAGAGATGTATATATATGTTTTGATTGCCACATCTCAGGAATATCAGTATTGTAAATTCTTGGGGTGTGACAGCTTGATAGTCCGTTATTATCGATCATCAGTCATGATGCATATATGTGACTGACGATGGATTATAAAGTATATCGTACCGCATCAAACTTCCTCTAATATCATATGGAGAGGCATATATGGGATCTTACAGTTTGTCTCGCATTGAGATGGTTTGATATCTTCTATCATCAATCGTTAGTCAAGATGCACTCACTTGACCGACGTTAGATTGGAAAGTATGTCAGACATCACCAATTCCTCCAATATCCAATGGAGAGGAGTATATGAGTCTTAGGAGTATATGTATCTTAGAATTTGTCTCAAACTGAGAGTTTGACATTTCCTGCTATCAATGGTTGTAAGGCAGAACATATATGGGTTGACTAACGAACAAGACTCTAAAGGCATATCGGGGCATTCATATGGTGATTCTTAGGCATATCATATTCTTCAAATCAAATCTGGAGCATATATTTGCAAATATCTTCAAGAATTGTGCCCATAGAGCTTACATAGTTTATCCATTGTTTGTCGATACATCAATCTGGCATTGGTTAAATGTCTATCTTATGATCACACCCTCAGTTCATTGGTGCACTTCCAAAGTGTATCCAATCTCATATGATGACTAAAAATACACCCATGGATAGCATGCTCAAATAACCAAGTGGGGCATCTTAGCCAACCGAGTAGGAGGTTGAAAGACTAGGAATCTGAGAGTGACTCCGAGTCTGAAGATCGAAGGCTTGATGAAGCAATTCATAGGGACACTTTAATAGGAATTTAGGAACCTTTGTCAAGGAAGTGTTGGATACTAACCAGGGGCAGAGAAAAATTCAAAGATAACCAAGATTAGAAACTCCTTGCTACCTAGGAAAGGGAATGATGATCAAGTTCCCACCTATTTCTATAATAGAGTCCGACCACAACGACCGAATTTATTATTTTCATGCGTAAGGATAATAGATTACCTAGTAGAAAAGATTTCAAAATCATCAGAAACCCCCTTTATTTTTTTTCTATTGCACTTTCTCGATTATTATATGATGATTTCTTAACTTTCCATATATAGAAAGCAATATAGATATCTAGAAATGACATCTCTTATATCAATGACATCAATGGGTATTCAATTAATGGAATATAATGAAATAGAGCCACTTTGAGATTCCCTATGAAATGAAGCATGGAACGGAGCCACTACAAAGAAGTTGTGGGAGTTACGAAGGAAGCTTCGGGCCCATATTGGTCATGGGTTGAAAACGAGAGTTGAACTCTATGAGATCTAATCTCCCATTGTTCCTCAGTAGCTTAGTGGTAGAGCAGTCAGCTGTTAACTGGCTGGTCATAGGTTTGAATCCTACTTGAGGAGATTATTAGATGAAGTGCCACAAAGAAGCAAAAGCACCACTTACTCTTCTTATTCTCTTCCATTTTCTTCTTCTTCTTCAAAAGAGAGAAATAAATAAATAAATAAGAAAAAAGTGGGATAGGAAAATATAAAATAAACCAAAAAAAAAAGCAAAAGAAGGAAAGAAAGAAAAAAAAAATTGCCAGGCAGAAAATCTAAAAGGAACTCCGAGCACTAAAGAAAAAAAAAAGGCCACCGGGCTGAACACTCGAAAGGGACCCCTGGGCGATAAAAAAAAGATAATTTCTCCATATTTTTGTCTCTTTTAGAAACTTCCTCTAAAATTTCTTCTTCTCTTCATGAGTCAGAATGAAGTCAAAAGCAAATTAATCTGAAGGCATCAGTTTTAGCAACTTTGAAGGACCTCATTAAACTAAAACTTTAAATGGAATAGTAGTGGAGGAACGGAACTTGAAGGCTAAGGAGATTCCACAAAACTCGGGGCATCCCATACTATCTAAGACATTGGTTTGTTCGGATACTTCCAAAGACTGTGCTATGAATTGCGACACGAGAGCCAAGATTGATAGATGAATGGGTATTAATGGTTCCTCATCCTGGAGAACCCAACAAAGATTTGACGAGCTCATAGTAAGAAAAAAGAAAAATACTCCCAAAGGAACCAATCTTTGAATGCAGTACAGGTAGGTCAGGGGCAAAAGAGCCCTAAGGAAATTTGACCATACCTTATTCAAAAAAAAAAAAAGGAAAAGCAATTCCAAGTTCTACAACTCCATGGTAGCACGAATATAAAACTACCGATCGATCCTCCCAAAATAAAAATCAAATCACAAAATTCAAAATGTACAAAAAGATTTGCCCATCGGTGCAAGACATAAAACTGCTTAAAGGGCTCAATCATTGCATGAGCTAAACAAGCTAACCAAATTGTACATGTTTCCTAATTTCTCTCTATTTTTAAATTTTCCCATATGCATCTATCGAGTTTTTTAAAATTCCTAATTTCTTTAGTTAAAGTTGTAGCCTAAGACCATGAATCTGTTTCAAACATTTTCTCCCTATTTTATAAATCTTTATTAAAATATTTTACAAAACAAATGAGTTTCTATAGAGCTCGAATATGATATTTTCACCACTACCAAATCCTAAATGTTGTGATTCCCATAACTCAGCCTGATCTTGTGGTTCCCGAAATTTAGAATCAAAAGCAAAAAGAAGTTTAATTTTCCAGATTTTTACCACCAATATTTATTATGTAATTCAAAATCCGTTTCAATTGAACATCGGACCCAAAATGAAAGGTCTAAAACCGAAGATGACTACAGTAGTGTCTTAGATAGGTTATGATGGCCTTAACAAAGGAAAATAGTTGTCCCAAAGTTAGCATGGTTTCTGTTGACTGTCACTTCGGATATCGATTGTCAGAGAACTTTCACTAAAAAATATTTACCTCAAAGATAATACAGTTCCAGGTTAATCTTACGGATAAAAAATCCATCGGTGTACCACCGTTTCAATGGGTAGTAGTTATTCAAAAGAATGACCCCTCTTTATGTCTTTCCTTGTGTCACTGTTGGTCTACTTCCTTGCCATTCACCTAGTAACCCAAGTGAATGCCAAAGAGGGACAACATCCCCACCCCATTCTACTTCCATTCTGGTTAATAGAATTCTCAGAAACCTCAAATTCTGAGTCCTAAGGACCATACTAAGTTTAGTGGACCATAATGAACCTATGCCCCTTCGAATTTTCCCAAAGGCCACCCAAAACATACCCTAATATTTTTATGTTAGACACCCTTGAGCCTAGTGAACATAAAAAACTAGCCCCAACACCAATTTGACATTCAAAAACCTAAAAATAATACCCTAAAGTCCTACCTCGTAGGACCCTCAAAAGAAACTCAAATTGGAAAATTTTAGTTCTAAATTATAGAGGAGGTTGCAGCTTTCAAAAAGTCTAAGAATCGCCTGAATCTGACCTACGGTTTGAAAGTTATGGCTTGATCAAATTTCTTGCCAAAAATAACATTTTAGTCCTTGTGTGGCACGGTCTCAGTTGCGCATGGACGAGAGCCAGTGTGTGCACCAATTGTGAACCCTATGAGTTTGAGGATTATTCTTTACAAGATGCCTAGACCTAAAGCTATATAAATCCCCTTGATCCTCCTTTATAAAAATAGACTAAAAATTCGTTAAAAAATTGTTATAAAATCCAATAAAATTGCTAATACCATAAAATATTGGAAAAACATCTAAAAAAAGGTAAAATCTAGAAAAATACTCGAAATTTTAAAGAATTTGAGGAGCCCTAGAAAACCCTAGAAAACCTTAGAAAACCACTATCAACTTGTAAATCTTTAGGGAAACATTACATCTAGGTAAGTTTCCTTTCCCTTCAATTTTAGTTCATAATTTTTTCTGATTCTCTAGTTTTCTTTCATAACTTATAAATTTTAGTTTAGACTTTTAGCTTTTTAAAGATCTAGTAGAGGTGAATTTATAGTTGGCATTGCTAGTAGGCCTAAAAAAGATTAAATTTGCCAAATATAGGTCCTAGTTCTATAATTTGAGGGGCCCCACTTCTCTACCTACTTATCACTTTTCAATTAGTTTTGCGAGGAGAAACTGGCGCAAATTCGAGCCTAAATGTAGAAAAATAATAAACCATGAAATAAAATAAGGAAACAAAGCAATAAGATAAAATACTAACAAACTTCCAGGCTGGCCGGCCCGACACCCAAAGTAGGAGCCTCGATCAGAGCATATTGATTGAATGAACCCCTTGATCCCTTGGAAAAATGTCTTCCTTGAACTTAGAGGTTGTGATATGAAAGGTAACTAGGGTTCAAGCTATGAGATGAATGAATTAGGTTTTGGTGATTAGGATTAGGTCATGGCTATATAGATAATTAGGGTTAGGATTTTACTAAGGCTCTTAGATTAGGATTTAGATGGATTAGGGTTTCTACTGATTGAATCTTTTTATGAGCCAACCTCTGAGAGGGTTCAAATGAGGTCTATTTATAACTAAAACGTACTAAAAAAATAGAAGGCAGTTATCTGAGCCAATCCTGAGCTGACTCGTGGTTGTGCCGCACCTTGCAATGCTAGATTTCTGATACATGAGCCGCACTGTGTGGCATAATCACCTAGTTAGGCCAGTTTAACATAGATTTTCTCAGGAATTTGATTATGATGATATTTACTTGCCTTTTTTTATCAAAATCACATGGTTTGATAGTTTCCACAATATTTTGCATCCTATTCACTGTAAATCTTGCCATTTGAGAGAAAATGGGTTTCCTAAGCTTGGGATTTAGGCCCTAGAACCCTTGCATCCAACGGTGTTGGCATGGTCATTTGAAGCCTGGGGGATGGACGTCATTGGGTCCCATCATACCTCCCTATCTCCCTTACGCTGCAATACTTCTTGCTGCATGCCTGCCTTCGTTGCTTTACTTTCCTCCGCTCTACCTCGCACTGATCCTCCTTTGCTGCTCTTGCTTCCTTCACTTAGAAAGGATAAGATTTACATAATATTTGGGAATATTTGGCTTGATTACTATGGATCACTATGGTCGATGATGTACTGAACTAGTGTGGTTCCTATAGATGAAATGGCTTATTCTCATGTCTTCCATAGATTTATGGGTCATTTTCTATACCTTAAGATCTAGAAATTAGAGAACAAGTTAGGCTGGGTGCCTATACACTCATGAAATAAGGATATTGTATATAGTTAAATCCATGCCCGAACTTATACTAGATTTGGTGCAATTCACTTTGTACAAGTTAACTTAAAATATATAGTGTCATGAATTCCAACCCAAAGATGATTCGACCTCACTTAAGAGAGTGAACCCTCTTTGGATTGCTGGCAGCACCGGCTGTAATAGCAACGAAGTCCAAACTATAGAACTAAAAAAAATAAGAAGCCAGATAACGGCTGAAAATTAGAAGAAATGCTATAAAACTTAGAATAAATCAAAATAAAGAACTTACAGACTAGCCGTGGCCTTCCAGTTCGATACTCAGTATTTGAGCTTTGGTCAAAGCCTTATTTGAATGTTTGAGCCCGTTTCTTTTGAAACAAATGACTTACCCTTGATCTTTAATGAGGTAAGGTTGAAACGCGTATAAATATATAGCGTTTAGGGCATTGTATCGTATAAAATGAATAGGTTTTTCTGAAAAATGGATGATCGCGGTTGTTGAAAAATTGGGGTTTTCTTGCTCCTAAAAATGAACTAAGGCTTAAGGTTTATACAATCCTATGATAGAAAATGAGTTTATATGGGAAAATAAGCATGAGAAATTAGAAGGCAGTGATATAAGCCAATAAGGAGCTAACAACTAGCCATGCCGCACCCTAAGGCGCAGTTTTTAGGGCTTATGTATTGCAAGTTGCAGTGCGGATGACGAACTGACTTTGATTGGCATATATTTTCTGGGATTCCGATTCAAAGGGTTTTTACTTACTGTTTTTTATCAAAATCATGCAACTTGACATTGTTCACAATAATTCCTTTGCTTTTGACTACAAAACTTGCCTTTGCCTAGGTTTAGGTTTCCTAAGACTAAATGTTTTTGGAATTTAAGATAATTTTGGATTGTTTTGGGTTGGATTATGGCTTGGAATGACTATGGATCATTATGGTCTATGTTGTATTAGGCTAGTGTGGTTCCTTGGGATTAAATAGTTATTCTAAGCTTTTTCTATGATTTGAAGGGATCATTTCTATGCTTTGAAATCTAGAAATCTTGAGAAAAATGTCAACTCCAAATTGGCGACTACAGATATAAGCTCAATGTCTATAACGAGTTGGCAATATAGAGACATTGTAGTGTTTATGTCATTTGTGTATTGTACCACTGGTATTTTGGATAAGATCATTGGTTCAAAGCTTTATCCTACCACAGATCTTGGTATGTTTCGTGGGAGCATACATGTACAGACATTGAATGGAGAGAAAAGAGAAAACACCATATTTACGTGGTTCAGGCCGAAGTCTTACGTCCACGGATCCAAAGCACAACGGGCTACATCTTCACTATTTTGGATGAATGTTTACATCAATAAGTACATCTCTATATAAAGGACAATCACACAATATGATAACTTGATGACCAAGTAACTTTGACTTTATCTCTTTTTGTCTTCTAGATACCTAAGAGATATATACCCATACATCCATAATGATGTATATCAATATGAACCGAGATATCTATATTATAACATGGTATACTCTACAATGCATTCACTAAGCATAGGCTCAAATCGAAATATACATTCATGGTATGCGGATGACATATGTTGCCTATTGGTTTCATATTATTTTGAAATAATGCGGGAATTTATTTTATTTTTATTTGAAAAATACTAGGTGTTATTTTCAAAATATATCTATTTTGTACTATAAAAAAGCGTGTGTTGTCTTCTTTGTAAAGAAACAAGGTATGGTTTATTTATACACATTGAAGGATGGAGTGAGGGAAGTCATGCTTAATTATGACGATATCATCATCACTTTTATTCTAATACCCAAGGGGCGGGAACGGCTCGACAGAGCCTGCGAAGCATGCAAACACACTGATGTGTGGGTGTAAAGGCGCTTGATATGTGATGCAGTTATTGTTTATAAATATAACTATCTTCTAAATTTACCATTATCCTAATTATATCCCTCAAACTAACCCAATCGATACAAGATAACCGCCATATAAACTCCAAAGTCACCTTGCTAATTATCCCTGCACACTCCTTAAACAAAAGAATAATTAAAATAATCCTAATAAATAACCCTAATAATTTTCCGTTATTACGTCATTGCCCTTTCTTTCCCTCTTGGGTTCTGCGACCCTTCTTTGGCCCAGTCACGAAGGGGCATGGCTGCATCATTCCCCCCCAGTTGAAAGGAACTCGACTCCGACGAGTTGACTTCAATATAGATGCGATATAAGGCTAGATCCACTCTTTTGAACTCTGGCTCAGAAATCCACGTGCTATCAGAGTATGGCCTGCCCTTCCATTTGACTAGAAATTGGCGATAGGAACCCTTTCGAGTTTGAAAGCTTTCAATCTTCAAAACTTGCTCAATTTCATCCTCTTTTTTCCTTGGTAATTTCTTCATCATATCAACTACATCTTCTGCGACTTCTAGAAGGTCTCCATGAAACTCAAATAAGTCGGCAACATTAAATATCGGGGAGATATCCAATGCTTTTGGTAATTCTACCTTTTATGCATTATTCTCATTTGCTTCAAAATGCGGCAAGGACCCACTTTCTTGGACTTGAGTTTATTATAGGTTCCCAATGGAAACCTTTCCTTTCGCTAATACACCATTACTAAGTCACCCTCCTTGAAAATCTTCTCTCTTCTATGCTCATTTGAGACTTTTTGATACTTTACATTACTCTCCTCAATTTTCTTCTTGATTTGGGCTTGCAAATCTCGAATATGCTCAGCAAAAGCATTAGCATCATCACTTATCTTGCTTGGCATGGGTAATGGCACAAAGTCTAACACATGATTAGGCGTCTGCCCATTAATAATCTCAAATGGTGATTTTCCTGTAGATCAATTTATTGAACTGTTGTAAGCAAACTCAACCTGAGGAAAAGTGATATCCCACTGAGATATGTTATCACCAACAATACTCCTCAAGAGGTTACCAAGGCTTATATTCACTACTTCTGTCTCCCCATCTGTTTGAGGATGATAAGCATTAGAAAATTGAAGTTTGGTTCCCATGCGCTTCCATAAAGTGCATCAAATATGACTTAAAAATTTTGTATCCCGATCAGATGTAATAGACTTAGGAACACCATGTAGCCTTACAATATCTTTGAAAAAGAGATTCGCGATATGTGTAGCATCCATAGTTCTTCTACAAGGAATAAAATGTGTCATTTTGGAAAAATCGCTCAACAACAACAAAAATAGGGTCCATACCTCGTGTGGTACGTGGAAGTCCAAGTATAAAGTCCATAGAAATATCAACCCAATGGGCATCTGGAACAGGAAGAGGAGTATAAAGACCTGTATTTTGTGTGTGACCTTTAGACACGTTGCAAGTTCGACATCGAGTCACAAATCGATCAACGTCTCGTCGTATACGTGGCCAAAAATATTTTTCTCCAACATAGCCATAGTTTTATCCTTCCCAAAGTGTTCACCCAAGCCCCCACCATGAAGCTTCATGATTATCTTCTCCCTTAGGGAGCAATCAGGTATACATAACCGCACACTTTTAAATAAACAACCATCATGCACGAGATACTCACCCATCGGGTCTCACACATCAACACACCTTTCAAGGACCTTGCTGAAAATTGGATCAACTTTATATTGATATTTTATCACTTCAAACCCCAACACTTCCATAGATAAAGTTCTAAGCAGCACTACCCTTCTACTTAAAGCATCAGCTGCCTTATTTTGAGTTCCAATCTTATGCTTTAATAGGAAGGTGTATTATTGAAGGAAGGCCATCCAATTAGCATATCGTGCATTCAACTTTTCTCTGAGAACTCAAATACCAGAGTGCTTCATGATCTGAGTATAGAACAAAATCTCTATGCATCAGGTAGTGCCTCCAGTAGCGTAAGGCTTGTACCACGGCATAAAACTCGAGGTCATAAACCCAATACTTCTTATGTGCATTATTCAATTTCTCACTAAAGAAGGCCAATAGTCATCCCACTTGACTTGGAACTACCCCTATGCCAACATTTGATGCATCACTTTCAATCTCAAACACCTTAAAAAAATCTGGTAAGGCAAGTACTAGTGCTTGCATCATCTTTTTTTTAATTAGAGTGAAGCTCTTTTCAGCAGCGGGACTCCATGAAAACTTTTCAGCCCTTATACAATCAGTCACTGGTGCTATTAGAGTGCTGAAATTTTCGATAAATTGACGACAAAATGTCGCTAGGCCATGAAAAGAACGCACCTCAGTGAGTGACTTTGGCACCGGGCACTCAGCTATGGCTTTCAGTTTTTCTTGATCCACCTTAATTCCCTCAGATGAAACAACATACCTCAGAAAGGTGATATTGTTTGTCATAAATGAACATTTTTTCAAATTCACAATAAGTGATTCCTTCCTTAGCACATCAAAAACTTGTTTCAAGTGGTTAAGATAATCATGTGGGTTAGCACTAAAAATCAAGATATCATCAAAATAAAACACAACAAATTTTCCAATAAAAGGATAAAGTACCTTAGTCATTAGGCGCATGAATGCACTTGGTGCATTAGAAAGGCCAAATGACATCACAAGCCACTCATATAGTCCATTTCGAGTTTTGAATGCGGTTTTCCATTCATCTCCAGGACGAATTCGAATTTGATGTTACCCACTCCTTAAATCAATCTTTGAGAAAACCTTAGCTCCATTAAGCATATCTAACATATCATCGAGCCTAGGTATGGGAAATCGGTACTTGATTGTGATTTTATTGATTGCCCAACTGTCCATGCACATCCTCCATGACCCATCTTTTTTTGGAGTCAGTAATGTAGGGATGGCACATGGTGACATGCTTTCTCGAAGCAATCCCTTCTTAAGCAAAGCAGCAACTTGTCTGTGCAACTCCTCATGTTTCATAAGGCTCATTTGATAATGGGCCAAATTTGGAAAACTAGATCCAGGCACCAAGTCAATGTGATGCTGAATATTTCTCATTGGAGGAAGACCATCAGGTAATTCTTCAAGCATCAAATCTTTGTACTTATCAAGTAGAGGTTCAAGAGACTTAAGAATTGTAGTCGGTGCAGAATTTTCTTTTGCAACCAATACATAAATCACATCCATATCCTTGCTGTCCCCTTTTAATTTTTGAACATTAAGTAACTTTGAACCCTCCTCTTTAGTGGATTTGGGTATAGGAAGTTGCTTCATAGGGTGGAATATTATATTAATATCATCCTTAACAAAATAATAAGTATTTGGCCTAGTTTTATGCACCATATCATGATCATAAAGCTACGATCTACCAAATAATATGTGGCATGGATCCATAGGTGCTACATCACACCACACTTTATCATTATACTTAGCACCAATGGAACAAGATATTAAACAACGAGTAAGAACTGGCGCCTCACCTCGTTTCTTGAACCACTGGATGTGATATGGGCGTAGGTGCTTATGTTCTTTCAATTTAAGTTTAGCCACCATCTCTTTAGACACAATGTCTTCACTGCTCCCACCATCAATTAGTAATGTACATAACTTGCCTCCTGATGTGTAAATTGTTCGAAAAGTATTATGTCGCAGCCACTTCTCATCCTCGTTAGGTGTTGGGGTTGATAACATATTTCATTGGACAACTAAGACTTTACCCTCTTCATCTTCATAGAAATCCTCAAGTTCACCTTTGAAAGGCTCAGTCCCTTCATAAGACTGGCTCGTCCCAATTTCACATTGACCTTCATAGGTGTATCCTTCATCAACTTCTTCTTCATAATTTTTTTCAGCCAAATTAACTTTGACAAGGCGTTGATGTGAGGAGCAATTGAATGTCATATGTTCAGTCTGTTGACACTTGAAACATATTATTTGTGTATTATCACGAAATGTTTTAGGTACTCCCAGCCCTTTCCCAACACCCCCTCTCCCCATATTAGGGTTTGGCCTAGTTGGAAAATTCTGAGAGGTTTGGTTTCCACGCCTTATAAGTGGTCTATAAGTGGTCTTCTAAAGGTTAATGCTTGTTGTCCCTGTATTGAAGTAGAGCCTCTTGTCACTGAGCTATTTCTCTCAAGGCCTAGATAAACTATTTCCTCTGTTTTGAGGGCCAAAGTATAGGCATCATACATCTTATAGATATCTTTGAAAGCCAATTCATTCTAAATGCCTTGATTTAGCCCATTCAAGTAACGATCTATTTTTTGCTCTTCATACTCTTGTAAATTTGACCTAGATGTCAAAATATAAAACTCTTCAGTATAGTCACTTACGGACTTTTCACCTTGCTTGAGGTTTTGACACCTTTAGTACAAAGTTTGGGCATAATTTACTTGTAAAAATTTTCGACGCATCTTTGTCTGCATCTTTTCCCACGAATTAATCTTTTTCTTGCCTTGTCGAAGACAACCCTGTTGCAAATCATCCCACCAAACCAATGCATGGCCAGAAAAGTTTTTGGCTACTAATTTTACTTTTTTGTGATGTGCAATATCGTTATACTCAAACACTTTATCTACTTTACTTAGCTAATCAAGAAACTCATCTGCATGCTATCGACCATGGAACTCTGGAATATCAATTTTTATTTCAGGTTCTTTTTCTCTTTCCAACAACCGAAGAATTCGTTCATTGAATTCGTTATTAGCCGAAGCCACCCGAGGTTGGTTAGGAACAAGATGCATACCTCTTTCATCGTTGTTGCCTTGAGTTCCAACGCCGATTTTCGGATTCCTTTCATCCTGAAGCTGAGCAAATCTTTGCGCAAGCTCATTGACTTTCGTAGCTACAGGCACGAATTGCTACTCTCTCTACTAGGGCTTAAACTAATCTAGTCAATACCTTTAATCCATCAAGGAGTGTCTCTTGTGAAGCCATCGGAACCCGCTCTGATACCAATTGATGCAAGGAGAGAATAAAACCAGAAAATTAACAATAAAAAGAAAAAAGGTTAAGAGAAAAAATACCCTCGCAAAGGTCTGCAAGGGAATCCACCCCCAAAACAATCTCTTTCAAGAGACCAATTTTTATTCAATTCATAGGCTAATTTACAATGAAAAGAGATGTCCCTTTAAATAGATTAAAATAAGTTAACTAATAGAAAGCTTCTCTCTACACCTATCCCTATTTTTTCTCTCTCATATTCATGGGCTTCTAGATAGCCACGTTTTCCCTCTCATGTTTTACCCAAAAAAAACCTCCCAAGTTGGTTATTGTTGATATATATAACTATCTTCTAAATTTACCTTTATCCTAATTATATCCCTCAAACTAACCCAATCGATACAAGATAAACACAATATAAACTCTAAAGTCGCCCTGCTAATTATCCTTGTGCACTCCCTAAACAAAAGAGTACTTAAAATAATCCTAATAAATAACCCTAATAATTTCCCCTTATTAAGCCATTGCCCTTTCTTTCCCTCTTGGGTTCTACGACCCTTCTTTGGCCCAGTCACGGAGGGGCATGGCTGCATCAATATTGCACTTTACATTGTTGCACACTTGCTTCAGCTTAACATGTGCTCTTAGTCTGTGCATGTGTGTGGCTCGTGGCCCATATACTTTTTATGACTATACACATAACCACAAGTCGAATAAGGGGCATTTTAGGTAATTTGGGTCTCCCGAATTAGTGTGTGAGGGGCATTACCATAGTTAGCAAATCAGCGTTTAAAATACGTCTTTTTTAAAAAAAAAAGGCATTTTTTGGAAAACGTTTAAAACTGTACCTTTTTTTAAAGTTCAACCAAAAAACCTGTTTTTTTAAGAAAAACGTTTAAAATGCAGTCTTTTAAAAAATGAATTAAACTAGACCAAAAAAATCGTATCCTTTTTTTTATCTGTTAATTTTTTTTGAAAGATAAAAAACTTTTTTCCTGATTTGTACACTGTTATTTTCATACTTTCTAAAAAAATATTATTTAAAAAAAAAAAGAATCTAACATAGATGCATATTTATGTGATTATTATGGAAATATTGTTTATGGCATAAAACCATCCAGATTATCATAAATTAGGCCTCAACCATCTAGATTATTATAAACTAGGGCTCAAACCATCCAGATTATCACAAATTATAATCAAATTAGAATAAACAAGCATGAAAACCATTGAATAAAAAATTCCCAAATTTTGGCTTGACAAAATTCCACCTAAAATTCCATCCAAATTAAGGTTAAAAGAGCCTCCAAAATTCTAGATTACAAAATCAAAACAAAATCTTAAAAAAAAAACTTTAAAAAAAAACCAGATTAGGGGTTTTTTCATATCCCCAAACCTATACATGTTACTGCTTCCTATGTGCATGCCGCTTTTCTCTTTCACTCAATCCCCAACATATGTTTTTTCATTTTCCCAAACCCATAGTTCTTCTGTGTATACTGCTCCCTCTGTGCATGTTGCTTCTCTCTCTGTATGTGTTGCTTCTCCGGTTATCCCTCTCTACGTGCTGCTCCAATTTGGGTTTTATTCTTCTTCCTTTCTATCCAGAACTCCAGATGCTTCTTGCTGTTGTTTGAACTTTGAAGTAATGGATCACCAACTCACCATACCATAGTTATCATATCTCTAGATACTTCCAACTTACCATACCGTAGCTATAATATGGCATATCCATATGGTGTATTTATCATGGTGTATTTATCTTGTATTCATATGGTGAATTTTTTTTGGTACCTACTAAATAGATGTATTTCAAAATTTCTAATATTTTTAAACTTAACCGACTTTTTTGACTTCGATTTATTAAGCCTAATCTGATTTATTTCCGATATCTTTTTATAAAGTATTTTTGCCAAATTGTATTTTTTACTCGATTTTTTTATAAAACTTTTTAAATAAAAACGATTTATTTTTTATTTTGTCGTGAACCGAATTATTGATAGTCCCAACTTGCTAACTATAGGCGTTACCAATAATTTGCCTCCAATGTATCAGTGCACAGGGCGTTTCTAGTAATTTGGCTTTGGTATATTGTACTTGCGCCCGCAGATGACGACACGTAAAAAGCATGATGGGCCAGAAGAGATTTGACAATCAACCGTTGATATCCAGTTGCGTATGAGTCATAACCGTTGGTATCTAGTTGCGTGTGAGTCATAACTGATGAAGCACACTAATAATTGAGATTAAGGATCAAAGAGTTACAACTCTTCATCCAAAATGTACATTGAATAATCACATTGGGTGGACCTCAAAAGGACTTTTTGCGTTTATAAGAAAGGACCCTTTTCCTCCCTTATAGACTAAGTTTCCTTAGTGTTTGAAAAGTATTTTGTAAACATTCTCTCTCAAGAAAAGAGGCGACTCTAGTCCTCTAAGGTTTTTTAGGTTTTTTATTACTTATGCATTTGCATTAGTGAAATATTTTTTTCTCAACCCTATGTCTCATTGTACCGGGAGAACAAATTTGCCTAGAAAACATAGGTGCACATTATTTTCTAAGAAAGGGGCAAAATTACCTTGTGATAGTAGTTTATTTGAGCCGGAAAATGGAGGGATTGAAGTTCCTAATTTCTTTCACAATAAAAAGTTGTTTTTTACCCATTTCATCCAGCATTTCCAGCAGAGCCGCAAAGGTAAACCACCTATTCACCATGCTTGCTCTTTGTGCTTTTCTTGCAGCCTTGAATTCATTAAAAAATAAATAAAATCCCATCCTCCAATTTTGAGGCCGCTTACCAAGCTTGTTAACTGCAAGAAAACAAGGAAGAGATTGATGGTTTCAACTAGCGATGTAGAAAATGTCGGGTCGGCATTGAATCGCCTAGTCTGACCGGGCATCGGTCACCTTGTGACTATTCTATCAATCTAAAAGAAATAATCCAGGTTTAGAAGAGAACCGGCAATTTTCTACACTAAAACAGTGTTTTGCTATAATAGAAACGCCATCTTTTTTTTTTTTGGGCAGATCAATGGTGAATACAGGCCCCTACCCATTTTTAGAAGTAATTAGCAATTTCTGAATACATCAATGGGAATGGAAACCTAGACCGGTAGCTGAGGCTCAAATGGTGCTACCACCACAACCTCAACCCCAGTCCCATAGAAATGCAGTTTTGCTACAGTAAAATGCCGATTAACAGATCCAGACTGGTTTTTGGCTAGTTCAATGTCTTTACACAAGTTTTTTCGCCGGTTCTCTATTTTTCTTTTTGTACAATAAAACGACGATGCGGACTACAGATTCACTAATCCAGACTAATTTTTAAATCACTCGTTTCAACCAAAAGAAAAAGCGGCACATATGGCCTATCCTGCATAAGGTGCAACGTTTTATTTGGCTTGCATCTTTGAATAAGATTTTAACCATTGACAACTTGATAAAAAGGGGGAAAATCTTGCCCAATGTCTGTTTACTATGTAAAGCTGATGGGAGTCGGGTGCATACTTGTTTATTCACTGCCCCTTTATAGCACGAATTTGGAACTAGTTGTTTGGCTATCTTGGGGTTCATATGGTGCTTCCTCAATCAGTTGAAGGGATTGTTTCTTATTTCTCTATCCCCCATTTCCCTGCGATAGGTAAATCAATTTGGAAAATCTCTAAAGGTGCCATCCTTTGGGAAACCTGGAAGGAGAGGAATAGAAGAACCTTTGAAGGTAACTCTCAACCCTTTGAGAAACTTTTAACCAACATCAAACATTCGATTTGGTTATGGTTTTATGTGACAAAAGAATGGTAGGAGATTCCAAAAATTGATGTGGTGGCAAACCTTAGCAGCCTCTTTCTCCTTGGGTGTACTCGTAGTAGACCACGATGTTTTTGATCTGCACCTTTTGTTGGATGTATTAAGTTGAACTTTGATGGGAGTTCACTAGGAAACCCAAATATTGCTGGAATTGGTGATGTAGTGCGTGATTCCTTGGGTTCTATAATTCTCTCCTTTGCTAGTTCAATGGGGACCAAAACAACAAATTATGCTAAATTAAGTGCTTTTTTATGTGGGGTGCAAATTTTGTTTGAGAAGAATCTGAAAACGAATGTTTGGGTTGAAAGGGATTCTTTGAATGTGATTATGTGGTGCAAAAAAGAACAGTGGGTTCTAATGGAGCTCCGTTCTCTTTGGTCACAAATCATGGATCTAGTCGAACCATTTTTTTTTTCCTCCTCCCATGTTTACCGAGAAGCAAACTCACTAGTTGACTCTTTGGCTGAGGGGGGTGCTTCATTGCCTTTGCTTTTGATCTCCTCTTATGTAACCTCTTTTAATTGGTCATCAATAAAAGTTTTGACCCATTCCCCTGGATAAACGACACGCAAGTTGAGTTGGTGTACGTTAGAGAGTCCAAGGCTGATGATTTTGTAGCTTTGTAAAGGAACATTACTTGCAAACGGGTACTCCTCGTAACGAAGCCATGAGGAAACCTATTTCCACTGTGGCAAAGTTGACTACCATTTAAATTAGGAAAAAGTTTATATAAGGATGCAACCTTATAATGTATAATGTAGAGCTACGGATGCACCTCAAAAATCCATCAGCAAAGTTAGTTTTAATGTTGAAAAACCCTTTGATTGATCATCTCGATATCGATATTATGACCAAGAAAAATAAAAAGATTTTAAGTCTCAAAAATAGTGTATTTTACAACATATTATCTACACCGTCTATTTTCAAGATTTTCATATGTTTATAAATCTATTTGATTTTAACCATTTTTTAAATTTAAAATTTTATAATTAGATATAAAAATAGATTCTGAGATAATCTTAACAACATTTTACATCAAAATTATATACCATGATAAAATTTGAAGGTGCACCTTACCTCTACACCTACGGATGCATCCGTATGCCAACTGCACCTTTTAAATTATGGTCTTCTATCTCACAGTTAAAGTATTGAAAATATTTTAGAGGACGTGAAGAATATTTATTTTTCCTGCACATTCAGGTGATATGAACTTTCATGGAAGTTACATTGTTATACACATAGCTCATTCTCCCAAGTAATGGGTATGTATTCCGCATATTAGGGATCACACAAAACAGGGAAGTCATTCTCCAAATTTTTTTTTCCTTTCTAACCTTTGTCGAGTAAGTCTTTAAGTTCTTGATTTATCCCTAAAAAAAATTTCTCAAAATTTGGAGGGCTGTATGTTTAGTATTTGATAAAGATTGTATAGTCCAGACACCCAAGAACTCGTACTTAGAAGGATTTTCTGATAATCACATTTTTTCATTCACCATGGGTAAAATTCCTCAGAAAAATCGATTTCAAATACCTGATGCTTAGGGAAGTTTCATTTGGTTCATTCTTTGAATTCCAAATCTACTTTCTCCAGTAATTGAGCATGGAGTGACCAATGATTCTCCAAATATTTTCATATCAAAATTTTCCCCCATCTCAGTTATTAGCGTACCGGCCGACCGTGGCCGCTTAAAATTTGTTAAAATTTTGTTGGAAAGCTTATGGTGAGTGAGACACAATTACTTTAACTAGTTTCTTATTATAGTACAGAATTGCAGAGAAAAAAGAAGACAAAGCTCACACAAGAAAGTCAGGCCAAGGATTGTGGTGACTGTCATCTAAATAGGAACGAGCGCTGGTCGAACCGCTGAATTAAACAAACCAGCTCGGTCAACTAAACCCTATAACCTCAGTAAAAGTTTTTGCTGGCTTACATCAAAGCAATATGGTGCTGACTGATCAAACCGGACCACACACTTTCTGGATTGGTTGCACAGTGGTGGCTCTAGAAACACTACTGCAATGACTTAGTACTTATGTTGTTTGACTGCACAGTGGTGGCTCTAGAAACACTACTGCAGCGACTTAGTTTCTTCAACAATAGAAATTAAAAAAATAATAAAGCACATAATCATGAATATTTAAGAGATAATTGTTAGATCTGTTTTATTTTGGATTATCATAGCCAGATGATATACTCACAACAACCAAGAATGATGTAAATAGAGTGGAAAAAAAAAAAAAGGCATGCCGTGCAAACTATAAAATTGGGTGCGATTTGCCTGAGGTTGCAATATTAACCAATCAAAGTAAGGTGCACCATTATGGTTTGCCACGAGATACGATTTTTGTTTCTAAAATTCTTAAGATAGTGCAAGATCTCGAAAAATGGTCCAAATTGAGCATATCTATAAACACATGAATATCTAGAAAATGGACCTTCCACATAATGTGTTACAAGATCTACTATTTTTAAGACTTGAAAGATTTTTTTTTCTCCATATCTATACTTCTCAATGTCGAGATGATCAATTATGTTGCTTTGCGAAAGCAACCATTTTAAAAAGCATTTAGAAGTGCACCTGAATAGTTGTAATTTCTCCGTATTAATAAATTAAGTAACAATATGTAAAAAAGAATAAAAATAAAATAAGAAAAGAGGTATACCTGAAATCTATATTAGGTCAACCTCATGTAAACTTTTCCTAAAAATTTTTCCCAAAGGAAGAAAGTAAACACAAGACGAGAACCAAAGCGAACCCGACCTTTTTTACACCTGACTGTTTCACTCGGTCCTGACCTATGTACATTACAAGAAAAAGTGTAAAAGCAAATAAAAATTCCAAATGATAGAGTTTTGTGTTCTATCTTAATACCAGACGTACAGGACCACAGATCTCCACCGTAAATGAAAGAACACTTGGGACAGTTCTATACAATTCAAAAAGAATAAAAAAGAAAAGAAAATGATACAGTTCAAAAGAAAATGATCCAGTTCAATACAATTAAAAAATAAACAAAAAAAAAATTGATACAGTTCTATACAATTGAAAAAGAAAAAGAAAAAAAAAAGGCCCGATTTCTATGCGGCCAAACCCTCATATGTAGAAATGCGGGCCTATTAATAAATCTATTTTTGAGATGGATTTTTGGACTTAATTTTTAAGGGCATATAATCTGTAACATAGAGATCATGAATATTAAAAAATAAGTAAATTTAAAGAACGAGAAATAAGAAGTCTAGTAAGAAAATATCTGGACCATTAGTTTCTATTGTTTTTAGATGGAACACGTACTTACATCCATCTTTAAGATAGATGCTTTACACTTTTTGAATCACATATATAGTCATGAGGTCTAACCTGTGAAATAATTTTTCAAAAAAAAAAGTAGTACAGTTCTATACAATTTTAAAATAAAAAGAAAAAAACATGGTACAGTTCTACTTTAATTATGGAACTGGTCACTGAAATATTACATCTTGTGTCTGATTCAATAACAAATATTAATAGAGACCGGCAGATAAAAACAATCAAATATTTTCCCCAGAGCAAAGTGAGAATTTTTTGTTGCCGTGGATGCCATTGACACCTCGCCTTCGGAGGAGTGGTTGACAGCTGAAAGGATAAGAAGGAGAAAAGGATGGAGGGGATATGCTTTGAAATCTTGACAATAATGGAAATTCTAAAGCTATACCCTTGAGGCTTCGCTCATTGGATTCAGATTTTCAAGGGCCAATTTTTTTTTGGAAAAGCTGGGCCAATCGTGTTGGGTTCGTTTAGAATTTTGACCTTTTCATTGCAATTGAGATTTTCTTGGGATTCTTGAGGAAATCTCAATTCTGCCAAAATAGGTGGAATTGACATTTCATGTAAATGATCCACTTTGCTATTGAAGAACAAAAAAAATATTAACATTTTAAAGAGAGAAACTATATCAAATTTTAAAGAAAAAAAACATATTAAAATTTTAGAGAAGGAAACTATATCAAATTTTAGAAACAGAAAGTATATGAATTTTTTTAGAGAGAGAAAATATACAAATTATTTTAGTGTGAGAAAATATCTCAAATTGTTAGAGAGACACACTAACTCAAATATTAAATTTTATAGAGAGAAAGTATATTAAAATTTTAGAGAGAAACTACATTAATTTTTTGAGACAGGAACTATTTAAAATTTTTTTAGAGAGAAATATCTTAAAACAATGAGAGAGAGAGAGCATACTAAAATTTTAGAGATTAGAAACTATATCAAATTTTAGATAGAAAAACTATTAGAAAATTTTTAGAGAGAGAAACTATCAGCAAATTTTAAGTTTTAGAGAGAGAAAATATCTTAAAACTTTAGAGAGAGAAGCTATATCAAATTTTAGATAGAGAAAGTACTTGAAATATTTAGAGAGAGAAACCATTTTAAAAATTAGATGGAAAAGCTACCTCAAATTTTAAGTTTTGGACAGAGAAAGTATACTAAAATTTAAAGAGAGAAACTACTTGACAATTTTAGAGAGATAAACTCTCTCAAATTTTATGTTTTAGAGAAAGAAAATATCTTAAAAATTTAGAGAGATAAACTATACCAAATTTTAGATAGAGAAAGTATAAAAAAATTTTAGAGAGAGAAACTATTTGAAAAAATTTAGATCGAAAAACTATATCAAATTTTAAGTTTTAGAAAGAGAAAGTATATTAAAATTACAGAGAGAGAAACTATCTGAAAATTTAAGAGAGAGAAACTATCTCAAAATTTGAGTTTTGAGAGAGAAAGTATCTTAAAATTTTAGAAAGAGTAACTATATCAAATTTTAAAATGAGAAAGTACCTAAAATTTTTTAGAGAGAGAAACTATCTTAAAATTTTTAGAAAAAAACTATCTCAAATTTTAAGTTTTAGATAAAGAAAGAAAGTATATCATATTTTAGAGAGAGAGAAACTACTTGAAGTTATTCAGAAAGAGAAACCATCTGAAATTGTTTAGAGAGAAAAACCATCTCAAAATTTTTATAGAGAGAAATCATCTCAAATAACTACTTGAAATTATTTAGAAAGAGAAACCATCTGAAATTGTTGAGAGAAAAACCATCTGAAAATTTTTATAGAGAGAAAATCATCTCAAATTTTAAGTTTTTGAGAGAAAAGGTATCACAAAATTTAGAGTGAGAAACTATATCAAATTTTAGAGAGAGAAAGTATATAAAATTTTTAGAGAAAAAAACTAGCTCAAAATTTTTAGAGGAAGAAACTTTTTCAAATTTCAAGTTTTTGAAAGAGAGTGTATTAAAATTAAGAGAAAAATTTTAGAGAGAGAGAGAAAGAGAGAGAGAGAGATAGAGAGAGAGAGAGAGAGAGAGAGAGAGAGAGAGAGTATAGTACTACTTAAACAAAAACAAGTATATACTAAGAATAACTAACCAAACAAAGTAAATTTACGTTTACCTTTTTTTACTTTTACGTTACCGGTAGTGT
>NW_006495273.1:8721569-8776151 GCF_000471905.2 Amborella trichopoda | reverse complement strand
TAGTAGTAGTAGTAGTAGTAGTAGAGACGTAGTAGAGTAGTAGAGAGAGAGAGAGAGAGAGAGAGAGAGAGAGAGAGAGAGAGAGAGAGAGAGAGAGAGAAGAGAGAGAGAGAGAGAATTTGCATTTCAAAAAAACAGATATTCAAGATAATCCAAACAAGAAATTTGCCTTTTTTTTATTTCTACCGGATGTGATCCAAACAGGGAATTGACATAACCAGGAAATCTCAGTTCCAGGATTGACTTTTCCTAAGATTGAAAAATCCAGGGATCCAAACGGGCCCTAAAATGTGGAGATATTTTGTTTTTTTAGGTAGTTCAATGGTAGGAATAATTTATTTTTTACATTTTTGGGTGATTTTTTTAGTAAAAATGGAATGTATTGCTAATGTCAACCGCCAACTACTCAAGTTTAATACTAGCATCCACCCCAAATTTTAACTTGCAATTATTATATTTTCTTGTTTGTTGCCCAAGAAAGAAAGCTGTAAATATTGAGAAAGTACGATCCCAAACAATTTCTAGGGGCCATTAGGGTGTCAATGAAGTCGGATTGAACCGTCAACGCAACCAAGATTTGGGTCCATCCATGGCATTGCTGGGTGAGGTTAGGTTCCACTCTAGGTCCACCCCTAACATTGTTGGGTTGAGTTAGGTTAGGGTTGAGGTTGAGTCGACCAAAACACACACACATAGGATATAGTTTACGTATGGTGTTCACCTTATACTATTGAAATAAGGTGTGCCTAAAAAACCAAGGTTGTTCTAATGTTAGAAGACCCTCAAATTTACTTCCTCCACATCGAGAAATAAGGATATGCGAACAAACAAAATAAAATTTCAAGTCATGAAAATAGTGCTTGTAGGCCATACTCCATTTTAGGCATTTAAAATTTCATAATGGGACTTTTTACATTATTGAAGGGGATTTCCTCAATGTTGTGAAATGGCGTAAAGGGGATCAAAAACTTCATTGGGAGTTGAAATCTTTGTTATTTCTGATTTTGGATCTCGCCTCCTCTTTTTGTCTCTTTTGTTGATGTGCATTGGGAGGCTAATGTGTTAGCTGATTTTCTGGTCAAATGAGGTTCTACCCTCTAAAGCCGTTATTTTGGATTTTGTAATCTTGTTCTAGATTAATAATATATTTGAACTTTCTCTCAAAAAAAAAAAAAAATCATAATGGGAGGTGAGTAGATTTTGGGTGTGGTTTGTATAAGGCCGGGGCTCTAAACAATAAAAGTAAAGCGCACTTTCAAATAGTCTTGAGAAATGTAGTTTCAATATTGGAAATCTTTGTGATAACCTTAAAATATAGTTTCAACTCTAATTATAAAATTTAAAGCTTAAAAAATAGTGCTGCTTGAGCAGATCTACAAAAACTTGAAAACTTTGAAAATTGACGGTCGAAAAATACATTACAAGAAGCACTATTTTCAAAACTTGAAATAAAAATTTTTCTACATGTCCAAGCATCTTGAGGTCGGGATGATCGATTTGAGGATATTTAAGCATTAAAATAACCTCTTCTAATGAAATTTTTGAGGTGAATCCTAATTTGATCGTTTAGAGCCTGGCACTCAAAACTTTTTCCCAAGGCCTGGCACTCATAAAACTTTTTCCCAAGGCTTTCCAGCGCCACAACTTCTTTTTCCGGCACAGTTTACATTAGCGCCTACTTGGAGTTCTAAGTTCAATTGACCTAGAGCCAAGCAGGCCGTAGGTAGGACCTCGTCAGTTAAGGTCCATATGGGGCTAACCAGGACACCATCCGACCCTTCATGACACTAAGTAATTTTTTTAGGAAAGCTGCTTCAAATGTATTTTACGCGTTAAATCAATTTTCAAAGTCACAGGGAGCTGCTCTCGAAGGCAATATACACTGTTGTCCCAAGGCCTGAAAGCAAGTTAAAAATGAGAGAGAGTGTTGTTGTTTTAATGGAGGTTAGATAAGACGGAATAAGAGGATAATAGACAGTGATGAGAGAGAGAAAAGCGAAAAGTTTATTTTATTTGGAAAAGTAATTAGGTTTGAATGTGACGGAATCAGATGGAGAGAGAATGACGTCGTCAAATAAATATCCATTTTAACTCTTTTGCCACAAATGCAGACCGCATTTGTCAATAAATGACCATCCCACAAATAGCGGGGATTCCCTCGTTTCTAAATAAATGAAAAAAAAGAAAGAGTGAATTATTCTGCTCTCTTTTCGCTAAGTCCCAATCACTTTGCAGTAAATGGAACTGGATTTTCCACTAAAGCATGTGGCACCAAACCTGAATTCCCTACCTAAATAGAAAAAGGGCAGCCAATCAGAACCGCGAACCAATCTCTCTGCACAAATACAAATGGTAAAAAAGGAACTGGCGTGGATAAAGAGGGAAAGTCTTTTCTTTAAAAATTAAAACGAATAACTACCAAAAGAAAGTGAGGGACCTCCAAACCCTAAAAAAAGCAAATGGAATAATAATTATTTGGGGGATAATGGGGGGGGGGGTGGGGCGCCAGGCCCGTAGAGGAGGCACGTGAAGGAAAGAGTTTCATTGGTCCACACCGCCAATGGGTGTGCACACGCCGACACGCGTCCCCTGGCATTTGGCCTAAAATAATGTCTCATATGTACGGACATGTACGATGACGTTGACGTCTTTCTAACCAGGCGTACGGCCATCTGATATCGGATTTTTTTTATCTCCGGGCTATGCCATTCCGGGCCTGAGACAGACGAGGTGGGCCCCAGGGAAGTGTCAGCTTTTCCAAAAACGGGATGACGCCGTGTTTTTTTTTGTTCTTTCAATTTTGGGGTAGGTTATCTCTACTCCTCGTTTTTCTTTTCCTTGAGCTGAGGGCTTTTTCTGCAACTCTTTTAATTTTAGAAGTTTCCCTTTTTTCTCCTTGTGCTGCAACTCGTTGATTTTATAAGTGCGAGGGTTTTGTTTCTGAAAAGAAAAAGGTATGGAATTTGGATTGGAGGTCCTAAAATGTGGCACAAATAGCACCTTTAGCATCTTTATGTTGATGTGATTCTTTCTGTTTTTGTTTGTGTTGGATTGTGGATATGTCTCCGCTTTTATGTGTGCATCTCAGTTTTCAATTTCATCGTTTTATGTTGGTGAAGGCTTTGTTTACCAGTCTGGAGAGATGGTGAGGGGAAAGACTCAGATGAAGCGTATTGAGAACGCGACCAGCAGGCAGGTCACCTTCTCCAAGCGGCGCAACGGCCTCCTCAAGAAGGCCTTCGAGCTCTCGGTCCTTTGCGACGCAGAGGTTGCGCTCATCGTCTTCTCGCCCAGAGGCAAGCTCCATGAGTTCTCCAGCTCCAAGTAGGCGTCCCTTCCTCCCTCTCTCTTCTCTCTCTCTCTTCCCAAACTGAAAGAGCAGTTCTGTCACAGTGAATGAATGGGTTGCTGATTCGTGGGTCTCGAGAAGATGTCATTTCTGTAGGGGTTGTGTCATAATAGTATCTTTTTTTTGGTGGTTTTCCC
This sequence comes from Amborella trichopoda, assembly GCF_000471905.2. Next base: position 8,772,665 of record NW_006495273.1, on the reverse strand, counting down.
ATACCCAGAGTCGAACCTCATAATATAATAATTATAGTTTGAATGAATTTAGGATTTTCTATTTTTCGGTTGACATTTGTCCCTTTCCTATGGCGGCAAATCTGAACACTGAAGATTTTCTAACAGACGCGTTAAATGTTGCCACATTTTCCGCTTCGGTTCGTTCGAACTTCTTCATTAGCAAACCTTAATTTTAGGAAAGTCAAAATCAATGAGAACCCTTCAAATTCATGAGGAGAAAGAACCTTTCACGCATGGATCTCATCTCCTTTTTTAGTTTCATGGATTCATTTTCTTCAGATTTCATCTCCTATTAGGGTTTCAAGATTCATTTTCTTCAGATTTCATCTCCTATTAGGGTTTCAAGGTTCCATTGAATCAGATGACTTAGGTTTAGAGAAGCCCTCGGCCTTTCGACTATGCACAGCCCTTCGAAATTTACAGCAAATTCATAAACTTCAACTGGTTTCTTGCCAGATAAATTAAATGGAGCCAAGCACACTTACATTAGCAAATTATCATGGAAAATTTGGAACCATTTGTACACGGGATTTCATTTTCCTGGTTTTCGACCCGGGGAAAAACTGGTAGGTATTACTTTCTCCTTGCCCACTCATGAATCACTTGGCTTCCCAAAGTTTGATTTCATTTTCTCTTCAATGTGCTGCTATTCCTGCCTTGGGCAGTCGATTTGGATATCTTATATTGGCCTTTGTGCCCTAGAACCACCAGGTTTCGATCATTATAGAACATAGAAAGGAATTATACTGAGTTTCAGACCTTAATAGTTCTTAAATTTCTTCTTTCTCTTTCCTCTTTTTTTCCCTACCTTTATCTCCGTCATGTGTATTCAATGAACAGTTAACCAGAAGGACTCTTGCTAATGTCCTTAACGTCCTTTTGAGTGAGACTATTCAGACTCATCTGTGGCCGTACCTATTTGGAGCATCTATCGCCTAAATTTGAGGTTTTTCTCGGTGATTAAACGAGATAATGAAGATTACAACCAACTAGTGAAACATTTTTCTCTTTTCTTGCAATTACATGGAAACCTAATCCACGAAAGCAATAAAGTAAACAAATATCCTGATGGTAGAGAACACAAGTTGTTCATATTGCTGGTGCGGTGGTGCTAGATATGATTACATTGGAAAGAAAGAGACCTACTGAGGATTAGGATGTAGTGCCATTAGTTTGCACTGTAGCCGATACACGTGCGAATTGTGATATGATTAACTTGTCAAAGATTCGAGAGATTTTCATTTGTTGATGCAAAACGTGCAGGATGTCGTAGCTGATACCAATCAATTTTCACATATTGATTTCCATTGAAGGGGGCTGAGGAGAGAGTTACTTTTTTTCTTGATATTAAGGGGGCTGAGTAGTGACTTGCAACACGTAAAAAACTTGTCAAGCATAATCCATTTGATTTACTTCCCTCTATGCTTTTGAAGGCCTGAGGAAGACGTACACACTTGTTGGATTGCTTGGTCTGGCATTTGCATCCAGTTGGAAGAGGGGTTAAGGAAAATAGGTTTTGTAGCATGTCCGTATTGCTGCTTTAGAGAAGTTTGTGTACAAATTGATGCGAAGTGGATGAATGGATGGTAAATCAGTTGCAAGGGAAGCCCCATGGGTGGAACCAATGGTAGCTGTCCTTCAATATGGACAAGAAGTTTTAGCGGTTGGATCATTACCAGTGACTAGTTTTTCTAGTAGCATATGACAAAAAATGATACAGATTAAGGCCGCATTCGAAGTTTTTATTTTTTTTTCCTTTGCAATGTAAGAAATATAAGGACTTGTACCAGAATTTAATTTCCTAGGATCAGTTGATGATTTTGTGTTAGCTCCTAGCATTGATCAAAGGGTTTTGCTTGTAAATATCATCTTTTCCCCATGTTCTTTGATGGATGGAATAAGGGAACAATCCCTTATTCCTGATGACAGCTGATCCCCAAATTTGTGAGCTTGGTTGTAGCAGTCATGTGATACAAATATTTCGTCTGTAACAGCAATGGACTTCCATATTCAGTATTTCAAATACACAACTCAAAGGATGGTGTAACATATTTCTTTAGAATTGTACATTTTAGAACTGTTAGTATTTGGTTTCCAGAGAATAAAACACTTAAGAGAATAAACATATGATTTGAAAAATTAAATACTGAAAAAACTGAAAAATGATCATATGTTTTTTAATGTAACACAGTTCTTTAGAATTGTACTTTTTATGCTGGTCATACCACCATTATGTTGGGTTCTTATGCCATCTTTGAACTGTTAGTATTTTGTTTCCAGAGAATTAAACACTTGAAACAATTAACATATGATTTGAAAAATGAAATAGTGTAAATTGTATATTAGAATGATCATATGTTTTTTAAATAGGCGATCAAGCATTTAACGATTTTACATGTGATGGTATTCATCACTAGGATGGTAATGACACTTACATATGTGAGTGATGGAACTTTTGATTGAAGTTGTAATTGCATCATACTCACGGTTGATTGTCACCATTGTTGCAAAATGAACCAAAAGGGAACTTAGTTCCAACATTGTTGGGTTGTATTCATTAAGGGTACTTCTAATTGACAATTTTGTTTGATATACATATATAACTCAAGAAAAATAAAGAATTTCAAGCTTTGTTTGGGTATATGGCTAATCTTTGGTTTGTAGATTCTAGTGTGAATGTTTATTTTTACTTTCTGTTTTAATTTGTTATTCTTGCTTTTTTGTGTAGATTACAGCAACTAATTATTTTCTTTCTGTTTTGTTCTTTTCATATGATTGTTTTTTTATAGATATGCCCATCTATCCATTGAAATATCTTAACTTGCACTTCACTGTAATTATGCTTTCTAGTGGAACTAAAATGAAATTCTAAAGACTTCCAAGAATTCCTTTTAAACGCATTCTGCGTAGACTTCGGGTTACATAGATGGATCTTCTAAACCTCCTTCCAAACTCATCACAGAAGAAAAGATTGATGGTAATGGAAAGACGGACGACGTAGTTTCCACACCCCACTTATGAAGAATGGGTTGCTAATGACCAGGAACTCATTAGATGAATCATTACTGATTTATGGAGGCGATTCATGACTCCTTTTCGCTTGAGTTTGAGGCACATGTGATGCATTTGAGGCTTCAAACTAGCACATGCAAGCATGAGAAAATGACAATCATGAAATATTTTAACTAAATCAATGGGCCTTGGGATCCGCTTTCCATGATTCATTTACCAATGGGTGACGAAGATGGAAGTATACTGTGTACTCCATGGTTTGAGAAATGAATACAAGATGTTTGCTACTTCTGTTAGGAGCAAGCCTGCATTTCCATTTTTCTTTGAATTTTGCCCCTTGCTATTTCAGCACAAAGCCTTCTTTATGTAAAAAACTTGCGGCTATGATGATGTATTAGTCCCCGCCGACTCTATCTGACAATGGAGGAAGAGGAGGCCACAGATGTGCTCGTGGCTACAGAGGGCGTGAGTCAGGCGTTCCCTACTTGACTAGGGTTGTGATCTTCTCCCTACAACTAATAATTTTCAATAAAAATACCAATGCTGGAAATAATTGTCTGAGGTATCAAATTTGTTATCTCCAATATCAGATCACAGTGGATTGTTACTATTGCCATAAACAAAAGGGGAGAAAACTTGAGAAATGTAGATAAAGTTGTTGCCCTCAGCGGAGACTATCTTTTACATAACCAAATAATCAAACAAAGATTATTGATAATAGGGTAACCAACAATGTCAGTGGAGAACCTATTAAATTCTTATCTAACTTATTAAATTCTTATCTAACTTTCTTGAAAAAATACAGCAGTTTGCTTGTAGTTTTTGGTAGAGCTTGGCTCCTCCCATTCATTTTCTCTCTATTCATTCTCTCTTTGTGTGTGTTTCTCTCACTAAGTTGCTGTGCTCTCACACTTTAGCCCTATCGTACCTACAGAGTTAATTTGGTGAGCGTAAAAAAAAAAAGGAGTCTCTAGTGGATATATTGAAATAGTAAGCGATATGTTTGAGGGAGCGCTAACTAGTGTGAGGACAAATAGTTGAGACAAGTGAGTTTTCAATGACAGTAGGCTGCATCAGGGGTCAACTTTTGCTTTACTTATGGACAAGTTTATTAGGCATCTATAGCATGAGGTACCATGATGTCTGTTATTTGCAAACGCAGTAGCTTTGATTGGTGTGACCCATTAACGTAGAGCTAGAACTTTGAGGAAAGCTCTGGAGTCCGATGCTTTTTAAAACTTGCCAAACTACAGTATGATATATAGAATGCATGTTTACTACTAATAAGAGTAGAAATGAGAAATTAGTTAAGACTGACGGTGAAGTACTTAAAAGAGATTAGTTTTGATATCTTTGGTTTATAATCAATGAGAATTGAGGGATTGTGGAAGAAGTGCATAAAATTATATCCAGATGGGCGAAGTGGATATGTATTCTAGAGTCTTATGTGATCGACCCATGCTAATGAAACTAAAGGAAAGTTTTATTGGACAGCCGTAAAATTAGGGGTGCTTTATGGGACAGAATGTTAGGCGATCAAGAAACAACATATCCATTGAATGAGTATAGTTTAGATAAAGATATTGGATAGATGAGTGGCAAGATAAGAAAGGACTGAATTAAGAATAATTCAATTTAACAAAACTTATGGCTGGCTCGAATAGGTGATAGATAAGGGAAAATAGACTTAAGTGGTCTAGCCATGTGCAGTGTTAAACTAGAACAACATCAGTTAGGGGAAGTGATTTGGTTCAAGTTGAAGGGCTCTTAAAGGACCAAAGGGAAGGCCTAAAAGGACATGGATAAGGGTAATGAGAAGAGATATGGTGACTTATGGCTTGACTGAAGTTATGGCCCTTGATAAAGCAGAACAGATGAACAATATTTGTGTAGTTGACCTCAAATAGTTGCGATAAGGCTCGGATGATGGCGGTGGTGGTGGTGATTATGATATGCGGCACTTGGAAGGAGCTCTCACAAAATGTTCACGACCACCAAATCACCTCCATTAAATTCTTTCAGACATGGATGTTGATAAGCGCTTGCAAGATGAGGTACCGTAATATATGTTATTTGCTGATGACATAGTTTTGATTGATAAGACTAGAGTCAATATCAACACAAAGTTAGAACTTTGGGGGGATGCTCTAAAATCTAAAGGTTTTAAATTAGTTGGGCTAAGGTAGAATATATGGAATGCAAGTTAAGCAATAATAGGAGTAGAAATGAAGAAATAGTTAAGATTGATGCCCAAGAAATACTTATAAGAGATTTTTTTTGATATCTTGGATCCATAATTCAGGAGAATGGAGAGATTGAGGAAAATATTGTACATAAAATTAGTGCTTGTGGGCGATGCGGAGATGTGCATCTGAACTTTCAATGATCACTGCATACCAATGAAACTGAAAGTAAAGTTATCTAGGATAGCTATAAGACCAGCCATGCTTTATAGGATGGATGGCTGGGCAGTCAAAAAACAACATACCTATAGGATGAGTGTGGCTAAAATGAGGATGTTGAGATGGATGAGTGGCAAGATAAGAAAGAATAAAATTCGAAAGAATAAATTCCAGGGAATTTAGGTGTGGCTTTAGTAGGCGATAAGATGGGGGAAAGTAGACTTAGAGGGAAAGTAAACTTAGATGGGCTATAGCCATTTGAGAAAGTGAGTATGGGACATGGTCTCTAGTAGAGCTGGAGTGTCTCAATATTTTCACATTTTCTTAACGAAGTTGGATCCGATTCGCATCAAATTAATTTAGAAATAATTAATTTGATTACAAATGATTTTTATGTTATTAAAATAAATTTTTAGAAGTTTATGGATATTTATTTTCTTAAAAAAGATTTTCAATAGGCTTAAACTGCATTTTCAAGACGTTAATTATTCAGAGAGAAAATAAAAATACTTATTGTTTTCTAAAAATTAATTTTATTACTTCTAAAATTATCAAAACTTATGGGGGCCCATTATACCTCATAAGCCCACCTATGTAGCATTTTGGGGATTGTGTGGGCCCCATAAGTGCTGCGTGGGGCCCATAAGTGCCCCATGCTCCTCCTTCATTCTCTATTCAATTGTGTTGGCTTGTGTAAGAAGCCACTCAATTGATTGAAACAAAATTGGAAGGTTTTATAATAAGGCTAATTAGCTTTCCAAAAGAAGCATGTGTAGAGATTTAATGAAAATAAAAGGCAAGTATATTATGTTTTCTCTACATTACATATTTAATGGGATTAGGTTAAGGAAGATTAGGGATAAGGTTCTAGCACTTTCCATAAGATCATGATAGCTGATTTATGGATTTTAAGGCTAAGATCTATCATCGCACATGTCGTCTTTGATCAATGGTCGTGATCAAATCTCCATAATGATTGTTAAACCCTTGAAACCCTAACCCTAACCATAAGTCTATAAAAGATCTCTGTGAGGATTTCTTTTCTCTACACATCACAAGACGTCCCTCTCTCTCTTCAAGGTGACACGCCACACTCTCTCATCTCTCTTTCCTCATCTTTATCTCTCCCATGCTTAAAAAAAAAAAATTAGAAAAAGAAAAAAGGGGCACGCCCCAACCATTCTCTGAGCCTTAGAGGGGCACGCCGCATATTCACTAGATCAAGAGTCAGGGCCCTAGTTTGTTCCATTGCTGTCATACTAAAGTTTTCTCTAGTCAACACTTCGCATAGTTATGAGATCTAAGAAAGACCTTAATTTCGTGTGCCATCGGTGGAGGGGACCCGGAGTGAGGTGTGTCAAGTTCAATTGAGTTAATCTTTTGGCATATTCTTTTACTTTACTGCGGTTTATGTTTCATGTTCCCAAGTTAATCGTTATGTAATTTTGTTATGCACTAAATAGTTGTTAAAGTGGCAACAAGTGAGAATCAAATTTTTGTGTTTTTATTTGTTTATTTGAGTTTGTATTTTAATCTTTGGACTTATGTAAGTGTCCTAGCTGGTTTGGAGAAAGAAAAATTTCAAACTACATAAACTGTGATAGTTCATGTGGTCCACTTTCATCTTTATCTATGTAGTAATCCTAATCCATAAAGGACCCCTAATATAATTAAGACTCATTAAATCAATAATATTTCAATTACGAGTTTTAGTCTAACTAGAAGTCCTAATCCAAGTAGGAATCCTTTTCCGATTAGGACGGACTCTTAATACAATTAGGACTCTTCAAACAAATAAGATTTTAAATTTAATTAGGGGCGTCCCACTTTTGTGTGTGTGGGACGTGTGGTCTTGTGGCCCCCACTTTCAACCTTGTGTTGCCTACCTACGTGTGGGCGTTGGACCCATGGCCACCCACTTGGATCCCAAAAAAAAATCATGCACTTATTAAATAATAAAATATCAATTTTGCCCTTCTAGGTTTTCCACAATAGAAAATAAAATTTGAAAACTGTCTTGAAAAAGTCGCATAATCATAATTAATGGTGAAAAACAGTATTTCTAATGTTCAAAAAAGAAATTAAAACAAACTTAGAAATACATCTAGAAGTGGATTGGTATCAGTGGGGCAAGAAAAATGATTGATGGACGCATAGTCATGTATAGGGACTCATGATTGGCCCACCAAAGCTGGTCAATAAATATTATAACTATGATTCCAGTATGTGGATTACTAATTCCCCCTTAAGAGTAAGTAACATGTGAGTATCAGTGTATGGGAGTACTCTCACTATACACATGTACACATATCCCTCTGTAGGATTGCTTCATAGAATGCAGTTGTCATATGCACATATCATGCGAAAGTATGTTGAGGAATTTGATCCTTGCCCTCAAATGCCTACAACCACACATAGGAGACCACAAAGCTCTTTGGCCTACAAACCATCCTTGAGCATCTCTTCGGGATGAACTTCAAAAAACCCTCAACAATAGTGCCTATGTCTAAGGGAAAGGATTTTAGACATAACTCGGGCCATAGACTGCTTAGTCCTGGGTACACTCCACTAAGATGCAAAATTTGCTATATTTATCATATTTACATGCTCTCGTGGGATTTAAAGGCCACAAACCCCCACAAGAACAATTCCACAGGATACACTTAAGGCTCTTGCTGGACTTGAGCTGAGCTTAGCAACAACCAAGATCTTAGTATCTTGGGAGATTATATGAACTCATTTAGACTGATCACGTGCAGCAGTTAAAGTCGCAAAGCTGTAATGTAAGTCTTGATCTCATTTAAGGGGTTTATCCTCGATGTTGGGATCTTAACCATATTAAATGCATTAAGAGTGATGATCAAAGTGTCTTGGTGAAAGATGACGAGGTCAACGAAAGGTGGAGAGATTATTTTCAAAAATTATTAAATGATGAAGACAATGAGAACATAACAGTAGAAGGAATTGGTGGTACAAATGAGGGCGGAGGTCATAGATATATTTGTAGGATTAGGATGGTGGAAGTGAAAGAAGCTTTGAAAAGGATGAAGATAGGAAAGGCTTTAGTACTAGATAGTATCTTGATAGAGGTTTGGAAGTGCATGGGAGAGATTGGCATTGATTGGCTAACGAAGCTGTTCAACAATGTTGAGAACAAAAAAAAATGTCAGATGAATGGAGGAAAAGTATTGTGGCACCTATTTACAAGAACAAAAGAGACATACGGAATTGTAAGAACTATCGAGGGATCAAGCTTATAAGCCATATTATGAAGCTCTGGGAGAGAGTGATTGAGCAATGACTAATGCATGAAAAGAGTGTATCTGAAAACCAATTTTGTTTTATGTCAAGAAGGTCAACAACTGAGGTTATTTTCCTACCTAGGCAACTGATTGACAATTTAGGGCAAAGGGAAAAGACCTCCACATAGTCTTTATTAATTTAGAGAAATCTTATAATAGAGTACCTCGAGATTTTATTTGGTGAGTGTTGGAAAAGAAAAGAGTCTCCAGATACTACATCGACTTGGTGAGAGCTATGTACGATAGAGCGCTAACTAGTAAGTTTTCAGTGACAATAGTTTTACATCAAGGGTCAGCATTGAGCTCGTACCTCTCTCTTAGTTATGGACGACTTAACTAGGCAACTATAAGATGAGTTATCGTGGTGCAGGTCGTTCACAGATGGCATAGTTTTGATAGATGAGACCTGAAAACGTGTCAACACAAAGTTAGAACTTTGGAGGGATGCTCTAGAATCCAAAGATTTTAAAATTAACCGGACTAAGATAGAGTATATGGAATACAAGTCTAGTAATAATAGGAGTAGAAACGAGGAAGTAGTTAAGATTGACAGCCAGGAAGTACAAAAAAGACTACACTTTCGATATCTTAGGTCGATAGTCTAGGAAAATAGAGAGATTGAAAAGATGTTGCACACATAATTAGAGTTGGGTGGGCGAAGTGGAGATGTGCAACTGAAATTTTATGTGATCGCCGCATATCAATGCAGCTCAAGGGTACAGTTTATAGGACAGTTGTGAGACCAACTTTACTCTATGGGGCCTGAACAAAAAATAATACACCCATAGAATGAGTGTAGCGGAGATGAGGATGTTGAGATGGATGAGTGGCAAAACAAGAAGGGCAAGAATTCGAAATGAATTCATTCAGGAGAATTTAGGTGTGGCATCGATAAGCGATAAGATGAGATAGTAGACTTAGTTGGGCTGACCATGTGTGGCGCTGACCAAGTAAGCACTTGTTTAAAGGTGTGAGTTAGTTCAAGTGGAAAGATTTAAAAGGGCAAGGGGTATGCCCAAAAGGATGTGGTTGGATGTAGTCCGGGAAATGGGGACTTAAGGCCTCACTGAGGGTATGGCCATTAATAGAGAAAAATGACGGATCACGATTACAGTAGCCGATCCCAATTGATTGGCAAAAGGCTATGATGATTATGATGGTCATGATCCTCGACGTTGTGACCCCATTTAGAATATTGGTTTTCTAGTGAATCCATTTTTTGGCATTGTGATTGCATTCTAAAGTATGGTTTTTCTGCACTATGGTTTTTTATTTTTTATAATTTAAAATATATTTGGACTTTTGAGGTGTCCACGAGATCACGATATTAATGTTAATCTCCTCAAGTTTCATAATAGGCTCCACATTGAGGGTTTTATTTATTAATTTTTAGTAGGAAATCTCATTGAGTGGATTAAATTGTTGGAGTGTAAAATTAAAATTGCTACAACCAAGTTATGTGGGTATGTCGTGGCCTAGTGAAATCAAGTTCAACAATCATAACTTTACACTGGAAAGATAAAATTTTCTGATTGGAAAAAGTTGAAAAAGAAGTAGAAGGGAAATTTGTTTTTTTGTTGGTCATGAGCAATTATTCGTTCATGTCCTCTAAAACTGTTTCAAAATGAGAAGAAAATTGATGACTAACTAGGGGAGTTTTATAGACCTACGGCTTAAAACAACATCTAAGAGACTGAAGGACAAAAGGTTGTTATTATATTAATGGGCTCGAACGAAAGATCTACGACAAAAGGTTGGGATGATGTCTTTCTGCACCAGCATGGAACTTATTTGATACTTTTCAAATTTCTTCACAAGTGGATCCTAATAACATAACGCCATCAATTAGCGATTCCTTGTTCAAAAGGGGGTTTCTCACCACACAAAATTTAATGAAAAATCAAGGAATGAGATGGAGTGGGATCCTCCAAGGTTATTTGTTATCTTATAATGAAGCATGATGCCATGCTACTGAATACCCAAAGTGGAGGACTCAAAGATTGGAGTCAATGAAGAAGATGAGTTTCCCAAGGTACACCTATAAGGTGACTACGGGGATACTGTTTGATTCAACTTTTTAGCTGAGAAGCGTTCTAAAGACTTTTCGACAAGGGGGGCAAAGGATTGAATTGAATACCTAGGGAGAGTGAAGTACCATTCCATAGCTTGATCAGTAAGGCTCCTTGGGAATAGTCTGATCATAAGACTATCTTCATGAGCCACTTCAACACATTAGGCGGCTCAAGGTCGAGCTACTCCTAAGGCCGAGAGAATGATGTAGCTTGTTCTTTTATTTTCTTTTTTTCTTTAACGATCTTGAAATTGGGATAGTGTTTTCGTAGTGTTTGGTTTCTTTTTATTTTATCTACCCAAAAAAAGTTGTATTTTTATTTATCCTAGGCTAGTTGTGTCTTTTTTGCATGTAGAAAACCAATGAGTATTGTTGGAGATTTAATTTAAAAGATGAATGATTAATATTTAAAAATATGAGGGCCTTTTATGGAGCTAGCCATTGCTCAAGGCTTCTTTTATGAATATGTAAGTGTTGCCCAAAATTTGTTAAAAAATAGAAAACCACATGCACAGAGACAAGATTGATGTGGTTCGGCAATGGCCTACGTCCACGGTGAGCATTGTATCCTTTATTCTGTCATGAAAAAATACAAGACTTAAGACAAATAATTTATATAAGAAGGGAGCAACAGTTACATCCCATAAAAGTCAATCATATCTCGTGGTAGAATAGGTTGGTAATGAGGTGGCAACACTTTTTCAACACTCCCCCTCAAGTTGGTGCGAAGATATCAATAGAGCCCAAATTGGAAAGAATTTGCTGGAACATTGACTTTGAGACTCCCTTTGTGAATATGTCAGCAAGGTGGTCTTCACTTCAAATATAAGGGGTGCTGATTAGTTTATCTAGAACCTTTTCGCATACAAAATGACAATAGACTTCAATGTGTTTGGTTCTCTCATGAAAACAGGATTAGCAGCACAAAAACAGGACAATCGACTTCAATGTGTTTGAAATCCCATGTCTTGAAAAAGAAACTTTATCCAGACAATTTCACTAGTTTCAGATGCCATAGCTCAATGTTCAGATTTCGCACTTGATTTGGCAACCACATACTGATTTTTACTTTTCTAAGTAACAAGATTGCCTCATACCATCATACAGTAGCTTATTGTAGACCTTTTATCATCATGATTTCCTACCCAATCTGCATCAGTAAAGCCCATAATATTGACATGTGAATTATTTTTCATTCAAATTCCTCTTCCAGGAGAACCCTTTAAATATGTTAGAATTCTTTCAACAACTTCAAGGTGATTTGTTCTAGGAGCATGCATATAGTGGCCGACAACTCCTACAACATGACATATATCGGGATGTGTTATTGTCAGATATATTAATCTGCCTACTAATCTTTGATATCTTTCAATATCCTCAAGGGATTCTCCATCAAAGGAGTTAATCTTAATATTTATCTCGAGGGGAATTTCAATTGGTTTTGCTCCTAATAAGTCCGAGACATATTTTCGTTGAAACAAAAATATTCCCTTTTTGGAATAGCCAACTTCAATCCCTAGGAAATACTTCAATTTTCCTAGATCTTTAATATCAATTTTTTTGTAAAATTAAGCCTTTAAGTTCGAAATCCCTTCTTCCTCACTTCCCGTGATAACAATGTCATCAACATAAATCAGCAAAATAATAACTCTCTTCAAGTTTCTGTTTACAAACATGGAGGAGCCAACGGAGCTTCTCGTAAATCCTACTTTAAAGAAAACATCACTCAACTTAGCATACCAAGTCCGGGGAGATTGTTTCAATTCATATAAAGTCCTTTTTAATTTGCATACAATTTCAGGCTTTTCTTCCATGGGATGTCCTGGAAGAAGATTCATGTAGATATCTTCTTCTAGATCCCCATCTGGAAGGCAATTTTAAGATCCATTTGATAAAGCTTCCAACCATGGTTAACGACAATAGATATAAGGATTCGAATGGTTCCCATTTTGGCAACAGGAGCAAAAATCTCTTTATAGTCAATCCCATAGGTTTGGGTGAACCCTTTGGCAACCAACCTAACTTTGTATCGTTCAATTGATCCAGCACTATTATACTTGATCTTGTAGACCCACTTACATCCAACAAGTTTTTTTCCAACAGGCAATTGGACTATATCCCATATGTGATTTTTGTCCAAAGCAAGTACTTCTTTCATGGCTTTTCTCCACACAGGTTGGGAATGGGCATCATGAAAAGATGTGGGCTCAATTTTTTCAGAAATGTATAAAAGAAAAGCATAATATAATTAGGACATTGTAAGAAGATAAATAGTTTTGAACGGATAATAACCAACATGATAAGTAAAAAAGTCTTTCAGATGTGAGGGAGGACGAGAAACACGATCAATCCTGTGTAAGGGTGGAAAACCAGGAGAGTGAATAGTATCAGGAGACTGGGCCACGGGTTCTTCTTGTGCTTCTTCGCCTGATTCTACATGTTCTTCAACAAGTTTCCTTTCAACATTATTTTTATTAAGTTTCCTTTCAACATTATTGTTTATTTCTTCTTAATCCTTTTGGATGATTTGTGTTTCCACCATTTATTATAGGAAACATTCCAGAATACTCCCCTTGATTCCCTTTTTCCAGATGGCTTGAATTTTGGAAAAAAGAATCATTTTCATTGAATGTTACATCTCAAGAAATATAAAATTTCTTATTTTTGAAATCATAGCATTTATATCCCTTTTTTGTTGAGAAGTACCCCATGAAAATACATTTAATAGCCCGAGGGTCCAATTTATCTCTTCCTTGAGAATTATTGGGAACAAAACCAACACATCCAAATATACGTAAATGAGATAAATCACTTTCCTTCCCTTCATAATTTCAATAGGAGACTTATTGTCAAGGACCATACTTGGTAGTCTATTAATCAAATAACAGGCAGTAAGGATAGCTTTAGACCAAAAAATTTTAGGGACATTTTTTTTGAAAATAATGGATCGAGCAACTTCAAGCAAGTGTCTATTTTTCCTTTAAGACACCCCATTCTGTTGGGGAGTAGAGACACAAGATGTCTGATGTATAATACCTTGATCCATGAGATATTCAGAAAAGAATTTATTTGTATATTCGGATCCATTATCTGAACGTAGAATTTTGATCTTGGTATTGTATTGGGTTTTAACTAAATTGGAAAATTTCTTAAATTTTCCAAAGACTTCACCCTTGAATTTAAGCAATTATATCCAGGTCATCCTAGAGAAATCATCAATGAAAGTCAGAAAATACCTCTGTCCATTATAGGACTCAACTGGAGCAGGCCGCCGCAGATCAGAATGAATCTAGTCTAAGAGTTTTTCAGCCTTATTCCTTGAAGATTGAAAGGGAAGTCTTGGCTGCTTTGAAAAATGACACACATCACAATTATAAGAGTCAATGGATAATTCAGGTTTTAAATAAAATAAAGATGTATTGGCAGGATGACCAAGTCTGGAGTGCCAAATCTTGCTCAAGTCTCCACTATTGGCAACCAAAGGCTTATTCTTCTTATCAATGTAATAAAGTCCTCGAGACAATTTCCCTTCACTAATCATCTTCCCCATGACCCGATCCTGAAAAGAAACAGTAGAAGGAGAAAAAGTAACATTACAGTTCAAGCTATGAGTTAGTTTACTAATGGAAAGAAGGCTTGAAGGGAATGAGGGCATGGCATTGGCATGTTTTGAAAAAAACTTAGTTCTACCTATTCCCTTAACGGGAATGAGTGAACCATTTGTAATTGATACAAGGACTTTATCAAACACATCTTGATATGCTGTCAAAGAGTTCTTATTTCCAGTCTTATGATCTGTAGCCGTTGAATCAATAATCCAACTGTCATTATTAGAGGGAAAAGGAGTTTGGATAGTGTAACAGTTACCTGACTCACGAGGAAGATCTTGTGTGGAAGAAGAACCATTTTTTGAAAACTGTTGGAAGAATTGAGCCAATTTATCTATTGAAATCTGAGTATCAATAGTCTAAGCAGATGAAGGTTCCTCCATTATATTTCTATTGGGTCTTAGGTGAGGGTACTTTTCCCAATATCTATGAGCCAGATGATCAATTTCTTTACAGTGATCACAACGTACAGGAGGTCTATTACCACGACCTCTTCCACGATCCCTTAGCTCCACCATATCCTCTTTTTTCAAACACATTATCCTTTTTCTTTTCAGTATTCTCCTTAACAGCGACGAAGACTGATTTTTTACTTATTTCATAATCAAACTTTGTTTCAACATTCGTAACCTTTTTTCGGGTTTCTTCCCGATGAATAGTAGATCAATCATTTGTAAATGTTAGGAGTTCAGTAGTCATCAAAATCTAACTTCTAAGATTCTCATACTCAGGTTTCAAGCTGGAAAGGAATAACATTTTTTTGTCTTGTTCAGCGTGCTTTTGAATGGTCTTCAGATCAATTGTTATGGGTGAATAAGAAATTAATTCATCCTATAATGTTTTGAATAGTGCAAGATATCCAATAATAGTTTTATCTCCTTGTTTGATTTTAGAAATTTCTTGCTTTAGCTCATAAACACGAGAAATATTGTTTTCTTTCCCATACATTTCTTTTACCAAATCCCACAATTCTTCGGCAGTATCTGCTGAAGTAAAGATCTCGGCCACCTTTGGTTCCATGGAATTTAAAATCCATGACATGACCTTATGGTCATTGGATTGCCAATCTTCATAGAGGGGGACATCAATAGCAAGAGCTATTTTCTTGCCATTGATGTGTCCTAACTTGGATCGCCCGCTCAAACAGAGCGAGACAGCTTTTGACCAACTTAAATAATTGAGTCCGTCCAAAGGGATACTAGTTAATTTATAACTAGTATTGGACTCTTTTTCATTGATAATAGTTTTAGGCTCAGGAATCTTGATCATATTCACAATATCTTTCAAGCTGTAAATAGCTTAACCAAAAAAAAATTACTGAACCAAAAACAAGAAGACCAATCCCAAAAGGAAGGAAGCTGACAGTTGATGGAAGATCCAGCCTCCTTGAAATAATTTGGTCTTAAGGATCACCTCTTCACCTTTTGTAAAAGAGTAAAAAAAAACTTACTTGATAATGACGGACGTCACAGAGAGGCTATCACAGGCTTCCCGAAAGGCTAGAGAGAGCAAGTCAGCCCTCGTCTCCTCTGCTTGATTGACTTAAAAAAAGTTGCAGAGCTGCTTGATGACTTCTAATACTCCTCTCTCTCTCTCTATAATATTTACCGGTGATATTTTTTGGCATGAAGGCCGGTGATGGCTTCGTGTGATCAATATTGGACAAGCCTTTGGAAGAGCACGAAGGGGAACATCTCGCAGCTCACTCGTGAAGACCGTTGCTGTCTTTTCTTCTTATTCTATGGAATTTTTAGGAGATACGAAGGACTTCATGGAACAAGTGTCTTGCAATTCAGCAGGTTCTCTCTTTAAAAGGCCTCTAAGGGGGGAAGCCTTGCGATGACATCAGCAATGTTTTTCAGTCACCGATCGCCAATCACAGTCATTTCCAATGTTGGGAGCATGAGAGAAAAAGAAAAGGCCCTAAATATCTCCGATCCAGAGATATCAAGGTCTCATCAGTCGAAATTTCGTCGAGAAATTCACGAAACCCACCTGGCGATCGAGAGAGAGAGAGAGAGACATAAGGAGTCGAAAAGAAAAATTTTCCAGCGAGGAGGTTGATAGGAGCTCGCCAAAAAGAAACTTTTCGGCAATCAATACAGTGAAACCTGCCCTGATACCAAGTTAGAAAAATAGAAAATCACATGCACAGAGACGAGATTTATGTGGTTCGACAATGGCCTACGTCCGCGATGAGCACTGTTTCCTTTATTCTGTTATGAAAAAATACAAGACTCAAGACAGATAATTTATATAAGAAATGAGCAACAGTTACATCTCATAAAAGTCTATCATGTCCTATGATATATGTTAACCTCCCAAAGATAAAAATTATCCACGCAGAAACCGTGGTAGAATAGGTTGACAATGAGGCGGCAACACGTTTTTAACAAAATAGACTTGGAGAAGGGGAATTGAATTTGCGTCTAATGAAAAGATTGATTAGGTGAACTCTAGTGTAGATCTATAAACTTTATGCATTCTCTCATCTTTATTTTTTTTTATGGAAAAGTAAGCAAAGAAACAATTTACATTTCGTATAAGAATGTCAAAATCATTCTTGTCTGTCGGATTTCAAATTGGGTGGTTGTGAGCATACTATGGAACAAGTTCAATATCCAAAATAAAAATTCTTGAACTTCGTGACATATCCCAAATTGTCTCATTTGAAATTAGACAGCCAGGGGTATCTTGACCTTCTTATAACAAAGATACTATATCATTTTCTTCGATAGCTGTAGTCTTTGACAACTCGGTTTTTAACTACCTCTATATGCAAACGTAACATGGGCTTCTTGCGGCCACTAATAGACTCATTGACGCCACATTTAAAGCCCCAGGTTCATAATTTGTTGTGGCATTATTCAGAAATATGTAAATAGGGCCACGATTGTAAAATCGAAATGTTGCTACAGTGTGCTAATGGAAGGGCGGAAGAAGATATGGCGGCAGTACCAAGGTGAGACGTACTTAAAAACTTTAGGCTCCAGGGGAGGATTTTGGAACTGTGCCATCATGGCAGCGTCACATTTCCATACGACCCTATACAGGTCGGCAGTTGGCCGCCATTCTATCTAGCAATTATGGTGTTCTACGTGCTTGAAAGAAGGGGCTAGTCCAATAAAAATGGGTCCAAATTGGTGGTGAGCCTCATCGAACTATTTTTTACAATAAAAATTAACAAAAAGTATTAAAATCTTAAGAATATATTTAGAAATAAAAAATTAATGGGAAATTACTAAATAATTAAATATTGCATTTTATTTAATTAAATATTTTATTTTATTTAACTAATGTTTAAATTAAACATTAGTAAATAGTTAAGCATTGCATTTTATTTAATTCAATATCGCATTTTGTTTAATTAAATATGGAAAGCTTTTCCTCTTTCTCTGTTGCATGGGCGAAACACAGACACTCAGAGAGAGAGAGAGAGAGAGCAATAAAAAGCAAGATTTTGTTAAATTTGACTGTTTATTTTTTAGAAAAAATAAGCAAGATATAGTTTCTTTCTTATCACTTTTTTTTTTGGCAATAAAAAGCTTCCATACAGTCTCATGAAAAAATGGTATGAAAGAGTAAGATCATGTAAAAAATTAACAATAAGTTTTACAGAATAGAATTTAAGCTCAACTTGCCAAATTGGATGGACCAATAGAACCGACAAAACCGACAATAACATTTTGATGGAATATGGTACTCTTTAGTACTTTGCCCATAACATTTTTGTTCAGGGTTTGTATACTATGACACAATTTTACGTTTGTTATATAAGGAGGTAGTTACTCCTAACTTAGACTTCAAATTCGATCGCTTGGGATGTCCTACGAAATTTGAGAAATTTGTTTCTTTTGAGCTTAGTCAATGAGACACTCACAACCACACGAATTGAAATGAAATGGACTAGATTGATTATAATCTCCTTGTACTAAAATAAACGGCCTCTTTGTACTGTTCTCCGTTTGTTCCATTTGTTTATATATTTTATGATTTAATATAACATGAGTAATGATCGTATAGGACCTTCCCCCAACCATGTGTGTAGGACCCCAAAGAATCACTATTAAAGTTGACACGAGTCTCTAGAAAAGTTATCACATGGGTATGAGACTTGACTTTTCTAGAGATCTGTACCAATTTTAATGGTGATCCTTTGGGTCCTACACACATGGGTGAGAGAGGGTCCTATAGGATCATTTTTCATATAACATAATCAATAATACATTGGGTAGCACCACGAAAAGAATTAACTATATTTTGGGCGAACTCCAGCAATTGGACTCTTTAGAAAACCATAATCATGGTCCATCTGAACCACATATAATCATTAAAACCAACATGCTTCCCTTCAAGATTACCTACTTAAAGAAGTTTAGTAGAAACATAGATTTTGACTGTAACGGCTCCAAGTAGCAGACAAAAACACTAAATTCGTCCATAAAATCTCCAACGCAAGAAGGAGATCTAACTCTTTTCAAGGGATTCATCTTCCAAGCTCTGGTAATGACAATCTTGAGGTAGTCGAAGAAGCTCTTATCCAATTTTTTAGAAGCGCTTTCAATACATTTATTAGGCCAAGCTTTGATATTAGTTCCATCCCATTTGAGAAACTATCATCAGCCCAAGCTCTTTGGAAGGAGAAACCTTTGGAGCTTGCAGAGATTGAGGAAGTTGTTTTCGGGCTTTAGGCAGGGAAAGCCCCAGGCCCTGATGGATATACTATGGATTTCTTCCATAATTTTATGGAATTGCTTAAGATGACTTGTTTAATATGTTTAGAGAATTCCACAATAAGGGCAAAATTAGTTGGCTATGAACTCCACATTTGTCTCCTTGATTCCCAAAGAAACCTCCATTGAGTTATTAGTCTGTTGGGAAGTCTTTACAAGATCATTGTAACAATAGGCAAGGAGATCACCTATTGGTCAAGGCTCTTATTCAGTAGGCCAAGGCTCTGGTTATTTTAAAGTGACCATAGGTAATAGGCAAGGAGATCAACTATCTCCTTTTATGTTTACAATGATTACAGAGTCCTTCAGTCAGAGGATCACCTCAATTAATGAAAGAGGTTCATTTCAAGCTTCAAAGCAACCATTAATGGACCTACTATCTCTCATTTGCAATACGCAGATGATACAACAGTCTTCTATGAGGTGTAGGAAGGACAAATGGGGAACCTTTGGCTCTTTTTAAGATGTTATGAGCTGATTCTAGAATGAAGATTAACATGAAGAAGACAAAAATTTGTTGCATTTCCTGTGGGGCTTGTAGAGTTAGGACAGCTTGCTGAAACGATTGGGTGTGAAGTAGACTCATTCCCTTGTATATATTTGGGCATACCACTAGCTAATGAGAGACCTACTACTGGCAATTTGGGACCCGAAAATGGAAAGTTTTTGTATTAAGCTAGATGTTTAGAAGGCAAAATACTTAACTGTGGGAGAGAAAATCACTTTAATAAAATAAACCTTGTCCAATCTCCCAATTTATTATATGTCCTTATTTGCCATAGCAAGTCCGGATGGCCATGGCAGGTCTCAAGCTCGGATGAGAAAGCAAGAGGGTTATATTATGTTGACCGCCAGCGTAAAAATTTTGTATGTGTGTGTGTGTGTGTGTATATATATATATATATATATATTTAGAATGGCGGACTAGGATTCGTGTAGCCAACCACAATTAATTGGGAAAAGGCTATGATGATGAGGATGATGATGAAGCATCCTTATCCCCATTTGGGAGAAGAAAAAGCATACGATATGGTACCTAAACTGTTAATATAGTTGGTGTTGGAAAAGAAAAGAGTCTCTATAGGATATGTGGACATGGTGCGAGATATGTATGAGGGAGTGATGACTAGTGTGAGGACAACTAGTGGAGAGAAGCGAATTTTTTTTACAGTTATGCCTACATCAGGGGTCAGCATTAGGCCTATATTTTTTTATTTTTGTTATGGAAGAGTTGACCAGGAATCTATAGATAAGATATAGTGGTGTATGTTGTTCACGGATGACATACTTTTGATTTATGACACTAGAGACGATGTCAACGCAAAGTTAAAACTTTGGAGGGATGCTCTAGAATATAAAGGCTTTAAAAGTAGCCGGACTAAGATAAAACCTATGGAATGTGAGTTTAGTAATAAAAAGAGTAGAAACAAGGTGATAGTTAAGATTGATGATCAAGAAGTACCTAAAATAGATTATTTTCGATATCTAGGGTTGATAATCTCCATGAATAGAGAGGCTGAAGAAGATGTTGCATAGAACTAGAGCTAGGTGTATAAAGTACAAATATGCTTCTGGTGTTTTGTGTGATCGCCACATTGAAGGAGAAGTTTTATAGGGTGGATGTAATATCAACCATGCTTTATAAGACAATATTGGGCAATCAAGAAACAACATATTCATAAAATGAGTATAGCAAAGATAAGGATGTTGAGATAGATGAGTGTCAAGATAAGAAATGATGGAATTTGGGTGAATAAATCGGAGGGAACTTAAGGATGGCTCCAATAGGCACCAAGACGTGGAAAAATAGAATTTGGTAGGCTGACCAGGTGCATCATCAACCTAACATAGCACCTGGTTAGAAGGGGCAATTCTGTTCAAGTGGAAGGCTCTTAAAGAGCAAGGGAAAGGCCCAAAAAGACATGGATGGAAGTAATAAGAAGAGATATGGTAACTTATGATCTTATTGATGGTATAACTCTTGATAGAGCGGGGTGGCAGAACATGATTCATCTAGCTAACGCCAAATAGTTGGGGTAATGCTCGGATGGTGATGATGATGATATTATGAATCTTGATCTAATATTATAAGCTCATGCTAGGATATTCCCTATGAGCAATACGCTTTATAGGCCCATAGGTGTAGTGAGAAATGAACAAGGGTTAGCTAGGGCAATCCCAGGAAGTAACGTGCTACAACTACGTCTGATTTTGGAGACAAAGTATGCAAGAGTTCCTCAACCATTTTGGACGAACTTGGGTAAAGAAGCTAGTTCAGTGGAATGGGATTTCCTCTAGCCACATAAAATGTAAGAGCTCTAATAGGAAAGAGTATAGAGTTAGTGGATATAAACTTTAGTATATCGGAAAGGATAATAATAGAAATGAAGTAAACCTAATTGTAGACAAAGTTTTAAGGGATAGAGTAGTGGATGTTCGGAGAGTACATGATAGGCTCCTATTAACTAAACTTGTGTGAGAGGAGGAGATAATTTATATAATTGGTGCGTATGTACCACAAATTGGACTAGAGGATAGAATTAAAAAACAATTTTGGGAGGACATGGATGAACTAATCCAAGGAATACCAAATGGAGGGAGGAAGTTAATGATCGAGGACTTAAATGACTATGTAGGAAAAGATTTGTAAAGGATATGAAATGGTATATGAAGTTATGGATTTGGGGAAAGAAATGAGATAGGCAATTCTGTGCTTGATTTTGCTATGCCTTACAACCTAGCAATAGCGCAAACACCAATTCTAAAGAGTAATGAACATTTAATGACTTACGGAAGTGGATCCCATAAAAGTCGAATTCACTTTCTAGTTAAGAAGACAAAACATCCATCATATAAATACAGTATGGTTGTGCCAGTTGGAACCACAACAAAGGCTCATGGTTATGGATATTTGCACAAAGACATGAAGAGGAGTGATATTGATAAGTGTCTAAGAACTCGGTAGAGGAAATGAATCATACGTATAGGTATTGATAACACACACAGAGTTACTGAGATTTCATAACTACTAGATTGAGCAGCAGCTCGTAGACGACCTGAAAAAGAATCTTTATTATTTGATGCATATCCTGACTTAAGAAGTCGAACCACCAGTGCATTTTGTTGCAGTTCCATCACCCATGTGAAGGGGCACACTCCGATACCATTGATGTCCAATAGCTTTGATAGTAGTGGTTAGATATACTACTACCTCGTCGATTGAGTATAATGGAGAGAGTGGTGGTATAACAATGAACATAGAGATGACACTAGGAAATATGGTCCGAATAAGTCCCATAGGTTTGATCCTGCAGACTCTGATCCATTTTCTCATCGACCAAAGGGCACAAAAAATAAATCAGATTTATTATAAGGGACAGAACATACAATTTAGGAAAAATTGATCAAAGAAGGAAAATGGAGTTCTAAGGACAAAGTTAATTCTATGTGGAATAAGATGGTTGATTTTATTTAGAAAATGTTCGAAGAACGTTTAGGAGAATCTAGAGAGAAAAGACATTCAGAGAACGAAACTCGTTGGTGGATTTATGAGGTTCAAAAGACTGTTAGTGAAAAACAATCATGTTACAAAACTTGGTAATGGAGTACAAAAAATTAAAAAATTAAGAGAATATAAAAATGTCAAGAACAACATTGAATAACGCATATGACGATTTATACAATAAGTTGGGGATAATAGAAGGTGAAAAAGATGTCTTGAAACTAGCAAAGATAAGAGAGAGCAAGTGTAGGGATCTAGATCATATTAAATACATTAAGAGTGAGGATCAGAGGGTCTTGGTAAAGGATAACGAGGTCAATGATAGATGAAGAATTAAGAATCGAGCTTGGGTCAAGACGGTAGAGGCTAGGCTTTCATAGAACAACATCGCAAATTCCATTCCTATGTAACCTTGTAAAAAAAGAAAAATGACAGCTGAAGAATTTATTTTAAAAAATTGTTAAATGTCGACCACTCTAGGTGCTCAACATCTGGAAGAACCTTTGACATAAATGAGGTCAGAGGTTATAGGTACATTTGTAGGATCAGGGTATTTGAATTGAAATAAACTTCGAGAAAGATGAAGACAAATTTTAGGACAAGAAGGTTTCACTATAGAGGTTTCGAAGTTCATGGGAGAGGTTGGCATATTCTGGTTGACCAAGTTGTTCAACAAGATTTGAAGTCAAAGAAAATGCCAGATGAATGGAGAAGTAATGTGGAACCCATTTATACAAATACAGAAGACATAATTATATGAACTATCAAGAGTTCAAACTTATGAGCTGCACTTTGAAGATGTGTGAGAGAGTGATTGAGCAATGGCTACGACATGAAATGAGTGTATCAAAAAATCAGTTTGGTTTTATGCAGGGGGTGAACTATTGAGGCAGTTTTCCTACATAGAAAATTGATTGAGAAGTTTAAGGGAGAAGAGAAAAGACCTCCATATAGTCTTTATTAATTTAGAAAAAAGTATACTATAGGATACTTGGAGAGTTAATTTAGTGGGTGTTAGAAAAGAAAAGAGTCTCTAGAGGATATATTGACTTGATGAGAGATATATATATATATCAAGGAGAATTAATTCATGTGAGAAAAACTAGTGGAGAGACAATAGAGTTCTCGATGACATTAGGCTTACATCAGAGAGCATCCTTGACCCCATGCACCTTTCCTTTGGTTACAGGATGATATACTATGGGGTATGATATTTGTTGTTGTGGAACATGTAGAAATCTGCACTTATTTTTTGGTACAGTATTTCCTTCCTTTTATGTATACCCATATTAGGAAGGTGGTTCATTGCATAGGTTACATTCTTTAGTAGTACACAGCTTTGTAACCCTATAAATTGGGGTTCTTGTTCATATTTTTGATAAGTTCAATATTATATCTTCTATGGGGGCTTAAGGCCCAAATATTCAGAAATACAGTTTCTCACATAGTATCAGAGCCAAGTCACGATTTGTTTCCTGCTCCTGTTTTTGATTTACTGGTTTTTGGATCACACTCATGTTTCTGATTTTCTGTTTTTTGGTGCGTGGGTCTCTTAAATTTTCAGTCTCTCTCTAGCATTCTCTCTCCCTTTGGGTATCATCTCTCTCATCCCTTAGGCCTGAAAATTCAGGCATACCTCATTCTCTCCAACTTGTTCTGCTCTCTCATCACTTAGAGCCACTCTCCAGCTTGTTCCTCTCCCTAATGCTACTATCCTTGTTTCTTTCTCTAAAACTACTATCCGCAGAGTTTTAGAGATATAGATCTCCTGAATCACTCTCTTCTTACTAGTTTTTATTGGGTTTCTTATGGCGCCTTCTTCTTCACTCGAAGAATCTGAATCAGTGGCATATGGGTCATCGCAGAGAATGCGAACCCTTCTCTCCATTTTCTTCAGTTTTCTGCAATGCTCTATCCTGGTTAAAAAGTTGTATCTGAGGCCCAACATCTTTATTTCTCTCTCAAGAAAACAAAATAGCTCGGGCTCTGCTGCTTTCTGAGTTATTGTTACGTGTGAAGTCATCTAAAGAATAAGAACAAAAAGGAATTGATTAAGCGTCTATCTTTGCAGCTAGCCTGGTTTTATGAGATATGGATGGGAGAGAAAGGGCTCGAGGTCTTGGGGCCCCTTAAGGCGAGGAGAGAGAAAGAACTCGGATTGATGCTTGGTTTTAGAGAATCTAGAGATAGTGCGATATAGAGAGAAAGGGGGAGATAGGGTGTTTTGAGGCTTATGATTGTGGTTCTCTCTGCATTTTTGTATATGACAAATGAGGGATTTGGAAACTTGTAACAGGCGACGCTGATATGGACTGATGAGGAAAAGAGCGAGAGAGAGAGATACAGAGCAGACAAACCCCTTTTTCTCTCAGTGTTGTAATCTCTTCCCCTCTTTCTCTCTCCACTTTTGGATGAGAACTTCAATAGCAAGGAAACCACGATCTCCCTCTCTCTACCTTTTCTACTTCATTTGGTACAAAGTTTGTACCTCTCTCTAGCCTTTTTCATATCTTCTTTTGCATACTGGTTTTCAATCTTTGTTCATTTTATAAACCCTCCTTGCTACATTGTTCTTTTACACCATCAGAAACAGGACTCTTGTCTCCTCCTTGAGAACTCCTTGCTGCATTCTTTTTATTTGGAAATCAGATTTGTCTTTTCTCTCATGCTATCGCCTGCTATTTCAAAAAGAAAAAAAATCATGTTGTTGCGTTCTGTTGTTTCTAAATCCTCTACAAAATCAAGATGACCCATATGTTCTCTGATCGCTCATGTGCCCTACTATTGTTTCGTGTTTCGACTTTCTGATCTGTCTCTCTGCCAAGTTGTGTTTCGACTCTCTAATCAGTCTCTCTGCTGAGTCGTGCTTCGACTCGCTTATTTGTTTTGGATCTTATTGTTCTCAACTCCGAATCTAAGGTCAAACAGTGCTTGTTGAGCCGTTGCTGATTTTTATTAGCTCTTCCAAGTGCCTCCTATTTGATGAACGAATTTCTTGATCCTGGTTGATGATCAAGTTTCTGTTACCTGATCATGTTTAATGATTGAGTTTTCATTACTCAATCCTATTGGATGATGGACTTTTCCTTTACTCTATCTTATGTGATGATCGAATATTTTTCGTTACTCGATCATGTCTTTTCCGGAGGTCTAATGATTTGATGTTATGCGTGACTGCTTTGTTCGAGGTGTCAGTTTCTGAGGATCGTTAATTTGCAGCTGCCCAAGCTTCTTCTATTCCTGCTTTGTATCTAAGGCCTGCCTTCAGTTTTTCCACAGTCAAGTTGCTCTCTCTCAACGCATCTTGAGTTTGGGGGTAGTGTGGAAAATATAGAAACCTGTACTTATTTTTTGTTACAATATTTTATTTCCTTTTATGTGCACCCATATTAGGAAGATAGTTCATTGCATAGTTACTTTTTTTAGTAGTACACAACTTTGTAACCCTATAAATTGGGGCTTTTGTTCACATCTTTGATACGTTCAATAATAGCCCAAATATTCAGAAATGCAGTTTCTCGCAATTGTTGACATAGTTTTAATTGATGAGACTAGAGACTACGTCATTACAATGTTAGAGCATTGTAGGGATGTGCTCTAGAATCTAAAGATTTTGAAATTAGCATGACTAAGATAGAATATTTGGAATGTAAATATAGCAATAATAGGATTAAAAATGAGGAATTAATGAAGATTGATGGCCAATAAGTACCTAAAAGAGCTAATTTTTGATATCCTAAGTAGATAATCTATGAGAATAGAGAGATTGAGGAAGATATCACGCATAAAATTAGAGCTGGGTAGATAAAGTGGTGATGTGCTTCTGGAGTCTTACGTGATTTTCGCATACCAATGAAATTGAAGGGATAGTTTTATAGGATGGTTATAAGACCCACCTCGCTTTATGTTACAGAATGTTGGGTGGTAAAGAAATAACATATCCATAGGATAAGTGCAGCTACGATGAGGATATTGAGATGGATGAGTAGACTGAATGCATATGAAGGAATTCAAGGTGGCTCCATTAGGCAATATGATGAGAGAAAGTAAATTTAGGTAATTTGGCCATAGATGGAATACGGATTGAATACATCCGAGGGAATTTAGGGTGGCTCTTATAAGCGATAATATGATGGAAAGTAGACTTAGGTATGTGTAACATCGTACTAGAATGTTGAGAGGGGCGACTTGATTCAAATAGAAGGCTCTAAAAGGGAAAGGGAAAGGCTAAAAAACACAATAGTGAGAAGGAATATGGTGACTTGTGATCTGACTGAGGGTAGCTCTAATAGGCGATAAGATGAGAAAAAGTGGACTTAAATAGTTTTTCCATGTAGCGTCGTCCTAGAACAACAATTATTCAGGGGGGCGTGTTGGTTCAAGTTGAAGACTCTAAAAATCCAAGGGAAAGGCCCAAAAAAACAATGATGATAGTAGTGAGAAGAGATATGGTTACTTGTAGCCAGACTGAGGGTATGGCCGTTGATAGAGTGAAATGGCAGAACTAGATTCATGCACCAACCCCGGATAGTTGAGATAAGGCTCGAATGATGATGATGATTTGCGTTTCCAAGGCACATGGTGACACACCACTGATGTGTAATTTTCTATCGGGTAATCAAGAAGATATCATCTTCTCAGATGGGATAGAGTAACTACTCCCTAAAAACAAGTGGCTTGGGCATTAGGAAATTAATGCTGATGAATACAAACCCTTTGACCAAGTGGTGATGGTAAAGTGCTTTGAACCCATCCACCTTATGTAACCAAACCGTGCTTCCATAGGATGGCATGGACTTGAGAAATGGCTCATCAAAGCCATAACCTTAGAGCCCTGGGGTCCTTCATTTGGAAGAACATTGACAAAAACAGATCAATTTTTTTGAAGAATAGCAGATCCCTGGCAGGAGATGCAAGAAAAACTAAATTTTGGTTTGATTTATATATTGGTAACTCTCCCTTAATTTTCATTTGATCGATGTCTTAATGATGTAATTTCCTAATTTTTATGTGAAATTACAAAGACTAAAAGCTAGGGACACTGAATGAGGATCAAGTTACCTAGGAACTTACTTCCTAGTATAGAAGGGTGGCTGATCAGGTAGCCCTTGAGTTTACCTCTTTGGTAGGTCTTCTATCACAAACCATTGTCTCATGTTCTAGATACTTCCTTATAATTTGGGAGCTAACATTCGGGGAATAATTTTCCATAAGTTATCTACGTATATTACTCTAGATGATAGATTCAAAAGCCATCAACCTCATAAGAAAAGATCTTAAACAATTGACAGCCTTAGAAAAAGGGGAAAAATTCTACCCAATGTATGCATGTTCTACAAGCATGATGAAGAATACATTGACAATCTCCTCTTGTATTGTCTGACATTCTTGGAGATATGGAGTTGGTTGTTCACCTTTCTCGCATTCAATTTCCAACGGGGCAATGCGAGGCACTTTGAACCAATTTTTGGAACAATGATTTTCCCATCCTTAATGTTGGTTGATTAATTTGGTGATCTTTCATAGTTTTAGTATTGTGGATATGATGGAAGGAATGAAATAAGAGAACCTTTGAGGTCTTGTTACATGGATGGAATCCATTAAAGATCGTATTCTTGCTACAACAGAGTGGGCATCCTCCACTAGAGAATGCATTAACATCCCAGATCTCATTTTACTATGCATACATGAGACTAAGCCTTTGTCAAGAAGAAGAACAACATGGGCTTCTCCACCACCAGATAAAGTTAAACTTAATTTTTATGGTATTTCACAAGGCAATCCTGGTGAGGCCGGTATGGTAGGCATTTGAGAGACTCAACAAGGACTTTCATCTTCTCCTTCTTAGACACTTACTTGTCTATTTAGCAAATGAAGCAAATAAAGATCCCTTCTTTAAGGCCTGCATCTGTCACAACCGATCCTTGATAACCTCTTAATTGAAGGGGACTCCGTCAACATCTTTCTATGGACTAATAAAGAGATAAAAGACGACATGTTCTTGGAGACTGATACCTGTCTTTGATCAAATTTTGGACATCCTTTAAGGGTATTGATATTTTGGATACCTCTTAACTTCAGTAGGAATAAAAGAGCGACATGATTCTAGAATCTCACACTGGGGCCAATAGTCATGGAACATTGAGTGAGTCATGCAGAGGATTTATATGCATGGGGTTATAGAGAGTGTTGAGAGTTACGTCTTAGTCAGGTTCAGTTATTATGTTGTGTCTCATAACTGAGTGATTAGCTAGGGCAATACGATTTATATATTTATGTGATTATGTGATATGAGCTCGATGATGAGATAGCCAAGTACGAGACGATTAGGGCCAATAGAAGGCATTGATCTAAATCACTGACTCTTAGAACCTTCTAGTAGCATGTGAATATACAATCAGAATACATGGGAAGCCGCGCTTCTAGTAAGCAGTATGCACATGTGCCAAGATAGGAAACCCCATACTATGTGTGTACATGTCCTCTAAGGGGTATGCCTAAAATTTACTTATACTTGGGTATTCAGAGTTACTCATTGCTTTGACTTTGATAGACTAAGATCATGAGCCCCTAATTATACACTATAGATTATATGTCTGTTGGGTCATACTGAGAAGATGGCTTTGGATTTCGGGTCTAGCCAAGTGGATTGCTTCGATTCGTAATTCAACTCCATGGATCCTAATTTTTCTTGTAATTGTTTTTAAACAATGTTAAAATGATTTATGTTAATGCATTAAAATAATATTTGTGAATTTTTAGAAATGTTTTTGGAGTTTTTTGAACTAGAAAATGCATTTTTCAAAATTGTTTACAAGAAATGACAATTAAAAAAGTCCATCGGGACCCACATAGGACACCTAAATGGCCAATGGGTGTCCACGTGGAGTCCTACAGGCTCCCACATCACCCCACATGGAGGATGATGAGGGGGTGACGTCAACTTCCATGGGGACCTTCCTTTTGTCTAGAGATGAATTTAGTGAGGCACATTGTATTTTGGTATTTTATAAAATATTATGATTTTAGAAAATTGTTTTTGAGAACATGTTTAATGCAAATATGCAAGGGTTTTCTGTACAAGGGGCATAGGGTTTGTAATTACAAACCTAACCCAAAGGGTATGGTAAATGTGCAATTAACCATCTAGCTTATGTGGACTGATTTCATTAGCCCCACATGCTTTTATAAAATGGAGGAAAGTTTTGAGATTTGCTTTTTGGTGAAATTTTGTCAAATTACCACAAGGGTATGGCCCTCCAACTTGATTTTTGGTTTTATTAAATATAAAGAGCATAGGTATTGTAATAACAAGGGAAACTAGAGTGAATTAATGGAACATAAAAGTGTTTAAATCAATATCACGCGTCTTGATAGCATGATGGGGGATGGTGAGCTAGGATCAAACCTCTCTTTGTAGCCATTAGATGATAATATGGAGGGGCAAGATTCATCAATCTTGATGGATCTCTACACTCAAGGGTTAAAAGCCTATAAATACCCCCCTTGAGCCTTCATTCTACATATGAGTTAACACCCTCTCTCTCTCACTCATCGTAGAGGGGCACACCCATGGGCCTTCTCTTCATTTCTCTCTATAGAAAATAGTATTCAAATTAATGTGGGAGAAAGCTCCATTGAAGCACCTTCATGACTTCATTAATGATGATCCGAAGCTCAAATTCAAGTTATGGGTGATCTAGTCTTAAGGCCTTCATCAATTGAGTAAGTTCTCTTCCATTTTCTTTGATTCTTATTGATTCTTTTTACCGTAAATTTCCAATTACAACAAGTTATCTTCATCATCTGATGTTAGATCATTGATCTCTTGATTTTAACTTGATCCCTCGAGATCCTTAAAGTTAAAGGAATCATCCATGCATCAGTTGATCTAGTTTCCGTAAGTTTTTATCTATGACTTTTGCAGTACTTTTTACTTATATTTTTTTTGAGATTTTCATGACCAAATCAGTCAATTAGATCTTTATTTTGATGCCTAAAATTGTTGTTCTCATAAGAGGAGGTCATGCCGAAATTATGTGGCTCGATTTGTGAACTCAATTGAACTGGTTGTATTTTAAGAATTTCGATTTCTCCCGTGATTTTTCAGTTGCTTTGATCACTTGATCTCGACAAATCCTTCCATGTTATAAGCGTATATCAGTAGATGCTTGGCTTCCCACTCTTAAGATGATAAATTTGGCCAAATGTTAAGCTATGCCATCTCATGCCACCCTATTACACATAGCTAAGACCCATGGCCATAAACTAGGCACCCTAGATCTTTAATCAGTTTCCTATGGTCATGATTGACTTCACACTTAGCATATATGTGTTGTTATATTGGAGATGATGTCATGTTGAGTTTTATGGAGTTTATTGATGATAATTTTGCATTGTAATTTTGAGTGGTGCAGAATTTTCAAAAGCACGTCATACATGTGTAGTTTGATGATCTCCTTGAGTAGTTTGTTTGTTGATGGACAAGGGACCTTAGTTGAGTTGTATCCTCTAATTTTGAGAATATTGTGAAGTCATTGGATCACTGTAATCATAGTGACCTTGTTGTAATTTTATTTTGTAAGTCGAATTGCAAGTGTATTGTGTAAAATTCAAGTTGTATTGTCTTATTTTTTTTGACATAGTTGTACTCTGAGAATTAGCTTCTGTACACTCAAATATGGATGCCGACACCCTCGCCAAAAATGGAGTTTCCCTTTCTCCCCTGTTGGTTAGTGGTCCTTAGGGCAATCTATTTCTTCTTTCGACCTTTCTTGGCCTCATGTTGTATTTTATGTATGTGATATTAATGGAATACAATAAGTTAACATTCAAAAAGGCAATAAAACAAAAAAAATTGTGGTCATGATATTGGGAATAACAAGATATCAATTTCAGGTTTCTTAGTAGTAGGATTAATTTTATTTCGATCATTTCAAAAGGGTGTTTTTGTTGGTCTTTTGGCTAGGTTAGAGTTCTGACCATTATGTGTATCCACACAATGAGATGGATTTGCTCCATGAGATTAATAAACTTGGACATCCATTGGAATCAATTTAGGCACCTTATGTAACCATTTGGACTGGGACCAATAGGCGATAAGATGAGAGAGGGTAGACTTAGGTGGGCTGGCCATGTGTGTCGGAATCCAAGTACAATACCTGTTAAGAGGTGTGAGTTAGTTCAAGTGGAAGGCTCAAAAAGGGCAAGTAGTGAGAAAAGATATGGGGACTTATGGCTTCATTGAGGGTATGACCCTTAATAGAGCCAAATGACAGACCAGGATTCATGTAGCCGACCCTAATTAATTGGATAAAAGCTTTGACGATGATGATGTAACCATGTGGACCTCATTTGGTCAACTCTAATGCATATTGCATCTTGTGGCTAGGGAAGGCAATGGGTCAAACGGCTTGACAAAACCCGGTTGGTTCGACCTTGAAAAACTATGGCTTGGGCCACTTAATGTGGCTCGAGGGTCAGGTTAGGGTAAGCCGAGCTTGGACTTGGCCCATGACAGGCTAGCCGGCTTGGGCCTGACCCTTTCTTCTCATTTTTCTTTTTGTTTTAATTGTTTTAAAATGTTTTAGGTATGGTTGGCCTGGACAGGGCCAAGGCTAATAGGCCTAGACTAGCACTCATCAGCCTAGGGTGGGTTTGAACCAGCCCTATAAGAACTTGGATAAGGCTACAGCCTAGTTTGGCCCTGCCCTGTGCCCTAAAACCCTAATGGAGGCTTAAGTTACTTCATTGGCAAAGCACTTTTCAAGTTGCACATAGAAAAACTCTATAGAAGTCTTCGTTCACTCAAATGGTATCATCCGCCATCTAATTATCCAAGCATGAAATGAATGGAGAGAACTATCCAATCAGGTTATGCTTGGATAATACGAATCACGCTCCTACTTACTAGAGCTCTAGTATGTAGCACATAGTTGTCGGAATGCTGGAGATTCTGGATCATTTTAGGAATCAGAATCACAGAATCGCAGCTGGATAGAAGATTCTTGTTGTAGGAATCGATGTCCATATAAGAGAATCATAGGAAACAAGATCTCTACTTTATAGGAATCGAGTTTCGACCCAAATGAAATTGAGATCTCTTCATACATGGAATCTAGATTCTAGTGGCTTTGGAATCGATTTTCTAACTTATTTGGAATTGACCCATATTGAAATGAGATCCCTTCAGGTTTGGAATCGTGAGTGTGACATCTTTGGAATTGAGTTTTTAATATTTTTGAAATTAAGAATGATAACGGTTTGGGATTGAGTTTCATATTAATTTCTTTTTTGGGTAAATAAATTGATATTAATTTGGAATTGAGTTTCGACCCACATGGCGATGGAGATTTCTAACTCTATAGGGTTGAGTTTCAACCTCTTTAAAATTAAGATTCATGCATCAATGACATCTTGTGCTTTAACAACTAAGAACCTCATCAAACAATCGAGATCAAATGTACCTGAAGGGGGGGTTCCTTTGATAGGAAGTCAATGTATTGAGTTATTTCTATTGAGCCTCAAATGTAGGATCAGAAGTAAGGTCAATTAATAGACACTCGTAGTCCACTATGGAAATTATCTACCAAAGATACAAATATTTTCTCATGTATATTTGAATTGTGATTTTGTTCATTATTATAGTTCAGAATATGCCTTTGTCTGTGTTGTGGTATTATCTGTGTTTTAGTTCTATTTGAATGTAAAACTGTTTACCAATTATGTTTTATAAAAAGGCAGTCAATTCTAGTACCTTGGAAACATGATCCAAGCCATTTCTAGCACTCTTAGAAACGTGATTGAAACGTGATCCGAGCAAATCCTAGCATTAGTAGTACTCTCATTAATGCTCTAACGCCCTAGTTATAACGGCCTTTGTTACCTGCAAAATACATTAAAATCATACATATTTGAGGTGAGATTACATGTTCAATGAATCACATTTTTGTGCACCTATTACCATTAGTACCTGATTTTGTAGAATCAGGACTCCAAAAAATTTTGCATCGAGATTCTATGATTGTGGAAGCAAAGATTCCATGTTGGTTGAATCGTAGTTTATTGCACCAACGAACTGAGGTGCTATGAACAAAGGTGCTTGATGATATGGATTTTGGATTCGAAACAAATAAATAAATAAAATCAAGATTCATTATATGTGGATTTGGGAATCAACAAATTTGGAAGATTCAATGAATGTTGGAATTGAGATTATATAAATGTTGGGATCGAGATTAGGAAAAAGTTGGAATTGAGATTACTAAAATAAGGAGTCGTGGTTCCTGATTCAAGGAAATAGATTCCATGAAGATTCCTTGTCAGAATCACTGAATCCAGATTCCAAAGCAGAATCATGACCTAGGCAAGGAGACTTATTGTAAATCTAGGGACTCTAGGCTGATCAACGTAAACAAAAGGAAAAATTACGTAAATATCTGTTTTAGTTTTCGTTATTACCAAAATACCGAATACTTTATGTTATTATTGATATGCCCGATTTTGGACATCATGACAATTTTTTTTAAAGAAGACGAAACTACCCATTTTCGATTTTTCAAAAACCGAAATCACACCAATTTCGGTTCTTGAAGAACCGAAAATGTTTTTCTCTTCCAAAACCGACAAGTTTCAGGCCAAAAACTAGAGGCCCACCTTCATGAGTCTGCTCTTCAAAACCCCACAACCATGGCCTCTCCTATTAGGAAAGATGGTTTTAGAGAGAGAGGTTTCGAGGAGAGAGGGGGTCTCTCAACTTCAAAACCCCACAACCGTGGCCTCTCCGATTAGCAAGGATGATTTCAGAGAGAGGTTTCAAGGAGAGAAGGGGTCTCTGATTGAGAAAGAGGAGTTTGAGAGAGAGGGGGTTTGAAAGAGATAGAGAAGGGCTCTTCGATTAGCAAAGATGGTTTTAGAGAAAGAGGTTTCTGGGAGAGAGGGGGTCTCTGATTGAGAGAGGGGTTTGTGAGAGAGGGGTTCAGAGAGATAGAGAAGGGCGCACCGATTAGGAAATATGGTTTTAGTGAGAGAAGTTTCACGGAGAGAGGGTCTCTGATTGAGAGGGGGGTTTGAGAGAGAGAGGGTTTCAAAGATATAGAGAAGGGGTTTTGGAGAGAGAGAGAGAGGGAGAAAGCAGATACGTAAGGACCCACAAGAGAGAAAAAAGATTCGGTTATTCAAGAACCGAAAATTTTAAATTTTTGGTTTTTCAAAAACCGAAATTGCCGTGATTTCGGTTTTTAAAAACAGAAAGTGGGTAGTTTCATCTTTTTTTTAAAAAAATTGTTATTAAGTCCCAAAAACGGACATATCAGTAATAAAGAAAAGTATTCGGTACTTTGATAATAACAGAAACTAAAATGAAAATTTATGTAATTTTCCCCAAACAAAATCTAGAAAGCCTTATCATTGGGCAATGGTTGTAATTATACATCATAAAGGTAGAGATATTGCGCGTAGGGCAAAAGGGGACCCCTAGCCATAAAAGAAAACATTCAGCAGTAACAATTGACCTAAAACTAGAGTATCAACGCATTCATCAAGAATAATTATAGGAGCACTAAAAGTTAGGGAACGAGCACTCCAAAATAATATCTCCCACTCGTATAGGTACATGACTCTTGGGTTCCTTAGTATGAATGAAGTACGTCTTAAGTAGGAGTGAATGTTGCTCCTATCAATAGAAGAAAAACCCTCCTGCTAGCTTGTAATTCATGGAAGGAAAATTGTTTCATGAGTCGGCGGGCCCAGGAGCCCACTAACTTACAAACATCCATCTTAAAGATGGGCGTTATCTAAAGTGTATCGTCTATAAATAAGATATACATAAGAAAACACTAAAAATTAACTTTTTAATTTTAGAAGTTTAGTTTTCTTGTCATATTCATGATCATCTTGGCCTAGATGATGAATCTACAAAAAAAAAAAATTAAGTGGACCAACTCATAGATATCCCATCCTTCATGGAATGAGCAAATACTTTGCTCCCACTTGTATATATTCTAGGATGTGCATGCTCGGGTCTATTTAGGAATAGCGCATTAACTAATATAATACTCCATGTGCATAACATGGCTCACAGTTTAACGTAGGACACACTATTAAACCTTGTAAATAAAACTTGAAAAATCTAATGTACTTGCTCTTTCTCAACATAGCAACATAATTCTGTAAAGAACAATTCTTATGGCTTCCGATAAGCAACTTTCTAGATAATGTCAACTATTAAAAAACAATTGTAAATCATGCCCAAAATTCAAATAAAAAAATTGATCATTATAGGAAATATTAGTAACAAGAACTCATTAGCTATTCCTTTGACGTAGTCAATGCCTCAGATCTATTCCTTCAAGAGTAAAAATGTTTTTTCCATAATTTACTTTCTAAGTGCTAAAAGGGTTATTTTTCGAATACCGCCTCAATCCAATTGAAGAAGGATTTCCTTTGCCAATTATCCATTAAAATTTGAATCTGATTCAAAATAGGAACCTCAGGGGTCTCAAAATCTGAGAGATTAAGGATTGTTTCGTTACGGCAAGGACTCTCATGTCAACAAAGAAATAACATGATGTGCAAAGCAACTAGGGCCAAAAACTAATAAACGCGATGCGGATGATCTGGAATTTTGACTAATATTATCACCATGACTTATATAGTAAGCAATTAGAGGGCACAAATGTGAGTTTTTGTGTCCTCGAAAGCCAAACATTAAAAGATCTCTATATTCCACACAAGGTATTCCTTAGCCGGTTGAGGCATTCTAAACTGCGATCTAAATTTCAAAGTTCACTTATAGGCGATCAAAACTGGTGCCTCAAACTCGATCGTTCTCTTACAAAAGCATTGTAATGAAGAAATTAGTGCAGCCCTTGACCATTGAGCTCTCACATATCTGTATGAGTGAAGTATGAGTATTAAATCGAGTCTAACGCTGCACTCTCCAATGTAATAGCAAAGTCGTGAAGTATGAGTACAATTTCTGCACCCTTGGATAGAAGTAGATATGAACAATTTAATACCTTACCTGTAACTTTTTATTTTATTACAAAATACCCATTGAAAATCACATCATCTTGAGTTGGAATAGATGCAGTGTTAAATAGTTCATCTGGTGTAGTATCATGATAAATTTCCCATTGAACTAAGCGTAGTGAATCATTGTTTGGACAAAGGCAAGTTATTGAAAATGAAGTCTAGTGTACGGCTTCCATTAGATATCAATTAGAAAAGATTTCTGGGGAAAATAAAATGAGAAGAGGTTAAAAACTTACAAAAGTACTTGGTCTCAGTTAATTGCAGGCTAATAGGAAAATATAGAGAAAGGTACCAACTTTACTACAAAGGGGAATTGTAAATGGGTACTCAGTTAACCACTTTTAAAGATCATTGGAATATGAAAGAGTTGAGGTTGTCTAGAATAACTGTTAAAATATGTCATGAGAAAGTGAGATATAACTTAAGTCGCATCCAAATGGCTTACTCTTGGCCAAAATCCTAAACCAAGATAAATGAGCTTAACCTTAGGTAAAAGTCGAGAAACAAGAAAGAGGCTCTAGCTTTGAAAGACATAACAATGAAAGTGACAAATAAATACTGTCGCTTTCATTGTTATGTAGGCACTCTAGCTTTGAAAGACATAACAATGAAAGTGACAGAAATTCATTATCACTTTCATTGTTATGTATTTCAAAGG
Source organism: Amborella trichopoda (assembly GCF_000471905.2). Next base: position 8,735,322 of record NW_006495273.1, on the reverse strand, counting down.
TAGAGCCTCTTTCTTATTTCTTGACTTTTGGCCGAGTTATATAAGCACCTCTTTCCACTTTAGGATTATAGTTTCTTGTAATCTGAGATCATGCACTCACACCACATGGTATTGGATTTAACACAACCTTTGATGCTGTAAATTAAGCAGTCAATCAAGCTGGAGGGCATCTTCCCATCTCACTCATTTCATTGAAATATAAATATCATCATATTCTTGACCAACAAAGACTCCATTCTTTATTAAGACAAACTTATTTGGTTACATAGACCAGCTTTGAACCTTGTCTATTCGGAAGGTTGTTAGACACCATCTTCTTCTAGACTTCCGGGTGGTGATGTATGTCAAGAAGGTGAGAAACATTCTGCACGTGAAATTTACTTTCACAATACCTTTACTCACTATTTTGGCAAATGGGTTACCCATTTAGAGCGTAGGCCCATCTTCAATGTTTCATAGGTCCTAAATATACTCATGTCGTTGAAGACTTGTTTGGCAGATCTAGAGTTTACCCACCATTACCTCGTTTCTTCGGGGTCACATTAGCTTGCCTCAGTTCCCTCTTTCAAAGCCTGTAGAACTTTTAATTTTGATCCGGTTTGTCAGAAGGCTGGTAGACAACTTGCTTTTCTATTCTTGTTTTTGGTTCCTTTATCATTCTTTTCAATGTTCTTTTGTGTTTTCTTCTCTTCCATCTCGGTACAACTTGCTTGATGCTATAGCTTCTTCTTAAGGTTGCCATTCAATGAATCCTACCAATTATTTCCATATCACACAGTCGAGTATCATCTTCAGTGCATAGATGAGACGCCAGAAATCTTTTAATATTAAGGATATAATGTGCTTTGCAAGGGAAAACTCGTTAATTTTATTCTTATGTAATTAGTAACATTGTCATCGACATGTTTTGTAATATACACTGTGAATCATTTATAAAAATATAAGGACGTCTGTACGTGGAACTTGTTTTGCGTGTTCCATTTATTCTTTCCTACCTAGCGCGTGCCTCCTTTACTTCCCTAAATTGTTTTCATGGTATCAGAATGAAGTTGAATATTGATCCAAGAGACTAAGACTTAAAGATGAGATGAAACCCTAAGTCGGTTTTCTTCCTTTCTTATATTTATTGTCGGCTTAAACTCTTTTTCCTTCTCAACCCTAACTATCTCTTCTTAAACTCAAAAATTTATTTTCTTTTCTTCTTGAATATCAAATCATAATTCTCCTCTCAAACCCTAATGTCTTTTCAAATACCAACTCTTTCTTCTCAAACCCTAGTTTTTCACATTTGTGATTAACCCAATTCTTTCTCATCCTAATTCTATTCTCATCTCGAACATTACTTGCTATTACAAACTATTATCTCCCTCATATCATCCCAACCTCTTTCCATCTTATTTGTTCTCCATTTGAAATCAAATCTGTCATCTTTTTATTAGATCAAATCAGATCGGAAAATCACAAAATCAGATTTGAATAATTATTATATATTTTTTTTCTCGATCTTCCCAGTTGACTTTTTTCTTCATCTAATTTATATCCAAAATTTCTTTCCCTTTATCGTTCTCCTTCCAAATGCCTAAAGTCTTTTCTTTTTTTAAATTCTGATCCTAACCTTCTCTTTATACCCTAATATCTTCTTTCTTCATATCGAATATGGCTTTCCTTAGTTGCACTTTTCTCCCTCACCTTTCATGCTTCCTAATCATCATCATCATCATCATCATCATCATCAGAGTCTTTTTCCTACTGTTTGGGATTAGTTATATAAATTCTAGTCCACTATTTTTCTCTATCTAGGACCATACCCTTAGTGCGGACTTAAGTCCGCATATATTTTTTCATTACTTCCAACCATGTCCTTTTGAGCTTACCCTTTGCCCGTATTGAGACTTTCACTTGAACCTAAACTACTAGTAGAATTCTCTCTTACTTTGTCGCAGTTGATGGTGAAGAGTAAGACATGCTTTTTGCAACAATCATGTGTTGAGCATAGAGAATCTGGGCTCCGTGCCTAGTTGCCATTGGCATAGGCTCACAACTAGAGAAAGCAATCCTACGTGGCATGTACCTTATAGATATCAAATAATATGATGGACAAGTAAGAGATTGGTATGATAAGGATCTGCAACAAATTGGCCAACTACGTGCACTGCATGTGATATATTAGAATGAGTCATAGTAGGTTGCCAACAGGCTATTTGTAAAGTTGGGGTCTAAACGTTTTTGCGCATTGATGTAGTCATTTTCCAAGGATTGTTTGTCCTATCATTGTTCTTCAAGTTGTGATTCGAAGATCTCTCAGTTGTCTACAAAGTGCACTTCGGGAATTTTTTATATATGTTTTTATGATTTTAGCAGTTAGAAAAATAATTATAGTGCTTATGAAATTATTAATTTTATGAGGAGTAAAATTATTATTACAATTTTTTTTTTAATTAGGACTTCTATTTCCTTTAGAATTTTGATTTATTGGGTCATATGAATGGTCTTTTATTATAAGTAGGGGTTCTAAGTAGGGTTTTGATAAGTGCAGCATGCCACCCGCTCTAAACGAGGGGATTCCCTTGTTCATGACAGTGATGGATTGGAGTCCTAGGAGGTTAACCCCTTATTTAACCACTGGAGAAAAAACTTTATGCTAGAAGATCGTTTGGATCATGCACTAGAAGGATCAAATTGAGGATTTTTTTTTTTCTAATTAAATCACCTCTTCTTGATCTTCTGGGTGATCCTTTTTCTGTGAAGAGCTGAATGAGAAAACCTTGCTTGTATGTGAGACAATGTTTTTGTGAAGAGCCTTTGGAGGGAGTTGAAGAAAGTAACTCCCTTTCTCTTTGGGAGAGTGAAGAGAGATTGGATTTTAAATATAATGAGGAAATCTAGATGGTGAGGTCAATCAAAAAACCCTAGGGCCTATGTCTGTTCTGAAAGCCATGGACAGAAACCTAGGGTTTGATGCAGGCTTGGATGGCATGGCTAATTCTGAGTTTTACATGGAACAAGTTATGAATGATTGGGTATTCAAGATTGGTTAGTATTCTTAATGCTATAAAGGTTAAAGGTCAAAAACAATTTTTATCCGTAAAGTTGGAGATTGTCGAATTTGATATGTTTGGATTAATTTCTCAACATACATATTAAGATCCATTCCTAAAGGATGTTTCCTGACTACTCATAACCCATAGGTCCTAGGATCAAAACATGATGTGCATCGTTTGGGTTGAAGAAGACCTAAGAGATGATTCATCTTACGTTACTTAAAAACTCGAGGATGAGTTTTCACTAACAAGGGGAGTTTGATATGGGACAAGATGCCTCTTATTTTTTGGACTTTTCTATTTAAATTTTAGGGATGTGTTTTGGAATTTTCTAGGGTTACCTTTTTAGGATGTTTGGAAAAGTGATTAGAGTCCATATGGAATTCTTTGTTTTATCATAAAAATGTCATTACAAAGTTTGTTCTAATTATGAGTGCCAACTGGTATTTCTTGGGTTCTAAGGAAGGCCTTTATTATAAGTAGGTGTTGCAAATAGGACTTATATAGAGATTTAATTTGTTATTTACAAACAAAGTTTCCTTGAATTCTTGTGAATTCTGCAAAGCCATTGAAGCTATATGCTTGTTAGCTTCTTTTTAATTTTGAATCAATTCAATAGTGGCTGTTGTTTTTTTTTTTTCTGTTATCTTTGTGCTTTTCATAGTATTTGCACCGTGAATGATGCAATCGTAATGCAAGGATCATTACTTTTTGCTCATATTTCCCATTGTGGTACTTTAAGTTGCAATTCGAAGATCTCTTAAAAATCTACGAAGGATATTGTTATCGTTTTTAATAATTTTGTCATTTCTTCCATAAATTTCAGTTTGAATTACATGACTAAAAATAATGACGAATTTGAGAAATGATTTAAAGTTTATTTATTGGTATTTATTAATTGTTAGAGCTATTTTAGAGTCCTACATAGTTTACTTGGATCTGAAGTTACTCTTAGGGTTTCATGTACTTATAAATAGATTATTATGTCATTGTGATCAGGATGGGATATTTATTTAAATTATAATGAAACTCAAAAGTTCTAGAGTTGTGATGCACGATTAATGGTTGCTCTCCCACTTGAAAAGCTTTCTCGCATTCTTTGATTTTCGCAGCATCAAAGTAGATCTAGCTTGAACGCGTCGGATTAAAAATTTGATAGCTTCACGAGTTCCTTAAGACCTGATTTACACAATTGTTGGCAAGCTTGACTCAATGCTTGGACCAACTAATAGATCTGGTGATCCATTGAGTTTCAAACCTTAAAAGCATGTTGGATAAGTATGAGTTGCCTGAGGTTTGCATCAATCCGTGCAGTTGAGGGATATTTTTCAAATGCTTCAAAAGGGAATATGTTTTGGCAAGTTAAATCACCAGTTATTGACATAAATAGTCAGCCTATATATGATTAAGATTCCGATGAAGAACATTCGATCAAGATGGATATCTTCTTTCTTAATATTGATAAGGATTTTAAAGATTTTAAAATTTCAAAGTTTTGTAGTGAATAGAAATACTTACTCTCAAAGGATATTCAAATAAATGTCAACTGCAGTATATTTTCCAACCCCATAAATATCTATGTTCCATTGGAGGAGAAATGCTTTTATTGGCTATGATGAAGATTGAAGGCTTCTAAGCTATATAATCTTGACATGTGGTTGCTCATAAGTAAAGATGGTAAGTTCTATGAGAAAGCCTAATGAATAAAAATGAAGAGAAGAATCACTTAAAAATTGAGTAGACTTTGGTGGGCTGGCCGTGTGTAGCGCCGACCAAGTACAACACCTGTTAGAATGTGTGATTTAGATCAAATAGAAAGATTGAAAGGGCAAGGGGTAGGCCAAAAAGATGTGGTTGGAAGTAGTCCGAAAAGATATGGGGACTTATGGCCTCCCTGAGGGTATAGCCTTTAATAGAGCAGAATGGTATACCAAGATTCGTGTAGCTGACCCTAATTAATTGAAAAAAAACTATGATGATGATGATGTGTAGAGAATATTTCACCTTCATTTCCTTAACACGTGTTATCCTCATGCCATTTTCCCTAAATAGAGGTTCAAGTGAAGAGTCACTCAAAACAAGAATTATGAATTATATTTTTGATCAAATTGATTAAACTTTTATGACTCGTAGTAAAATTCAGCGCATCAGTCTTTTACACAACATGGGTTATGACCCCACACCTACATTTACGGCAAAGATTGTGGGAAAATAAGCCTGACTTTTAAATGTAGTCTTCGGAGAAAATTTTAAAGGGCTTCTTTCAAATATATAAAAAGGGAAAGAGACGTCATTGGAAGACAAGAGGAGTTAAGAAGACTTTTTAGAAGATTAACAGGCACATGTAGAAAATCTTCATAGCTTTTGTACGTAGATATTCTTGGTTTACTCTACTTTGTAGCTTTCTAGGAATATCCTCAAAAAAATCATGTAAAATTTGGATAAAAGGAGAATTCTCTAGAAAAAGGTTGGGTAACTCATTATACATGCTTTAGAATGAGTCTGAAACCTTTTCCCGCTATCTATACATCTAGCCCAGACGACTTGTATAATGCAATGTAGTGAAGCATTCTTGAGCATTTGAAAATGTGTCTTTGGAGTGTCGCTACAATAATAATGTATTCTTCAACCTATTAGGTCCTTGCATTTCGATCAAAGTGGTATCAAATCTTTTATGCAGTAATGTGTTTCTTCTTAATCCACTAAATGCATTGGTTATACTAATGAAAGTTTGGTGTTGAAAGTGCTCCTTGTGATTGTTTGGAAAAACTACAAGGGGGAGTTAGCATAACGATATATTTCTAGTTGTGAAATCTTGGAGAGCATAAAAAACATTAGAGCTTGTCCATTATAGTTTAGGTGCAAGTACTTCCTTTGAGAAAATGAAAATCCTTATTGAAGACTCATTCTCACCTGCAAGTGTTGCGGTAATCCAGAATTAAGCTCCTCAAGCTGACACACGAACATCTGGCTTAAAGATTATGAGGCAAGAAGTGACAATGACTATTAGAATGATATCCAAACTTTTCCTTCATTGCAGATTGTGATCTTGTGAGTATTGAAATGGCAATTAAAGATTAAAAATCACAAAAAGGCATGGAAGAACAAATGAGAACTATTAAGAAAAGTGATACATAGGAACTCACCTCAATAAGAAAATAATCAGAATGAATTGTCTTTCTGAAACCTGATAGATGGCGCAAAGTGAAAAGTGCAAAGTCAACTTAGTTGCAAAAGAATTCAAATATATGGAATAAGCTACAATGAGGTATTTGTTTTCGTTGCTCATATTGAAACCACCACGTGAATTTTGGCATTGCAGCACAAAAGAAATGCCCCATTTTTCAAGTAATAAGTTAAATTTGCATTATGAATGGATTTATCCAAGCAAGAGGTTTATATAGAACAACCAAAGGGTTATATCAGGAAGGGCAAGGAAAATAGGGTTAATAGGTTGAAAAATGCATTGTGTGGTCTTAAACAAGCCAAAACGTATGGTGCAGTCGCATGGATGCATCTTTTATTGCTCATGATTTTGATAAATGTCCATGTGCATATATTCTTGATGAGGGATGAGGAGGGTTGTGTTAGTTTGGAAACCAACATAAAACTTTTGCCACATCTCTACATTAGGAATCCTGATCTAATGTTATAAGCTCATCCTAGAGTGTTCCTTGTAAGCGATGCGCTGTACCAGCACCTGGGTGTAGTGAGAAATGAGCAAGGGTTGGCTAGAGTATTCCCTGAAAGTAACGCGCTGCAATGATACCCGGTTGTGGTGATAAGCAGGTAATGTTTCCCTTGTTATTTTGGACTATTATGAGTGAAGAAGCTAGTGAAAGAGCAAAGGATCCATCTAGCGACATTTAGTGTACGAACTTTAATAGGCAAGATAACATAGCTTTCTTATAGGAAACTAATGGAAATGGGCAGAAGCTAAGGAAATTGATATATATAAATGTTGGTATATAGGAAAGGACAATAATTGAAATTATGTAGGCATAATGGTAGACAAAGATTTAAAGGATAAAGTATTAGATGTGAGGAGAGCAAGTGATATGCTCTTATAAATTAAAGTATGTTAAGGGATGAGATAATTTATTTAATTAGTGCTTAAGTGCCATAGGTAGGACTAAATGATAGAATTAAAAGGTAATTTTGGGAGGACATAGATGGACTTGTCAAAGGAATTCCAAATGGAGAGAGGACATTTTTAAGAGGAAACCTAAATGGTCATATAAGAAAAGATAGTAGGGGATATGAAAGGGTGCATAGAGGGTATGGATTTGGGAAAGGAATGAAATAAGTGATGCTATTCTTAATTCCACTATGGCTTACAACCTAGCAATAGCAAATACCTATTTTAAAAAGTGAGATGAACATTGACTTACTTACAAAAGTGGATCTTTTAAAAGCTAGATTGGCTTTTTGTTAGTTAAGAAGGCAGAACGACATCATGTAAAGATTGTACGGTTATCCCAGGAAGAGAGGTTGAAACACAATCTAGGCTCATGGTTATGGAGGTTTGCATAAAGCGATTAATGGGGAGGAGTTAGGTATCAAAGAACTACGTAGTGGAATTTAGAAAGGTAGACAACAAAGCTATTTAGAATTATATTGATAAAAGAAGGAAAACAAAATTGTGAGGACAAAGTTAATGTCATATGGAATGAGTTTTTAACAAAGTCGTCAAAGAAATTTTAGCACAATGTAGAGAGAAAATATATTCAAATAACGAAACTTTGCCGCAGAGTGATAGGGTCCAAAAGGCTATTAACGAAAAATTATCATGTTACAAAGTTTAGCAATGGAATAGATTAAGCAACCACTATGATTTGAAACAAGTGAATCAGAAAATTAGTTTTGTTCTATGCCAGGGAGGTCAACCATTGAAGCTTTTTTCCTACTTAGGCATTGATTGAGAAGTTTATGCACGAGAAAAGCCTTCCCATGTTCTTCATTGATTTAGAGAAAACATACAGTAAGCTATATCGAGGGTTAATTTGGTGGTGTTGCAAAACAAAGGAGTCTCTGGAGGGCAAATTGACATGGTAAGGGGTTTGTATGAGGAAGCTACCTATTAAGAGGACAACAAATGGAGTGACAAATCATCATGATCATCATCATTTTAGCTTTTTTCCAATTAATTAAGGTCGGCTACATGAATCCTGGTTCTCCATTTTGCTCTATTAAAGTCTATATCCTCAATGAAGCCATAAATCAATGAAGCCATAAATCCATATATCTTTTTGGACTACTTCCAACCACTTCCTTTTGGGCCTATCCCTTGCCTTTTACAGTTCTTCCACTTGAACTAATTCACATCTCGTAACAGGTATTGCACTTGGTCGGCGCCAAACATGCCAACCCACCTAAGTCTACTCTCTCTCATTTTATCGCCTATTGGTGCTACGCTTAAATTCTCTTGAATAGATTCATTGCGAATTCTAACCTTTCTTGTCTTTCCACCATTGCGAATTCTAACCTTTCTTGTCTTTCCACTCATCCCTCTCAACATCCTCATCTCCGCTACACTTATTTTATGGTATATTATTTTTTGTTCATCCAACATTCCTCTCCATAGAGCAAAGCTAGTCTCACAGCTGTCCTATAGAACTTGCCTTTCTGCCTCACTGGTATGCAGCGATCACATAAAATTCTAGTTGCACATCTTCACTTCGCCCACCTACCTCTAATTCTATATGCGACATCTTCCTTGATCTCCCCATTTTGTTGGATTATTGACCCAAGATATCAAAAGTGTGGTCTTTTTTGTACTTCGTGACTGTCAATCTTAATTACTTTCTTGTGTCTACTCCAATTATTACTAAATTTTCACTCCATACACTTTTTCTTAGTCGAACTAATTTTAAAATATTTGGATTCTAGAGCAACCCTCTAAAGTTCTAACTTTATGTTGATGCCATTTCGGGTCTCATCAATCAAAGCTATGTCATATGCAAACAACATGTACCATGATACCTTATCTTGTAGTTGTCTAGGTAAACCGTCCATAACTAAGACAAAGAGGTATGTATTTAATGCTAACCCTTGATGTAGACCTATTATCAGTTAAAACTCACTCGTCTCTCCACTAGTTGTTTGTACACTAGTAACTGCTCCATCGTACATATCTCTCTCCAAGTTGTAGTGTTTAGAGACGCATTTCTTTTCCAACACTTGCCAAATCAAATATTGAGGTACTCTATCATAAGCTTCCTCTAAATCAATAAAGACCATGTGGAGGTATTTTTTATTAGCCCTAAACTTCTCAATTAGTTGTCTACTTAAGAAAATAGCTTCAGTTGTTGATCCTCCTATCATTAGACCAAATTGGTTTTCTGATACACTCGTTTCATGCCTTAGTTGTTGCTCAACGACTCTTTCCTAAAGCTTCATAATATGGCTCATAAGCTTGATCCCTTGATAGCTTGCACAATTATGTACGTCTCCTTTGTTCTTGTAACTAGGTAACACAATATTTTTTCTCTATTCGTCTAGCATTTTCATTGTTTTGAACACTTTGTTGAACAACTTTGTCAGCCTGTCAATATCAATTTCCCCCATGCACTTCCAAATCTCTATCGGGATATCATCTGGTCCTAAAGCCTTTTCTATCTTCATCTTTTTCAAAGTTTCTTTAACTTTCAATATCCTAATCCTATGAATGTATCGATGACCTCCGTCGTGACTTGTATCAGCAGTCCCTTCAACCGCTATGTTCCTATTTTATTCATCATTTAATAATTTTTGAAAATAGACTCTCCACCTTTCGTTTTCGTTTATTTCATCATCCTTTACCAAGACCTTTTAATCCTCACGCTTAATACATTTAATATGGTATAGATCCCTACACTTTGTCTCTCTTATTTTTGCTAGTTTGAAGATATCTTTTTCACCATCTCTTGTTTCCAATTTGTTGTATAGTTTATCATATGTCTTAAGTTTAGCTTTATATACTATTTGTTTAGTATTTTGCTTAGTGTTTTTATATTCTTTTAAGTTTTGATCGTTTCTATTACACGGTCAAATGAAATTTTAATGACAGTTCGTTTGCATCAATGGTCAGTATGGAGCCCATGTCTCTTTGTTTTAGTCATGCATAAGTTACGCAATTACAGGATGATATACCATGGTCTATGTTATTTGTGGAAGCCATAACTTTGATTGATGAGACCAAGACAGCGTCACCGCAAAGCTAGAACTTTGGGAAGATAAAAAACTAAGGTTTTTAAAATTTGTCGGATTAAGACAAAATATATAAAATTCAAGTTTAGTAATAATAGGGGTAAAAATGAAGAATTAGTTGAGATTGATGGCCAAGAAGCATCTTAAAGAGATTATTTTTGATATATTAGGTCAGTAATCAATGAGAATAGAGAGATTGAGGAAGATATCGTGCACAAAAGTAGAGCTGGGTGGGCATAGTAGAAATGCGCTTCTGGCGTCTTATGTGATTGTTGTTTACCAATAAAACTAAAGGGGAAGTTCTATACGAGTGCTGTGAAATCGGTCATGCTTTATGGGTGAAAATATTGGGCAGTTACGAAACAACATATGCATAGAATGAGTATAGATGAGATAAGGATGTTGAGATGGATGAGTGGCAAGGCAGGAAGGAATGAATGCATCCGACGGAGGGTAGGATTAGTTCCAATAGGCGATAAAGATTGGGGAAGTAAACTTAAATGGTTGGCTCATGCGTAGTGTCGACCTAAAACAATACCAGTTAGGAGGGATGATTTGGTTGAAGTATAAGGCTCTAAAAAGGCAACGGGATGGCCCAAAAAGACATGGATGGAAGTAGTAAGAAAAATTATAACGACTTAAAGTCTAATTGAGGGTATAGCTCTTAATAGAGCAGAATGACGTAACAGGATTCATGTAGCCAACCCCAAATAGTTGGGATAAGACTTGGATGATGATGATGAACATATGCTTGATATTAAAACGGATATGCATGGAGATGTTTTATATTTTTATTAACATACACTTCATATTACAAGGGATATTCATGGAAGTATTATGTTTTTATGTCTTCATATGTCTTCATGTTGTTCTTATATACTGCAAATAAATCCAATATGGCACATGCAATTAAGAAATCTGCGCAAAATGAGTTTGAAATGACTGTTCTTGTGCTGACAAAATACTCCTTTGGAACTAAAGTTGTGCAATCAGAAGATATCATCTTTGTACTCAAAGGAAACGTAAAAGAGATGTCCTTCAATTGTTTAAAGATCGATGCACTGAAGCTGTCTATTACTGCAACTAGTGCACGTCTGAGGCTATATAAGGATAAGAATGGGGCTAAAATCAATATTACCTTCTTCAAGCAATTAGTTGGTAGCCTAACGTATTTTACTACGGCAAGACCTCACATATGTAAGTAGTTATTCTTATCGGAAGATATTTGGAGGAGCCTAAATTTACTCAATTAATGCAAGAATCCTTCGCTACATCAATGAACTTTGGGTTATGGGATGAAAGATCGGCTTGAATATTATTTAGGCCACTGATTCTAGGAGCAGTAGAAGGACATCAAGATAGTGCCTTGTGCCTTTTCTCAGCCAGATTTCATGGTTTTTAAAGAAGTAACCCATATTCACTCTCTTAACAACTGAAAAAAAATATGTGGCAACATTTTCGAGTGCATGTCAATCAGTAGAACCTTCCCCCACCAAAAATATATGTGTTGGCTCTTATGCGGGGTTTAGGACTTCACTTGCTTATAGAAAGCCTGCTATGGTTCCTTTCTAGTCAATTTTTATTTACTATTGTATTTGTATAAAAATTGTGTTCTTTACCACTTGTAGTCGCATGATTGTTATGATCTACCCCATGTGAGGACTTATTACAGTGCCCAATTCTTATTTCATCTCTGAAGCATTAGATTAGGCTTGATCAGATCATATTATAACTCTAGTTATATGTGGCCAAAGCAATATTCGAAAGAAGTTGGTTGCATGCAAAAATATTTTCGTTTATGGGAAACTATTGGAGGATTTGTTTGTAATGTACTTGTCAAAAGCAAGAATTCTAGGGTCTTAGGTTCTCAACATATGGAGATGGAATCCATCAAACGATGAATTATGGTGGAATATCGATATCGAAAGAGAACTTAAGTACTAGTGGACTCATCTACCAATTGCTAGAAAGCCTCCCTAAAGAGTGAGCAAATTAAAGTCAAGTAGTACAGGTTTTCTCTAGGTGGGGGAGGATGATTCCTAGTTCATTTTCAAGATCTGTCCATTATCTATAAAGGCTACCTCTGAGCATTTTGTGTAATTTGTTCAGCATCAAATCTTAGTCTAAGAAGTTGTCATAAAAATAATGAACTTAGAAAATTGTCTTAGTGTTTTATTGTCTGTACTTTATCCATTTCCAATCTATTTTTATATAAGTGGATGCTTGAAGGGATTTAAATTGACTTGGGGGTTTCTGATGTACAGGGACTTGGTTGGGGGAGTTTTAGGGTTTAGGTTCTTTCCTTGGTTTTTTAAGTTAGGGTTTATGTTTCATTTCCTTTCAAAAGGTGGCCATGGACCCATTGTAGGCAATTTAGTAGTATTATTGTTTTTGTTTAAAAATCTTGTGTTCCTCTCATGGGTTTTGCCCTGGTTATGATGATTGGAACCAGGCCTGCATTCAGACCGGTAAAACCTAAAATCCCTTTGCCTGTCCGATGAAGATAATGAACCGGGATTGACAAAAGAACCAATCAAAACTGGCATTACATCTCTTCAAGTTTTCTTGCATTTGTTGTTCAAAACTGGCATTGGATCTAGCCATTTCAAGTTTTCTTGCGATTTTTGTTCATTGTTTTTTTACATTTTTCTTATTTTGATTGCGTTGGAGCTTTTAATTGCCAAAAATTACACTAAAAAAGTCTCAAGATTTTGTCAATGTTAAAAGGAAACTTACCTTGCTTCCTTTTTTCAAATAAATTCTAATGCCAGGTTTTTGTATTTTATTATACTTATTTTCTTTTTCGCATTGAATTACATGCTCTCTTTCTCACACACACGCATACCCCACTAACTGGACATGTGTTTGTGGGTTTCCTTTCCTCTTTCCTTTGGTCTAAATTCATGAGTTGTAGTTTCTTTATAGTCTGGAAAAGTCAAATATCTTTTACTTAATTATATGTTATGGAGCATGGATGATAATAATTGATGAATGGTGGTGTCATAGATAGGATAATTTTTGGCATTATAATCACAGTAATAGTAATTCTTCCTTATTTTTATTGAATATTAAAATTTTAATCAACTTCTTAGTTTTTTAATATTTAAAAAAATGGTCCAACTGGACTCATCACAACCGGACCAGTTTTACTGGACCCAAGCCCTTTGCTGGTTTGAGCATTGTTCTGGTCCTGACAATATTGCTCTTTGCACTGACTAGACCAAGCACTTCGCTGGTTTTTCGGGTCCTCATCATAATGCTTTTAGCACTCTCTTGCTTTTATAGTTTCTTACCCTACCTGCTGCATCACAATATCATAGCTATATCATTCTCTCCCTCTTTCTTTTCACTTACTCCCTCTATGTCTACGAGTGTATAACAAGATAGCTCTCTCACTATATATATATATATATATATATATATATATATATATATAACTAGTAGTAATAAGAAGTAGTACTACTCTACTTAGTTGGTAGTAGTAAGGAAGACTACTACTAGTACGTCGTCGTCTCTCTCTCTCT
>NW_006495273.1:8690591-8721549 GCF_000471905.2 Amborella trichopoda | reverse complement strand
TACGTACGTAGTAGTTAACAAGAAATAGACTCTCTCTACTATATAATATATATATATATATATATATATATATATATATAAACAAGTGAAATAGAAAAGATGCACTCTCTATTGGTGATAAGGAGGCATCCAATAGCTGCTCTCTCTCTCTCTCTTTTGAGGTTGTTTGTGATTAGGAACATTGTTGGTATTAGGAACCTGGGGGCTACTTTTTTTGCATGTGGTGTTGGATTAATATGCCCAAAAAGCAGGAGTTCTCAATAATGTATTTTTTTATTAGAGAAAATTGCTGGCATTATGGGTATAGTTTATTATATAACGAGTGAAACCTTAAACTGAATCACGTTTTATTCCTATCTACTATATACTATTTTACAAGTTCAAAACTTCTAGTGAATCAGAGGCAATAAGATGAGAAATTGATAGTGACAATGCAGGCCGACGTAGTAGCTCGAGCTTCATTATTTCTCTTTCATATTTATTACTTGAACCAACCCTCCAGAGAGACACAGAGGAAGCTTAATGTATTCCATCAATTCCATTGGAATAGTTGTAATTAACTGAGAATTTTCATTTGGATCATACTTGGTCCCAGCATGTCTATGTGGGAAACAAGATTAGTTGTTGGGATTTTTCCTATATTCCAATAAATTACCCATTACAATTAATCCATTGGCCATATATCTATCAAATTTTTATGAATAAAACAAAAACTAAAGTGCTTGAATGTTCCGACGTGGTTTATTGTTTGATAGTATTTTAGATTGTAAAAGTGAAACAATTGTAGAGAAAGATTGATGCTGCAATACCGGAACAATCCACTTTTCAATTAGTATAACAATGTCGCACTAGCCTTAGACTCACAACCAAAGAGAAAAAAGAAGAACAATTAAGATGAGGTGGAAGTAAAACTTGCATTCAAATATGAAAATGGGATATACAAAGGCATTAGAATCTTGAAAATGGCATCAAGCTCAAGACTCATAATAAAATAAAATAAAGACTAACATAATTTCTAGAAAATACACTTTAACAATCTCAATACTAATCCAATAGAAAGAAGAGATTTTGGAGTGTATTCAACATAAGCAACTTAATTCTTTATTGTTTCTCATATAAAAAATTTACTGGGTGAGAAAGTCCAAAGAAATTCATACTGTTGACAGTCGTCCTCGCAACACTCGGTACTTTTGAGTTTCAATACTTGGAGATTCGATTATCTCAAACTGATTGGCAGGCTAATTCGGGAGGGAGTTGTCTTTGTATAAAGCCTCGTATCAATTCGGTTGTCGCCTCCATTTCAATACTTGCTTGAGCTCCAAGCCCGGTGAAGGCAATGGAGGTGGGATTATTTGGATTCACTAGGTATCTTTCCTCGGTGAATATATAGAATTTGGTACCGCAATCCTAGAACTTTTGCAAGTCTGTTGCTTGCAGTGCCATTGGTTTCTGTTGAATGCTTGACCGAGTGCTGCTTTAAGCTGCTCATTAGATGCCATGAAGATGTACAGCTTGGTTTTCCACACCTGTTTACAGATGTGGGTCTCTTGTAGTTTATGAAGGGAATCATCCAGCAGTTTAATTAAATGTACAAGTCTGTAGTCTAAGCCTATTAATCAAAATTCCCCTAGCGTTCCTTTCATTGCAGTAGAATATGCGCTTCTTTGCAATGCAAAGCACTTGCAGAGGCATAGTGCCAACATGATCTTCTCATGTCCCTTTATCTTCTTTAATGCCACCACTCTGAGTTCTTCTACCTAGATTGCTGCCATGTGACCCATTTTAATGATGCATTGAGGTTTTGGAAGGCATGATTCTTCCATATTCCGTGGTTCGAAGTATAGTTATTAATACTTGACGAAAAGCGGCCTTGCCTTTCCAACTGGTTGGATCTCTGATAGTGCCTTGGTAGGTCTAGCCCAAATCGAAAACTATATCTTGTCAGAAATTGGTCAAAACTAATATTTGGTTTGACCAGTTGATTTGGAGAGGTTAGACCGACTAAACAATTTTGGAAAAAAATTTCTAGAATATACTTCTTACTCTTTAAAGCATTATTTTTAATTTCTTATTTTAAAATTTGCATCAACCAATCTAACCAAATCGGACTTGTTATAACTAGACCAGACAACTAACTGGTTTGATGACGAAACTGGTTTTGATAACACTGGTCCATAGCATAGTCAACAATATTTTGTATAATAGACCATTCTTCCGAAGAAAATGTTTTTTTATGCCTAACATTTCCAAAGGAATGATTTTCAAATATATTAGAATTCACTGTCTTAAAGAAAATAAAACTTAGACGTAGGCTATCATTATTATACTTATGCAAAAAGAAAGTGCAAATTCTTCATAGAATTGCATTTATGTTTTTTATTTGCATATATCGTGGTTGACCTTCCCCATTGTAGAACTTTGTTAGTCATAATTTACTAATTTAGCCTTAATCAATTTTAGTTTGTGAAGTTAGCTATTCCTAGGTATATTTGACAAGGTTTTAATGATTATCTAGTATATGATTACGTACAATATGAATAAAGAATTTTCTTTCTTTTTACTGGAGATTTATTGTTTCTACATTTACACTCTGAACAAATTTATTTCTTTTTCTTTATTTTTACTGGAGATTTATTGCTTCTACATTTCCTCCTGGAACAAATTTACCCATATACATATTTTCTTTCTTCTATTAAATCTAACTTTCTAAGGCAAATCCGAAATAATTTTTTTTTAAAAAAATGGCACTACGTAACCTTTTAACCTTCTTTAACTCCTTTTTTTAGACCAAAACTGAGTTATATCGATTTTATTTCCTTCAAAATTAATGTATGAGGCAATTTCTTAACTATAGTCCAAAGATTATTTTAGGATGGTTTCAAGATCTATAACTATTTTTTATTCTTTTATGCAGTTCGCTTCACGGCGCCAATTGTAGTCAAACGATTGGCAATGGACTTAATACAAATTTCAGGTAAGGAAAACCTTTATACAAGGTTGACACCTTAAATTGTAGAATTAAGGTACACCTCAAAAATCTATCCGAAAAGGCTATTTAATGTTGGAAAACTATTTAATTGATCATCTTGACATCAAGATTTATGGATAGAAAAAAAAAAAAAGAGTTCAAGTTTCAAAAATAGTATGCTTTACACCACATTATCTGGACCATCCATTTTCAAGATTTTCATGTGTTTATAGATTTACTTGATCCAAACCATTTTTGAAGTTTAAAATTTTAGAATTGGATGGAAATAGATTTTGAGGCCATCCTAAAAATTTTTGACACCAAAATTGCATCTTATGATAAAGTTTAGAGGTGCACCTTAGATTGATTTAAAGTTTGCAAGCTTATGCAAACTTTACCCTCATCAAGTTTAGAGGTGCGTCTTTACTTTGATTGATTTAAAGTTTGCAACCTTATGCAAACATTGAAATGTATGTGCCAATGGTCCGGGTGGGCCTCATAATTTGGACCGGGTTCAGGACCTCTTCAGCTTGAATTTCAGGCTTCTGGCTGAATCTAGGCCCGGTATGAAAGAGCGTGTTATTCTCGGTTTGGGCCGGGTCATCGCTGTAACGAAAAGCCCAGAACTTCATCTTAACATCCTCCTTGCCCCTCTCTCGTCCAAAACTCCCTGCCTCTCTCTCTAAGTGGGCCAAAAGTCTGAATGCATCATTCCCTGTTTCTTTCTTCCTCACACACCTCTCCTACTGTTCCTCTCTTGCTCCCTCTCTCTTGGTTTTACTTGTCTACACCTATTTTTGGCTGATATTTCTCTCTCATATGCATGTTTCTCTGAGATTATATGTGAGAAGGGATACATAGTGGAAACTATGCTGGACTTCAATAAAAAGAAATGAGATTTTTACGTCCTTTATCCTTCATTGCCGGCCTCTTTTTCTCGAGGCTTGGTTCTCCCAAACAGTTAAAAGCTCCTTCTTTACTATATGCGGCTAAGCTATGGAGAAAACAAGTACAGTAGAGAGAACGTAGGTACCACAAAACAACCACAGAGATAATTAGAGGGAGAAAATGTGTGGGACTTCTATCAAAAGCTACAAACAAACTTCAGTCTTTTTAAAAGAAATTCCATAATATGAGTTCAACATGACCCATTATAATTCATGTTGTTTTTATATATTAAAGGCTATTTAAAAGCTACCCAATTTCCTATCAAAAAAACCACCCCTTCTATATTACACTCTCAATTCTGAAAATTAACTTTCATTGTATTCTCTTTCCCCAGGCAAAGCTTATATTCCACTCCAAAATTAACTTTCATTGGATTCTCTTTCACCTATTCCTTTCAATTTATGAAAATTAACCTCTTTCCTCATTCAAAGCTTATAAAAACTAATAGTCCAAGTTGGACCTGGGTTACATGGATCACTCCTCTCTGTGCGAAAAGCTCCTCTACCATTTCCCCATTTTATCCCGTAGACATCTTCATTGCCTTACTTCAGTTTCTCTTTAAAGAAGACCAAGCTTTCATGCTCCGAGTCTAAAAACGTGCTAGTTGAGGTTGAGTTAGGTACGTTGCACAAACACCACAAGACAACCCGCTTTTTTTCGTGCCGGGTTTATATCATCACTTGGTGCCTGTAATTCTAGGAGAACCAATCATTGCCTCCCAGAATTTTCAAAGTTTGCTAGCACCAATAATTAATTAAAGAATAATATTAAAATATTAAAATATTAAAATTAAGTTAAAAAAAGAATTAGATAATTTGATGCTAAATACTCTCTAAAATAAATCTGGTCTGGAATTAAATTGTGTTCCTAGTTCGCATGAAGATGGAGAGCACATTCTTAATACAATGTGAAGCCGCTACTGACAATGGAATTGCATTTCCGGACCAGGAGCGCCGCCTTCAATGAAAACTTCGAGCAACTAATGAGCTACCCCATATGTGATGAAGAGCTAGATGAAATGATCGGTGATGTAGTTGAAGTAGTTGATCAGGGTGATCTTACAATTCTTTTCATGTAGCAATTTTACTCAAACTCCGGAAGAAAGTCGCTTGCAGACCAAAAGGATGTTGTTCTTTTCTTATGAGGTTTAGGTTTTTCCTATTTTAACTTCCTGAGGGAGTTTACTGGTTGGTCCCATGGTTTTCTTCTTGGTAGCCGTATAATTATAGTAAAGATAAAACTTTATCAACAGTGTTGATTGGTCTAGAGATCAAGTTTAAAAGAAAAAATCAATCAAGTTTTTACCCACGTTTAGACAAACACACATGTATTGCAACATAAAACTAAATTATAAAGTATTAACAAATTTCAACTTGCTAAGATTGTGGATGTGTGACGTGTGAACAATATAATTTTTATGCTATTTTGTAGCAAATTCCTTTGCCTTTTTTATTTTTTTTTCTCATACTTGTTTTCTTGTTGCATTTTTGTATGTTTCATTTAATCTACTGTGTACATAATCTTTGGTGGGATCCTCATATTCTAGCAATTGATCTCAAAGCACAGGGCTAAGGTTTATGTTATTGATCGAGAAATTGTATAGTGAAGTTAAATGGACACATAGGGCTGCCAATTGGCAGGGGAAAGCCTGCGGACCGAGCCTTATAGGCCAAAAGTATTGTCGAGGCTAGCTGATGCCAACACTGACCCAGTTTGGGCCTAGCTTGAATGTTTTCCTTTATCAAGTTTTACATATATTTATTATGTGAAGTTTATGTTCATATGGAGCCCAGCCCTGACCAGCCTAAATATTTTTGCGTGGGACTTAGCTCAGGCTACTTTAAAATGATTTATGGATAGGTCAAAACTTGGATTTTTCGGGCCTAGGCATCAATCATAAAGCATTAGGCAAGCTCAGGTCAGAACTGGCCCAATCATTAGTAGCCCTATGAATACATAGTTTGAATTAGAGAAATATGGAGATGAAGTATTCTTAGGGAAGAGACCAAAGGATCTTTTCCTAGAGAGGTATATTATAACATTGATTAGCACACACATTTTCTTATTTTAATCACTTATTCGACATTTTGCATTCTACAATCTACATACATTCTCTTCGATGCAATTTTGGTACTTTGGGTTATCATTTTGTTAGTTGAGATCCCTTTTTTAGTTTGCTTTTAAGATCCCTATAGTAGTTTGGGGACCTGTGCCAATGCCAACCATAACTTTCCCTAAATCCTTTCATGCACCAAATTAGCCCATTGCCAATACCAACCGTCGACGTTGTTGACCACTCCTACCTTTTCAGTCACATCATTCAACATATCCCACATCATTTCCCTCATCAGCATCATTATATCGAGGCCTTATTTAAACTACTTAGGCTACAGAAGTCCTGCTCTATCACTCCACTCTAGCAAGGATTCTATCCTCATTCCGATATAAGTCATAATATTTTTTCTCATTACTTCCATCCATATCCTTAGGGGTCTTACTTTTCTTGTTAAGAGCTTTCCAATTGAACTAAATGCCCTTCCAACTTATGTTGTTCTAATGTGATGCTGAACATGACCAAACCCCACATCGTTCCCCTAATTCATTACAATCATCATGAAAGCCTTTTCCGAGTTATTTGGGGTCGAATACAGGAATCCTAGCCCATCTTTTTGCTTTATCAAATGCCATACACCCAATAAGGCCACAAGTCTTATACTTCCGACCATGTCTTTTTGGGCTTACCCGTTGCCTTTTTCGAGCCATCTACTTGAACCAGCTCGCACCTCCTAACAAATGTTGTACTAGGTTTGCGCTACACATGCCCAGCCTGGCTAAGTCTGTATTGTCTCATTTTATCGCCTATTGAAGCCATATCTAAGTTCTTCTAAATGTATTCATTTTGAATACGTCGTACCCCTAATTCTTTGTATTAAAATTCAATAAATAATGTTTTAGTTATGAAGATAATGTTTAGAAAAATGAAAATTTTGGAAACTATACCTAGCAGTACAACAAGACTCAGCCAAGTTATTTGGACTCGGCCTCTAACCGAGGCGAGTATTCCCCAAGTAGCATGAACAACTCCCTAGAAAATGGGAGGTGTACATTCTCTCTCTTATAGTGAGAAAATTCTCTCTACATCCAGTCCATTCCTTTTTAGGGCAATCCTTACTGCACCTCCATTCCCTGCAACTCTACAAACCTTACTTTATCTATCCATACAAACTCTTGGGCTTCTACTTGTTCTCATCCCTCGCTCTCTCTCAGCTGCTCTCTCTCCCTCTCCTTTCCTCCCTCCCTCTTTCTTAGCTGCTTTCTCGCCTTTTTCTCTTTCCCTCTCTCTGCTAACTCTTTCTTTTCCTCCTTCCCTCTCTCGTAGCTGCTCTCCCCCCCTCTTTTCTCCCTCCTCCTCCCAACTCTCTCTCTCTCTTCACCTTTCCTCTCAGCCCCTCTCTTTATTTCCTTCTCCCTCTCTCTCACAGCATGCTCCCCTCTTAAAGTCACATGTCCCCATTTTATTCCTTGTCTTGCCCCTTACTTTTTTCTCTTCCTCTCTTAAAGCCATATAGCCCCGTTTCATTCCCTTGCCACCTTCCCCTTTCTTCCTCTCTATGGCCATGTGGTCCATCGTAGACTATGTATTTTCTTTACTACTCTCTTTCATAGTTTCTCTCACTTCTCCAGGTCTTTTCCATGAGTTTTTTGCTTGGGCATAACTCGGGCGAGGACTTGCCCGAGTAACCCACCTTCGCCAAGGGGTGAGTTCCTTGGCCAAGGTGGACTTTCGTACACTTCTAACTGGCATGATAAAAACATGTGATGCATAAAGAAAAAGACTAGTAACCACATAATACAAATATATGATGAATGACATCGAAGAATGTGGAGGGAGAACGATAACTACAACTATCGTTATGCAAACTCAACAACAAAAATGATGGATACATATTGTTTGCCAATATCACTCATGATTAAATCATTGCAAATTCAAATAACACTTTGTATTGTAATATCACGCATATATTTGGGGTAGGCTACATGAATCATGTTCTGCCATTCTACTCCTAGGTTCAAGATTCATGACAAGATTTCGCAAAGTCTTATGCTGGCTGCCCTACCTAACACAACCTTCCTCCTTTACCTGGGCTTGGGACCGGCATGACCGGCTTGGGGCCAGCCAAGGTAGAGTTATATAAAATGAAACTGTTCTGAAATATTTTACCTAAAAAGAAACTCTCTCTTGGAACACATTTTATACACATGTAGTCTTAGCTCCCCGAACAATGCCTATCGAGCTACACCAACCCTGCGTATATACAATTCTCCCTAATACGGTAGAAGCCAATAGGTTTGTACATGGAGGTACTTGCTGAATTCTGAGGTATCCTCGAGGAAGCCATAAACATTTGAGACATCTCATGTCATCGCCAGACCACTCTCATTCTCAAAGCTTGCGAAAGAGTGTGATATACAATGAGACAGTAATCATACTGCTAGATTTAGTCAAGATCTCTAGTCATGTGCCGAGGCGAGAGTGATGGAGCCCACTCTGTCCCAAATTGAGTCAAATCTAACCACCTCTAAAGATCACTTACTGTGAGGTAGAGCTCTGCTCTAAAGGCCTATTCATTCAAGTCAAGATTCACCTGCTATAATGGTCTCTTTCATCCAAATAGAGCATACTCACATGGTTATTTCCATTCACTGAGTCTTTGCATAAAGCCTCTTTCTTTTATCGAGTGCAGTACTCATTGCTCTAATGGCCTCTTTAACTTAATGAGAGTTACACTCCTGGAAGTACAAAAATATGAAAACATACTAGAACTAAAACCCACAAACCTCTGTAGGAAGACATTTGAAAGAACAAACTCAAAACACAAGATACCCAAGGAGAAAGCCACAACCATGTGAGACATCTCCTGTCCTTGCCTAACAACTCATTTTTAAAGCACCGTTCTATGATGAGGGGGTATGCCAGTCTTTACCCGTTGTCCCTGTGTTCCGAAACTCGACTCGGGCATCTGAGTAGACTCGACGAGCGTATCCAAAGAGAGAAAAATGGGGCGCCAGTGACTCGTAGGCTGACGTGTTGGGCAATACTCGTCATGTGTCCACTTGTTTTGTTTCCCCTCTCTCATTTAATTCTCATTATTGGCTAACAAATAGAATAAATATTTATTGTCGAACAGATACAATAAATGCTCTACATAAGCAATAATAAGGGAAATTTTGGGAGTCGTCTTGAATTTTTTGGATCTATTCATCTGAATTATTTGGGCTCATAAGTACTTAAAGGCTTCAACCTTCTACTTAGTACTCATCGGTATGATGGGCGACATTATTTCATTTCTCTAAGTTAGACTCAACATCTCTAACTGTGCCATCAGTCTATGGAGTTACTCGTTTTGATTCGTGTCTTATCCTTACATTTTTCTTCGCATGCTAACTGGTAGATATTTTTCCGATTTTCGAATAGTTAGCGGGATTTGAAGGGTATTTTTATGTTTGGTGATTGCTGTGGATATGATACATTGATGCTTATATTGATGTTTATTAAAACGTTTCAGTAGTTTCTCTTAAGTTGAAATTGAAAATTTATTTCCATCCAGTCATTTTGTCAGGAAATTTGAATGACAAGAAATAGAGTTTCCTCACGTGGATAGTAGTACCTGAATTTGATTATTCGTTCTTAGAACTTCTGCTTTGAGCATGCACTACTGTTGTTGACTGGTGAGTTTCTTCTGCATAAAAACGACGTTTCTGAAGCATGCAAAAGACGATTGAGAGATACCAGAGATACTCAAAAGAAGTGGGAATGAATGGCAAAATATTGGAACAGAGCATGCAGGTTTGTGCTTCCTTGAGTTTACTTGGGATTGGACTCATTATGATACTTATTTTCTGTGTTTGGATAAACCCGATGCACGATGCGCGTGGCTTCAATGATGATTTGTTCATATTCATTAATTTACTGTCCGACATCAGAAAACAGGTTAGCATGGTGACTGATAACCACTAAATCATTCTTCACACTGGCAATGATTTGAACTCAATGAATCTAGTCCCATGTGACATGTACATTGAAGTCAGTTTAGTGACATCTGAATATGTTGCAGAACTGCCATTTTATCTAGGCAATCTTGTAAATAAAACTCCAATGGATTGTTATGTGAGGTTGATCTTGGCCAGTGGTGCCACTAAACATATTATTACAAGTATTTTCTTATGTGAAAATTTCAAAAAGTACACAAGTAAAACTTAATATCATAGAATCGATATTATTTTATTGAAAGAATTAATTAAAACTTCGTATTTATGATTGTTTTGTATTCTTCAAATAAAGTGTTTCTTGTAGCACACATTAATAATAAAATACATTAATAATAAAATTTTCCTTGTCCATTCCCATGCATGTGATATGCCATTGTTTGCAATTTTCTTTGGAATAAAAAAGTGAAGTGATTTGTATTTTTGATTTAGAAGCTGAAATGCTTCATCTACTTGGGTTGGTATTTATTTCGATTTTCCAAAATATGGCGATGTTTTCTCCTATATCAAGTAATTCATTACATAATAGATGTACCCCAACTGTAGAAATTCAACACCTGGGTGGATTTACATTTTACACATATGCTATATTAGTTATCCATTATTTTAAGGCAAAGGTTTATATAAGGTTGCAACCTTACAGGTAGAACTATAGATGCACCTCAAAAATCCATCAGAAAAGGTAGTTTTAAAATTGAAAAACCCTTTGATTGCTCATCTCGACATCGAGATGTATGATCATGAAAAATAAAATGATTTTAAGTCTTAAAAATAGTGCATTTTACAACATATTATCTATACCGTCCATTTTCAAGATTTTCATTTGTTTATATATCTACTTGATTTTGACCATTTTTAAAATTTAAAATTTTATAATTAGATATAAAAATAGATTTTGAGATAATCCTAAGAACATTTTACATCAAAATTATAAACCATGATAAAATTTGATGGTGCACCTTACCTCTACAGCTGTAAATGCATCCGTAGGCTAACTGTACCCTTATTTTAATAACGGATCAATGCTCCGTATCTTTCAGTAATGAGGGGACACATATGGACTGCATGTTTGAGCCGTGTCTAGAGGAGTGCACGTATGTAGACAGAGGAGACCATCCCATAAACGGGGTGTCTATGTAACATTGAATCAGATACACCCAATATGAGCATCACATTATTCCCCAAATTCAGAGTATTATACTTTCAATTTGCAACAAATAATCATGCCAAGTTCTTTTCAAGCCAATGCCAATCTCTAGTCCAAAGCATTATTCCAAGACTCAGCGGAGTGCACTCAGACTCGGCCGAGTTACTCGACGTCACCTTTGGGTGAGACAAGTCTCTCTCGAGTCTGTTGTACACCCATGTTTGTATATCTTATATGGATAAATTCTATTTAACTCAAAATTGTTCAAATTGCCTGTTGGCTAGCTTGCACGGTTAGGGTTTAAGCATGCTTGTACACACTGCCTTATTTTTTTAAAAATCTAGGACTCTTTTTAAGAGGTGAAAAAAAAAAAGGATGCCCAAAATAAAGTGTCCTTGAGGATTAAACATGAGAACTCAGGTAAAGAGGCATACGAAGAGCAGATAGCTAACCAGTATTGCCATTTTGCATTTAATGTTAGAAACTGGAACGTTATAGAATATATATTAATCTTTTGTTCATTATTTTTATTTTTTAACTCGGGCTGAGCTGTTTTTCTGTACACTGGTTCAAAGTAATGCTGACTAAGAGACAAACTTAAATTACTAGTTGGTTAAATGTTTGAATTGTTTTTACCCTGAAGAGTGTTGATTACTGGGACCTCCATATGTGAGAATGGGTCTGGGGTTGTGGTGGTAGTCCCACTTGAGCCTCAGTTAAAGGTGATGAGATTCTATTCTCACTAACACTTTCCAAAATGGGTACGGGCCTGTAATCCCCGCTAATCTACTGCCAAAAACAAAAAACGAAAAAAACAAAAGAAATCATCCATATGTACTTATCTACTGATAGAGGAAAATAAGTTGTCCGCTTTTAAGTCTGCCTTTCCTTTAGTCGGGACCTGTTGTTCATCCCCATCGTTATGGGCTGGTATTGATGCTGGAGTTTGGGTACAAGTAACCATTGCTGCTCATAAGAAGCATGGTATATGGTCCCCTTAATTTTCCATTATCTGTCTTGAATCTCTCGATAAAGTATCTATTTTGCATTGCTAGTTGCATTAAACGTTTTTAAGTTCATGAGAAACTAAGTATTCTGCAGTTCACTGTTTCTGTTCCCCCTTCCGACCTTTCTCTTTTACCTGCAGCACTGGAAGTATGAAGCTGCTACCATGGCAAAGAAGATAGAGCTCCTTGAGTTTTCTAAAAGGTTCAATATCTCCATTTGAAGATAAGAACATAAACCGTGAACTGAGCTCGAGTGCCTGAACTAGTTATCATTCTCTTAATTCATCTTCTTGCTTAAGGAATGAAGGTTTTTTGCAGGAAGCTTCTGGGGGAATCATTAGATTCATGCTCCGTGGAGGAACTGCAACATATAGAAAGCCAGCTTGAGCGAAGCCTAAGTAGTATCAGGGGAAGAAAGGTTACATCTTGTGTATAGAAAGCTGATTTCTTGTAAATGCATGTCGCAGGTTTTGATATTATCAACTTTTGTTTAATCTCTTCATCAATCTCTGAATTTCAGACTGCAATGTTAATGGAGCAGATTGAGAAGCTAAAAGAAAAGGTATGCAGTTTTTGCATTGCCCATCACCTTAAGAAACTGACTATTTCCATTATGAAAATTATTTACTTCTCACTTTCACTAATTTCCATTCAAAAGCCTTAATACTTTTTTATTTTGAGATGATCTGGATGTCAAGTATGGCCTAGATTTAGAATAGAAAGTTCTTCATGGCAAGCACTCACGTTTAACACGAAACGTAATTACATTCAGGAAAAAGTCTTGTCTGCGGAAAATGCGATGCTAAGTGAGAAGGTGATGTTTTATGTCTTTTCTCTTCGACTGATACAAATCGATGACTAATTATATTATCTGACAGCCCCATCCCATGATTCATGATTAACTCTGAATCACACTAAATTCTCGCTTAATTTTTGTTTGCTCATATCAGTGTGGGATACCACAAACACCTCTAAGAGACAACCGGAAATCAACTGTTTCTTATATAACCAGTAGTGAGCATGTCGATGTGGAGACTGATTTGTACATTGGAAGGCCAGAAAGTGCACGTGGTCGGTACACTGTGCAGGTTATTGCTGATGGAAATAAATGAGATTCAAACCTTTCATATTCTAACTGTCGAAGCTGACACAACGCAGTATTACAGAATTGAATTCCGAGGAATCATTTCTTCAATTGTATGATGAAAATCTGTGTTGCTTAATGCATGGGATTGACCATTGCATTCTGTTATGTTCATATGAAGAACTCAAAAGAGGAATGGTAAATTGGTAATAAATCCTTGAATGATTCACTGTAGCATTATTTGTAACTCGAACCAAATCAATTCCAGTAAACTTAAATGTGCTGTACTGTAGTGTGCCTAAGATGCTTGTGGTATGATTTTGTATAGCTTCATTTCCTTTTTGTTTGCACTCAGTTGTCCCTACTCGAGAATCAGCGTGTTCTTTTTTTTAACACATTCAACGTGTTTTCCTTTAACTTAGGGTTTTGGTTGTTTGGTGGTCTGCAAATTCTTCTACACTGAGCATGCCAATAATTTCCAATCATAGTTTTCCCATGTCAAGCACAGCATGCAAATGCTCAGTGAGCCTCAATACCTAATTGCGTAAAATGTTCTTGTGAGCAATCAGATTATATACTAAACCCCATGTTAAACAATTGAATTGCATCTAGCTGACATCATACATTCTCTTCATATAATTGAACTGGTTAACAATAATTTGTACTAGTTCTTAACACTAAAACTGGTTTGTTCTTTGTTAAAATATTCAAAGGAGTGATGGTGAACCAAATGAATGCGATGCATAAACCGAAAGACCATCAATGGCTAGATCCAGAGCCATTAAAATAAAGTATGATGGATCATCAAGACGAAAAGAATCTAAATGACCAGCTGAATATACTAAAAACACTAATAATGTGATGACACGCAAGCAAGTTAAACAACCAAGGATCTAGCAGTAATACGATATCATGTATAGGTTAAGGTCACTGTTCATATTTTATATCAACGGAGTTGAAATGGGTTTCAAGTGTTACCATGTTTGGGATAATGTGTTTCCTTAATTAGGGATTTGGTGTATCCATGAAATATTGTGATAACATTTGGTTTCCTAGTTTTAGGAGGCTTGAATACTTATGGATTCCTCTAGCACGTGATTGCTGGAGGAGTTCTTATTTTATAGGAAAGCCAACTAAATCAAATTACGAATGGGACAAAAGATGGAAATCACGTGACACCTATGTGAGAGAGGGAAACCTTTTGTAATTCCTTGTAGATCTAGGAAATATATGAGAAGTAGGAATGAGATAAATGGAATCACGTGGTTCTTTAAAGGTTAAGCAAGAGATAAGGGTTAGTTCTTTAGAGAATATTATGCAAGAGAGAAGGATTAGTTCTTTAGAGAATATTATGCAAGAGAGAAGGGTTAGTTCTTTAGAGAATATCATGCAAGACAGAAGGGTTAGTTCTTTAGAGAATATTATGCAGGAGAGAAGGGTGAGTTCTTTAGTCATTGGGTGGGTATTCTAGTGCCAGAAAGAACCTAATCTCAATCCCTTGCATGGCGTTTTTCTGATTAGTTGAAGCGAACTTTGCCAAATTTGCTGCCCCTAGGCAACTTTTTTCTGCACTAATTTTTTTCTTTTATTTTTGCCAAACCTTGGATTTTATCCTGTACATCAAGCCATTTCACATTGATTTGTTAAATGGGCTTATTGGGGCCTCTAGTTTATAATGGTGAATGAGTTTTTGAGAAACAGTACAACTCAATCATAAAGCTAAGGTTGATTTTCCATTTTGTTTCCCCTAGGGTTTAACTCCTATGGTTCATAATCTACGTTGGGACTGTGATTTCCATTAAGAGTTTGAATAGAAGCAGTTGACATCAACAAATTGTTCTTATCATTGAGAAATTGCACCAAGACAGTTCATAACCACTTTGACTACACTGTCTCAATTGTCGTTCATAGCTGCAACTGTGTTTTAGAAATGGCCCTTTCTATACAATGTAGATAACTCACTTATGGCTCCTCTCTCCCTTCTCTGCCATTAGAAGGTGATTCCAAGGTTTGAAAAGGTTGGGGTCCAACATCATTCCAGTAGAAGGGGTAAAGGACCCCAATCTCACTAGGAGGTTATTTTGGGGATTGGTCTCAATGACTTAGGGGCCAAGTCATTAAGAGACCTATTCACCTACAACAAGAGAGAGAGAGAGTTGGAGAGAGAGCCCAATTAGAGAAAGAAAACCTGAAGAGCAGAGATCCTCGACTTGTGACCTTAGAGAAGAGGAGGTCCTCTTAAAGGAAGGAAACCAAGAGACGAACAAAAATATTGGAAGAAGGTAATTTGTTCCATCAAATCTTCACAATTTTCATTTTTTATAGTGGATTGTGTGTCTCACTCCCTTGAAGGTAGTCTAAAAGGCTAAACCGTGTTAAATCTTTATGTCTAGTACTTATTTTAAATGGTAAGCTTTCTATGCTTCCCCTAGTGCATAAATATTCTCCCCTATCCAACTTTCCATTCTAAATGGACTGAGATGGCCCCAATCATAATGTCAAGTCTCTACACTATTTTATCTCTTCTCTTAAACTCACACTTGTAAAAAATATAAAAAAAATATTTTCAATAAAATAAAATAGCCAAAATACCCCTGAAAACTTCAAGGGGTATTTTGTTCATTATATTTTATCAAAAAACTCTTTTTAATATTATTTTGAGTTGTGTCTCATTGAGAAAATGGCACGTACCAAATTTCATATTCATTCGATTTGTTGAAAAAAATTACAAATAGAATACTCTAAGACGTCGGATCTAGATCAAACGGTCAATAGCTCACTTGATCTAAATTGAAAACCTATTTATTGGGGTAGAAAACCTAAGAGAGTAAAAATCGTCTTTGAAAGA
Organism: Amborella trichopoda; assembly: GCF_000471905.2. Next base: position 8,705,499 of record NW_006495273.1, on the reverse strand, counting down.
GAGACAGAGCTGGAGAGAGAGCCCAACTAGAGAAAGAAAACCTAAAGAGCAGAGATCCTCAACTTGTGCCCTAAGAGAGAAGGAGGTCATCTTGAAGAAGGGAACCCAAGAGAAGAACAGAAATATTGGAAGAAAAATTGTTCCATGGAATCTTTGTAATTTTCATTTTTTATAATGAATTGTTTGTCTCACTCCCTTGAAGGTAGCCTATTAGGGTAAACCGTGTTAATCTTTATGTCTAGTACTTATTTTCAATGGTTTTAGTGCCAAGAATTAGAGCAACAAATGGTGAAGTGACAGAGGTAACCATTCTTTGCAATTAGAAGGTGATTACATGGTTTGAACATGGCATTGCACTTTCTTGAAAAAGAGAAATAAGAATCCCCAACCAAAATAAGAGCTGGTCCACGTATGTATGGATTCCCATGCCCAAAAAATCAACTAAAAACAAAACTACCAAATTCCAAAAATCAATATTAATGCGCATTTTGTCATTTTACTACCAATTTGTGACATATTCATGCATTTAATAAATAGAGTTGGATTTCTCTGAGCACTATTTTATTGTAATTAATAAATGGAAATGTATTTTTTCTGGGCACTATTTTTAAATAATAAAGAATATTAAATGATTTATATCTGATAAAATCTACATTTTTATTTTGATAACTAATATATTTGCCTTTCTTCTAGTCCCAAAGAAGAATTCCATTATCCAATATTTTGAGCTGTTTTTTGACTATCACCTTCAACAGGGATAATTAGATCAAGAGAGAAGATATTATGTACTTCAAGGTCCTACATACACCACTTAAGGGGTAGAATACATGGCCACATGAATGACAAGTGAAGCGTGAAAGAAGATTGACAGAAAATCTACATTGACAGTCCAAAAAGGCTGGGTGATGTGCATTCAACCATGTGATGAGAGAGACAACCGCCGCCAAAGCTATGGGACTTTTATGAGAGACTGCCTGAAATATAGTGTTCTTCATCCAAAAGTATGGAAACTTGAAGCTCGGAGGCCCTATGGAAAAGTACATGAACAAGTTGCAAAGCATCATCAACTAGCTTAAAAATGACTCTAAATGATGAGCAACAGGCTCTATTGTCTGTGCATTGCTTGACAGCTGGGAGACCTTCGGTGATTCTCTGGGCAACTCAGTACAAGAAGGGAAAGTGACCAAGAGTCAAGTCACCGGTAGTTTTTATAATGAAGATGCAAGAGAATATCCTCTGACACATCTACCTTACAAGCCCATGTCACGAATCGAGTAAGGTCTAGGGATCGACGTCAAGTAACTGATCCATGAATAAAGATAGGAAAACTGATCACATATTTTCATTGCGGCAAGAACCTGCACATTAGGAAAGAGTGCCTAAAGTTCAAAAGGGAATAGAAAGAGAATACTGACAATAGTGGCAATGAAACCATTACAGTGACAAGCAAAGACGATGTAGGAGTGTTAGAAAAATGTGGGCAATGATACATCAACTTTGTGCAACTATGTTTGGGTTATTTAGGCAAGAACACAACTATTGGGTGTATTTTTAGTCATTATATGAGACTAACTACACTTTTGATATGCCAATAAACCTAACAGCGTGATCATGAGAGATATTAAACTGACGCCAGATTGATGTCTTGACAGACAGCAGATAAACCATTTAAACCTATTGAACATGGTTCTTGCAGATACTTGTGAAGATATACTCCTGATATAATATGCTAATATGATATGTCTAAGACTCATCATATGAAGACCCCAATATGCCTTTAGAATCCTAATCATTGGTCAACCCATATATGTCCTGGCTAACGATCAATAATAGCAAGATGTGTCAAACCATCTCAATTCAAGACAGCTTCTAAGGTACACATACTTCTAAAGCCAATATACGCCTCTCCACACGGTATCGGAGGAATTTGATGCGGTACGACATACTTTTCAATTTGTCGTCAGTCAAGTATGGGCATCTTGAGTAACGTCCTATCATTAAAAGATATCAAACTATCTCAATTCAAGACAAACTCTAGGATATATATACTCTAGAAAAGCCAATGTACGTGTCTCCACATGATATTGGAGGAGATTGATGTTGTACAATATAATTTCTAATCCGTCGTCAATCACATGTGTATTTTTGTTAATGATCGATCGCAAGAGACCATCAAGTCATCTCAATTTGAGATAAGCTATGGGATACATATACTCTCAAAAGGCCAATATACACCTATCCACATGATATTAGTGGAGTTTGATGCCGTACGATACATATTTTGAATCCGTCGCCTGCTAAGGTTAAAGTGTTTGAGAGATAGAGCATAAGGAAATCTCACCATATAATAGCGCAATGAGGTGTATCTTTGTAGACATCCCATTTTCGGAATTGGTTTATCTTTTTTGAATCCTTGAACCCTAGGGACCACAACAACCTAGTAGACCCCAGTAACCTTTTTAGACATAAGACTCAAACTTTAGACATATTCAAGCCCTAAAATAATCATCCTAAATAGTATTGAGCCTAATAAAGAGGTAATTCCTATAAAATCAATTCCCGAGTGCATACAGGTAATTCCTATAAAATCAAAAATCGGGAGGGGTATAAACTCAACGACCCCCGTTAATGCAATGTATCTCAGAAAATACTACCCTAACGGGCTAAAAAAAATTAAAAAATGGTGAAAACCTGAAAAGGCATCATGGGTAAAAAAACAAAAAAAAGAATGAAAATAAAGGACATGGTGAAAACTTGAAAATCAAGGGTAAAAAAAAATAATTCCTCCAAAAAGGAGGTGCTAGTCCAAAATATCAAGTACGAAATAAGTGCTTGCAAGCCACAATAATACTGCCTAAGCAGACCCTGAGGATGGAGACTCCTCCTAATCCCTACAGGCTCCCAACAGAACCAACCTCGAGAAGATATGGGAAGCAACATGAATTTGAGACTTAAGATTTCAATGAACCCCAGGAAGAATGTCGAGACCTCTCCATTAAGGAACGCGGTAATTACCCAAAGAACTCCTCTTGGTTATGTGAAACACAAGATGGGAGCTCCAAAGGCCAACGGAAACGTCAAGACTCTTGAGCCCTCACTATCTTTAAATAAATGAATAAAAAAATAAAGAAAATGACCACCAAAGGCCACAGGTGGCAAAAAACTTTACGGCCCGTCCCTCTTTGAAAAGTCTTTATAAAATTGACTGTTAAAATCATCCATTTTAAAAAATCTTCCCTTCTTAGAAAATACTTCCTCCATCACTACAAGACATTAAACTGTTAGTTAATCTGGCATCGCTCTCGAAGCCAACTTCTATGCCTATTATGAAGGCTTGAAGCTAACTAGCCACTCCATGGTTGTATGAGTATAACTGCCAGCTACCACATATCGGAGATGGGTGAGCCTCGCCAATGACGATATTGGCTAGTTTGGGAGATTTTTCTTTGGCAACTAGATCCTCTGAAGATAACAGAGGCAAACACATCCCCATGTGTGTGTACGACAGTCCATTACCTGGAATTTTATGACAAAAACCCTATAACTAGGGGGCTGAATTTGTCAAAATTCAATATGAAAAGTGTGTGCAAATAAAATGTCCCTATCTACCTCGTTAAATTAATTGTACACATAAAGATTAACAAATAAAACACCCCATAACAACGGCAGTGGGGAAAAAAAAAAAAAAAAATATGGTGGGCGACACTACCCATGTCGCCCAACCCACTCCTCTTCCAAAAAAACATCAAAAAAATTTTCTTTTGTAGGCGACACTACCGATGTCGCCTTGGCAGCACAGGCTGTGTCGCTTAGCCAAAGAGGTCCAAAAAATAAAATAAAAAAATTGAACAAAAAAATAATATTTTGGTCAACACTACTTGTGTCGCCCAATCCAAGAGGTTCAAAAAACAAAATTGAAAAAAAAAAAATTTGTGGGCAACACTACCCGTGTCGCTAATCCCAAGAGCTTAAAAAAAAAATTAAAAAAAAATAATAATAATGGTGGGCGACACTACCTGTGTCACCCAGTCTAAGTAGTTCCAAAAAAAAAAAAATGGTGGGCGACACTACCCATGTCGCCAAGCCCAAGAGGTTCCAAAAAAAAATAAAAAAATAAAAAAAATCATCAAAAAAAAATTTCTAGATATCTCAAAATGCTGATCTTATTCTTCCATTGAAAATGGGTCTATTACATGCACTCACACAATCAAATCTGGTCTTGAGACCAAAATTTTTATTGTCCTAAAAGACTTCAATGGAAATAAAACTACTGAAAAATAAAAGTGATCATGAGATCGACTTATTCACGAAAAAAAAAATAAACTACGACTACTCAGTCTTTGACTTGGGATCAACATCCTTCTCCTTGAGGTTCGCCACAAAGGCCACCCATTGAGCCAATTCAACTTCAGCTTCTTCAAAGCTGATGTTGAACACATCCTCATTGGATTTGATTCGCTTATTTGAAAAATAAGTATTGTCTTCTCGAGAAGGCACGGGATTCTGAGTAGGGGCAGAAGATTCGTCGCGAAGTCTCGGAGCTCTGGGACATAGTAGAAGAGGACATGCATGTTCCCACTACGAATCATAGTTGGAGGTGGTTGTGGGCTTGTCTTGCTTGATCAGCCCTTTGTCAGACGAAGGTTTCTTCCCCTTCCACGATAAACATGTTTTAACCCGAAGAGTGGAAGAATGTCGTTGAAGTAGAAAGACAGGGCGACGATCAATTGCCTCTCCAGGAGATGTATAGTGCTGAATGTGTAGAGACTGGCGAAGCACCCTTTTAGGAAAATAACTTTCTGTGAAGTATTGCCCCACCAAGAGAAGACACGAATACCCCATAGGAGGCAGAAACATGGGCACATTCTCAAGACCCTTCATTACCAATTCGAATGACGACAACTCATCAAAAATATTGTAGTAATGATTGACGTCACAAGGCCGGGTGGTATCACTGACATACGCTAGTCCTAGAGCAATAGATACAACTTTCATGGATCAAGGATGACAGACAACTGCGATGTGTTCATAGGCCCAAATTCGCAGAAAGAAAGAGCCAAAACACCCCAACAGGTCAGAGAACTGAAATTTAGAACCTCGGAAGCATCTGGAGCAGGATGACCTAGGCGACAACAACACTACTAGTGTCACCCCGACTGCTGGGCAGCACTACTAATGTCGCTCGGGCGACACCACCAGTGTCGCCCAAGTCAGACACCCCCAGATCAGTTCGGGTCTTTCCAGTGAATATCTATGATAAAAAATTGGATTCCAGGAACAAAAAGGAGGGAAAACTGTTTTTTAGAAGCACAATGGAATAAAAGATTGAGTTTAAGCGCACACCTGCAATATCAAGACATTGCCCTCGATAAATCGGTCGCCTCAGGTAACTCGCTTGTGAAGACCCTAGTATATACCCGCTAACAAGGCCGGAATAGTATTATAAACCCCCCTCTCCCAGAAATCTTGGGCTAGAGTGATGAGAAAACTACGAACAGTATTCCGACCACTCGAAAAGAGGTTCGATCCTAATAGCACAAAGGGAAAAATACAGATTTGCTCGATGGATCGGCATCTTTCTCGATTAAGGACCAGGGACTCCATGTCAACCTAATCACCATGAGAAGAGTAGGAGGCCCCAACAGTCGTGCACCCAATAAGGAATTATCGTTCGTCGTCGTGGAGGGTTGATATGCAATACCAGACAAACTCAAGCGAGGGACCCTAGCAGTTTCCTCCGTAGGAGTCGTCTCTCCCGTAGGGAGGAAGAAGCTGGTTGTCTGAAAGTTGAATCTCTCAGTAAGGGCCTCAATAAGGGCAAAATTCACATGACAAGAGGTCATGCTCAAGATAACCACCATCGAAATCGAAGCCAGAAAGGCCATGAGCTTAGGTCATTGCCAAGCAGAGAAGAACCAACCCTTGAACCAGGGTCGATTATAGGATAACCTTGAACTCGCTGAGGAGCATCACTCGTTCTTAGGCTTTGCGAAATACGGGAGGGGAGCTTGGGAAAATGCCTAACCCTAGCAAAAGGAGGGAGATCCTCTTCCTCTCTCCTATCATCAACTTGATTAGCACTCTTTCCCTTACCCTTAGAAAGGTTAGCATTCTTCCTAGAAACCATGGAAAACCAGGAAGAAGACGAAGATGAAAAGAAGAAGGGAGAAGATGAAGATGGAAAGAACAAAGAAAAAGAATAAGACTTGGATTTTCTAAGAGGAAAATGGAAGATATGAGAAATCTCGTCCAAAATCCCATCTTATAGGTTCCAAATTCGAGATCCAGGAGGACTAGGCAACCCCAAAAGCGTCCAAAACAAAAATTTTGAGATTCAGAGCTTGGTGGCCCAGGCGACAACAAGGTGTGTCGCCCAAATCTGTATGCCCAGTTTGGGCGACACAGGGAGACCCATAGTGTCACCCAAATTTATTTGGACAAAAATGCCCGTCCTCAACCTCCAGGGCATTCCTGGGTCCAAAAGCATCTTTCTTCATCTATTTTCTTTTTTAAACTAACTGTTTTCAAATGATTTTTAAAAGAAATTAGTCTCAAGCAGCTTGTTAGATGCTCGTCGGTGGCACGAGCCTAAGTTACCAAACAAATTTCCAAAGAAAACCCACAAATTCAAAAAAAAAAAGCATAAGGAAACCCCAAAAACCTTCGGAATCAAAGTCATTTGATTTTGGAAGTCGATGGCCTGGGCAACACAGGGTGTGTCTCCTAGAATTGGTCGACGCAGGGCATGTCGCCTAGGCAACACTGGTAGTGTCACCCAAAACATTTTGGACAAAAATGCCCCCCCTCCAATTTTGGAGCCTTCCGGGGACAAAAATTAGTTTTTGTTATGCATTTTTCTCACGAAAAAGAATGTTTTTACACATTTAATTAATTTTCAAAAATTTCCAGATACTCCCTGGTGGCACGAGTTTAAATTGCCAACCAAAATCACAATTCAGAAACGTCAAACTCGTGCGACATAAAAGAGCCGAGACAGGAAAATGTCAAACTCGTGCGACGTAAAAGAGTCGAGAAAGGAAAACGTCAAACTCGTGCTACGTAAGAGATCCAAGACAGGAAAATGTCTAACCCCGAATGACGTTAAAGGTCTAGTGTATTTAGAAAATGTCTAGCCTTGTATGACATAAAAGGTCGGGTGTATCCGTTTAGCTCCGTATGACATAATGGGTCGGGTGTATCTGTCCATCACTACATGACGTTAGACTACTTAGAGGGCTCCATGGTTGCAGGAGCTAAAACTGCTAACTACAAATTTGTTTTTCAAAAAATCTTTCTAAAACTGCTAACTACAAATTTGTTTTTAAAAAAATCTTTCTCATTTCAAAATTTTCATTATATGTCTTGTGTTTTCAAAAACTTTAATTTCTTTATTAAAATCATGACTTGTCCAAAGCTTTGGGTTCTATTTCAAAATTTCCCCCTTGTTTTCCAAATTTCTAGAAAAGAATTTTAAAAATCGAAGGAGCTTGGACACCCGTATATGATGATTACTGCATTGCCGCCTCATCTCTCTATTCAGAATTAACCATGCAAACGTTTTTCCTAAAACAAGTAAAACCTATAGAAGATCGTAGAAAACCCTAAGGGAATTAAAAAAAATGTTAGGTTTAAGAATTTGAGATTGTGAAAGCCCATGAAGTTAAGTGGCATGGCCAGAAAAACCAACACGAGTTTCAAGCTTGTGCAACTCACTGACATCTCACGCCGAAAACCCTATGATGAAAATGCCCTAGGTGGGTGAGCGGGGAGCGCAATGTCTTGGTGGGATAGTTGGTGTGCCCTCGACCTCTGACCATGAAATGTCATGATGAAATTTAAAATTTGTACATTATCTTTGCCACTCACCTGTCCCTTGAAGGACAGCGAGCGTCAAAGAGTGTCTACTACTTTGTCACTCACCTGTCCCTCGAAGGACAGGGAGTGCCAAAGAGGGGCAACTTTAAATACCCCATTTTAAAACAAACAAATTCCATGGTTTTCTTAAACCCATAGGATCACACTATTTCAATAGACCCCTAGATCGTAGACCACCATAGCCCATAATACATGCCCTGTGATCCAAAATCTTGCAAAATGCCCTATTTTTAGTAAACAAATCATTAAAAATAGTAAAACAACTCATTTTGGCCCAAATTTTGGCAAGAAGTATCACAAGAACTCCAAGGTCCCCCCAGAACTAGAAATTTTCCAATTTGGGCAGTTTTGGTCTAGGTGACACTACCAGTGTCGCCCGAGCTACTCCAGTAGTGTCGCCCTGCTTAGATTGATCCAAATTGGCAGATTTTTGGCAGGTTGCATCTTGATAGCCCTAGATCCCTCCAAATTGAAAATTTTAGATTTTGGACAGTTTTTGTTTGGGTGACACTAGAAGTGTCGCCTGGGTGACATTACTACCAGGCGACCCAGTAGTGTCGTTCAACCCAAACTGACCCAAATCGGTTGATTTTTGGTAGGCAGCGTACAGATGATCCCAAAATCACCCCAGACTGGAATCTGCTGATTTTGAGTAGATTTGGTCTGGGCGACTCTCTTAGTGTCGCCCAAACCCAGCTGCCCCAAATTGGCAGTTTCTGTATGCCAACACCTCCCGGATCTTTTTTGGCTAGGTTAAATGAACCTAGACCATTTTGGCCTTGGCGACGCTCCCAATGTCGCCCAAGCCTTGGACCACCAACACAGCAGTCCAGGCTGGGAAATCATCTGGTTATGGCAAGTTACCCATTCTAGACGAGTCTCAGCTTATAAAATGTTATTTCGGGATCATTTTAAGTTAAACTTTTTAGACTCTTGAGACTCAGGAAACCTGATTAGTTTGTGTGTGCCCAGAGAAAACTTAGAGATTATGAGACCTGAGAAAAACCTACACTTAAGTAAACCCTAGCTTTAGCCACTTGCACCCCTTAGATCAAGAAATCCATCGAATCAAGCCAAGGCCTAGTCAAACCCTGAAGAGAGACACAGAGGACATACGAAATAAACTTAGTCGGTCTTGATACGGGTGAGGCATCAAACCTTCAGGAGTCCCAGGCCAACTGGCCCAGTCTGGTACATTTTTACTCTTACTTGTGTTTCTACTATATTTTTTTTATTTTATTAGAATTAAATTAGTTTTATCGCTTTTTATATTGTATTTCATATTTCGGATCAATGTTAGCTCTACCACTGATCTGAGAATAGATCTGCTCCTTTTTTAGTAGATTTGACCTCATATCAAAATTTATTATCCCACTCTCTATCACACTTTTAAAAATCAACTTGTGGTATTTAAATCTGAGCGATCTTCCACTAGGGATCTCACCGATTCCATCGTAAACACATTTTTTGGTGTTTGTTTTTATTAGGGCCCCGCCCCCTACCCCCTACCTTACTTGGCAGATAGTAACAAGGTGCGAGATCATGATCACAAGGTAGTGAATGCCACTCAGGTGGGAGTGCGCTCAACGCTTTAGAAAGACAAAATTAAAGCAAACCACGAAATAAAACAAAAACTCCATATCACACATTCACCAAAAGCTAGATAACCCAGTCCCCAAACTGTAAATACACTGTACATAAAATTTCAAAGTATTACAAAAGAGTCACGAGCATTAAAGGACCAAATCATTACATAACTTCAAAATTAGACAAAAAGTATGGCCAATCTGCCATCAGAAACATACAATAGAAAGAAACTTTTGTAAGTAACATGGGGCTTCAACTGCCAGTTGCGATTCCTGTATCGCTCGTCCCTGACCTGCGGCTATCGCTCTACAAAGATGGAAGCTAAAGGAATGAGTTATAAAGTCCAGTAAGTAAATCCAGAGGCCATGCGTCACAATTATATCTAGCAATGTGTCATGAATGATTCTTTTCAGGGATAAGCAATTATAATGCAGATATTATATCAATTAGCAATTTATCAAATCTTTCCTTCACGAGCATCATAACAAATCATCATAACTATAACTCAACACCCATAACAAGTATAAATCACATTAACAGGCATTAACTAACTCACTCCCTAATTCACTTACTCCCTAAGTAGAGGCCCTATTCATCAAGCCAAGCCAATCCCATTGTTTAGGACTTCTATCATCACTCAAGAGGGAAGACAATGACAAATGGGTGACCCACTTCGTAATACCTTCACACACACACACATACAGTCCCAGCGTGCTTTGGGGCTTTTGATAGGCACTGGCCTTGCAAGACACTGCCATCTCATGTGCCCTTTTGGCGAGAGAGCGTTACACTACCAAAGGGGTCCCCAATGGATAGTGCCTCAGACAAAAATTTGGAGGGCATGACCCATCCCAACACACATAATCATCATAGCTCCCATCTTATCATAGTGAATTAGGGAAATATTTGAACTGTCGGCACAACTTTCATATCATATCACATTACACTATCAACGGATGACCCGTTGCATAGTACCACATATCAAAGCACATTCATATCAGACCACATTCTTATCAGAGCACATTATGACCATGCGATACGCTCAAAGCATGCCGACAAAATCACATGTCACTTAGTTTGTCTCTGAATCATGCACACATATCACTATAGAACGTGTATCATAATCACGTACACATATCATAACAGGGCATATCTTACAACATGCTTTTATATCATAACAGAGCCCATTTCATTATCAGGCATTCTTACCACCACATAGCATACTTTAATGCGCACATGTATGTCCAAAGAAAAACACAAATCACAAGGCTCAATAAAAACTTTTTCGAATTATTTTGCTGGTTTGAGAAGTGAACACAGTCCACCTTTAAGAACATCTCTTCCAAACTATAGAGAATTTCAGTATGATCTAAAAGCCATTATTAAAGTACACTCACTCATATTTCATGTAAAAGTGATTTGAACTCATTTTGACAAAATTTGGTCAGTGAACAATCTCACACAAAAACATGTAATAGTTATGGAAAAGTTCATGCATTCACAACAGTGACATCTTCAAAGAAAAGGGGCATAATTTCCAAACCACAGGGAATTTTGTTTTGACTCCAGGGCCATAGTTAAAGTATATTTACTCATATTTCATGTAAAAGTGATTTGAATGTATTCTGACATAATTTGGTCAGCGAATAATCTTACACAAAAACATGTAATAGTTCTAGAAAAGATTCTGCATTCACAACAGTGGCATCTTCATAGAAATGGGGCATAATTTTCAAACCACACAGAATTTCGTTTTGATTCCACCATCATATTTAAATTAGACTCAGTCAAAAGTAGTTTGAGCTCATTTTGACATGATTTGATCAGTAAACTAGTCAATACAAAAACATGTAAAGTTTCTGGATTCCTTTTTACAATTCTAGCATGTTCTAACAAATGGTTCATAACCTTCCAATAAAAGAGATATTGATATGTGGTATGTTCCCTCTTAAAATAGACTCAAAGGGATACTTCTCCATAAAATTTTATAATCAACATAGATAATTTCAGTACTCAAATAATTACTCAAAGGAGAGTCACAATCCTGAAAAAACAGAGTGCATACTAATCAAAATTTCAGAAGCATCTTTTCAAAATCACATCCATATCCCTACTCAATTTTCATACTTTAATAAACAAGTGGAACATACATCAAACAAGGCATGAAACATGGGATCTTAGATCCACTTATAGTACTAAATGAACTCCAATTGCACTACAAAAGGCCAAGCTCCAAGGATGGGTTAAGGGTCTCAAGTCCTTAAGGCTAAGGAAGGTGGGTGTGAGTGAAAAAGAGAGCAAAGACTTAAAGAAAGGTGAGAAGGGGTTTAAATAGGCCAAAGGGAGGAGGTGGCAACATGCAAAAGCCAAGTGGCATAAAAGAGACATGCAGGTGCCACTTGGTACACAAGAAGCATGCAAACAATCATGGGAGAAAGATTCCTCTGTGCTTGGCGGTACCATAGTCTTTTGCGCATGACGACATCCTCACGCACGGCGGTGTCCTCACACATTGCGGCATCTCCACACATGGCGGCATCCTCTGCTCTCTACTACGCACGACGGTGTCCTTTGCTTTTTGCTACGCATGGTGGCATCCTCTATTCTCTGTTGAGCACGGTGGTGTCCTCTATTCTCTGCTGCGCATGACGACGTCCTCTGCTCTCTACTGCCCACGGCGGTGCCCTCTTTGCGCTGCGCACGGTGTAGACACCCCATTTTAAATCTGGCAAATTCTATGGTTTCTTGAACCCTTAGGACCACACTTAACCTAATAAACCCAAATCCATATTTCACATAGCCTATCTTGTGACCTTGAACCAGTCTGCCTGCCCAGAACCCTACAAGAACCCTGTTTTAACCTAGATTCTTATAAATTCTCTATTTTACCAAAAAAATCATTAAAAGTAGTAAAAAGAATATATTTTTACCCAAATTTTCTCTGAGAGCTTCAAAGAGGCTGGGGAACACACTCAAAATTTAAAATTTCAATTTTGACCAAGTTTGACTTGGGCGACACTAGCTGTGTCGCCCAGCCTGGACTGGCCCAGATTCGAGACCTTCAAGATGTATATTTTTTGATATGTACGTGTTGGTTACATAAGTATATCCTTCCCAGCCAATTTGGACCCCAATAAAGCCTCTTTTCGTGGCCATTTGACAGGGGACAGAGATAAAAAACCTGAGAGAAATAAAAAACCCTAGCCTCCTGAAACCCTAACCCGTAAGCTTGAGAAAACCTAGACCTAGGGCACAACAACCCTATATCTAACCCTTTACACCAAAGACTGGCTGATCGACATCCGAATCGGAGAGGAAATAGAGGACTGGTTCTGATACGGGAGAGCCCTAGAAGGCTCGGAAGTCCCAGGCCATCCGGCCCTGTTCGGTATCACTTTCTTCCATTTTATTTTGTCTTCTTTATTGTTTTTTCATTTTATTCTGATCTATTTATTTGCTTGAAAATTGTATTTTGTAAAGCCTTGGATCATGTTGGCACTGTCACAGATCTAAGAGTAGATCTGCTCATTTCCGAGTAGATCTGGCCTCAAATCTGAATTCGAATTGTCCTACTTTATTTAGCACTTTATTTACTTCATTTTCATCAGTTTAAGGTGTCAGATCCGAGAGATCTTCGTCGGAATATCTATCGCAAACAGTTTGGCGCCCACCGTGTGGCATTTCAAGCTTAATCCAAGCGTCAAAATACAATTTTTATTCACTGCTTTTTACCATGGTCAATCACAAAAAGTCCCAGAAGTCGGAAGTAACCAGGATTCAGGGTTTCGTTGTGCTGCCCAGATTCAGGGCGACACCACTCGTACCGCCCAGATTCAGGGTGACACTCCCCATGTCGCCCAAATTCAAAATTTTCATAATTTTCTGAAACTTTGTATATTTGTTATAGGGCCTCTTTTATGACTTTTCACAAACTTTCAGAGCAAAATAAAATTTTTAAAAATACAAAAAATATATTTTACTTTTATTTCATCATAAATCTATTTTTTTCTAGCTTCTTCCAAGTTTAAAGTAGTCTTATTTCATCAATATTAATAAGAAAAAATAAAAAAAATAAAATATGTTCTTGGGCGATACTAGCAGTGTCGCCCACCCTGCAAGCGCGACACCAGTAGTGTCGCTCGGGCGACACCACTCGCGTCGCCCAACTGCAAGTGTCCCAGAAAACTTCTGGGACCCCACATGCATATTCCAGGGACTTTGGGTTCCCTGTTGACAAAGTTTTGACTTAAAATAATTTTTTAAAAAATATTTTACTTCAGATAGTTTTGTGTTGGTTTTGAATTTTTTATTTTATTTTAGTTTGTTAATTTTGAATGAAACCATGTTTTCCCTACTTTCACCATACTTAGTTTAACTGCGTTTCATCAAAGTTAAAAAGATAAAAAAAATGAAAAAATAAAAAAAATACATTGAGGGTTGCTTGCAGCCTCCCTAAACTGTGTCTCGTTCGAGTCACCCTCGACTCGGGCCTCACTCGACTTAGCACGAACTGTGCCTGGTCTCACTGTTTTGACTTCACCTTCTTAGAGTTTGCTTACCCCTCCATCTATATTGTGCTTCGAGCAAGTTTCGCCTCGAAGCACGTATCGCTAGACGCCAGTGTTTCAAAAATCGTCGATCCGATTCGGAATCGGGCAATCGGGATCGGGTATCGGTGATAACCGATCCAAATGCAATATCGGTAAAACCGGGCGGTTCCTACTTTTTTATTTTTCAATCCGGTTTTCGTTTTATGCACCCGCCTTAGTTTTTTTGAAATGTGATTGACAAATTTTTATGGCAACTAGCACTCCACCTTACTCCTTACTCCCCCGACGTGATTGCCAAATTTTTATGCCAACTGGCAACTCCACCTTACTCCCCCCACATAATTGCCAGATTTTTATGCCAACTGTCTCTCCACCTTACTCCCCCCACGTGATTGCCAGCTTAAAAAGTCTCTACGTGCAATACGCACGCTTCACATGGCCAAGACAACATTCAACATAACTAGATCGTTGGATTTTTCGTAGTATTCATTCTTCTCACATCGCTTCCATGTGGGATATATCTGTGAGTTGAAAAAACGCAGGCAAATAGCTTGGGATAAATTGCAGTGAGATGGTGTATGCACGACGGTGTACGCCCGTCATGAATAAGAAAGTTGTATGTCCGATTGTGGCAATGAAATTTGATGATAAAAAAAGAAAAAAATTATTAAAAATAATAATTAGGTGCCCATCACCCCTATCTTTCACAAAAAAAATTTAAATTTACTTACCAAAAAAACATAAAAACTCTATTAAGCTATTATATCATGGTATTATTTCATTATATGAGTAATAATTAATTAATTAGTTAATTAGGATTAAAAAATTAGTACTAGCTCATAGGATAAAAAAATAAAAAGTAATACAACAAGCAAAAAAAAATGTAGTACAACATC
>NW_006495273.1:8658189-8682423 GCF_000471905.2 Amborella trichopoda | reverse complement strand
AAAGGTGGAAAAGATGATCCCATATTTTAAGAAAATCACCTTTCATCACGTAACTAGGGAAAATAACTGGTTCGCCGACACCCTTGCGACCCTTGCATCAATGGTTGATATTGCTCCAAAAATCACCACGCTGCCATTCTACATCAGGAATAAACGCGATCCTTCCCCACCAACGATAGAAGAATAAATAGAGCAAGAAAATGAGAACTATGGCGAAGTGTCTCTTGTGGCTTCGGATGCGCTAGTTAAGGCAAAACCATGGTTTCACGAAGTTCTGTCCCTACTGAAAGATGTGTTATACCGCGAAGGTGCCACCAAAAAGAATAAAGAAGCCCTTCGAGGGTTTTCTATGGGATTCTTAGTAAGAGGTGACCTCCTGTTCAAGAAAACCTTCGATGGCATCATTCTACGATGTCTCGATCAGCCCGAAATCGACCAAGTATTAACAGAGTCACATAATGAAAGAGGTCATTCTGGAGCAGCCGCCTTAGCTTAGAAAATCTAGTGCCAAGGCTATTACTAGACCACCATGGCTGAAGATTGTTGGAAGTTCATTAAGAGGTATCCCAAATGTCAACTTTATGGAGACCTCATCCATGCACTGTTTGTGCCACTTAACTCAACACCACCTGTATGGCCCTTTTCCATGTGGGGTCTTTATATCATTGGAAGTATCTCACCGAAAGCCTCAATTGCACACATACAAGTTAAGAGACCCCCCAACAGGGGCAATAAAAGAAAAAAGAAAAAAGATCAAGCAGAACAGAAAATAAAACTTCGGGTATCTCAAAACTCTGATTTTATTCATCCATTGAAATGAGCTTATTACATGCATTTATGCAATTAAACTTGGTCCTATGACTGAAATTCCTACTGTCCCAATGGACTTCAACAAAAATAAAACTACTAAAAAATAATGCTGATCTTGAGATCAACTTATTCATGCCAGGAAAAATAAGGTAAAGGAAATATCTCGCTATTCGGTTTCGGATCAACATCCTTCTCCTTGAGTTTTTCCACGAAGGCCACCCACCGAGCCAATTCAACTTCAGCCTCTTCTAAGCTAAGATCAGACACGTCATCACTGAATTTGATTCTTTTATTTGAACAAGAGGCACCATCTTCTCGATGAGGCATGAGATCCTGAGCAAGAGCAGAAGGTTCGTCATGAAGTCTCAAAGATCTGGGGCATAATGGGCGAGGATAGGCACGTTCCCACCAGGAATTGTAGTTGGACATGGTTGTGGGCTTGTCTTACTTGATTAACCCCTCATTAGAAGAAGACTTCTTCCACTTCCATGACAAACCCGCTTTGACCAGAAGTGTGGAAGAGTGTCGTCGAAGCGGAAAGATAGGCGACGATCGATCGCCTCTTTGGGAGAAGTATAATTCTGAGTATGGCGAAACTGGCGAAGCACCCTTTGAGGGAAATACCCCACAGTGAAGTGCTGCCCAACCAGAATAAGACATGAATGCCCCATAGCAGGCAGCAATAGGGAAACATTTTCAAGGTCCCAGATCACCCAATCAAAGGACAACAACTCATCAAGAATCTTGCAATAATGGTTGACGACACGAGGCCGGGTGGTATCATTGACATACGCCAGTTTGAAAGCAATTGATACAGCCGTCGTTGATCAAGGAGGGCAGACGACAGTGATGTGTTCATAAGCTCAAATATGCAGGAAACAGAATTCAAAATTACCCCAAAGGGTCACAAAACAACACCCCAGAATCCCGGAACCATCCGGGATAGTTTGACCTGAGCGACACTGGCAGTGTCGCCCAACCCAGACTGGGCGACACTAGGTGTGTCACCCAGATTTAGGCGACACTGGCCGTGTCGCCCAACTGAGACCTTCCTGGTTCAGTTCTGGCTTTTTCTAGAAAATTCCAATTGGAGAAATATGGGTTATAGAGCTCAAAACCAGACAAAAAATTGAGTTCCAGAGACAAAATAAAATAAAATTACGTTAAAAAAATATACCTGCAAAATCAGGACACCGCTCTCAATAAATCGGTCACCTCGTGTGACCCGATCGTGAAGACCTCGATAAATGCTTGCCAACACGTTCTGAACAATGGTATAACCCGCTCGTTCCCAGAAGGCATGGACTAAAGGAATAAGGGAATTACGAATCGTCTTGTGACCAGTCGAAAAGAACAGAGCCCAACAACATAAAAACAAATATACTGATATGTTCGGCAGCTCAAGATTGCTCCCGATTTCAGACCAGTAATTCCATATCGACCCACTAACCATGTGAAGAATAAGCAGCCCCCAACAGCCACGCACTCATGATAGAATGGTCATCGGTGGCAGCAGAACGTCGGTATGCAATCCCAACTAGGTTCAGGCCAAAAATCCTGGCAACTTCCTCCAAAGTTGGCGTTGTCTTGCCTGTAGGAAGGAAGAAGGTGTTTGTTTGATGGTTGAACCTCTCAGCAAGAGATTCAAGGAGTGGAAAGTCACATGAAAAGAGGTCATGTTTAAGATGCCTATCATTAAAAATTGAAACCAGAATGGCCATGAGCTCGGGCCATTGCTGAGCAGAAAGAAACCAATCCCGAAACCAAGGTCCGATGATGGGAAAGCGATTGACGCATCGAGGTACTTCATTTGATCGAAGGCCCTGCGAGATATGAGAGGGCAGACCTTCAGGGAAGTTCCTAACCCTAGGAAAAAGGGGGGAGGCTTGTTCCTCTCTTCTGTTTGTCCACCCGTTCGACAATTGTCCCCTTGCCCTTTGAAATCGCGTTGTCCTTCCTACAAGCCACGAAAACCTGAAGATGAGAGTAAGAAAAATCTGTAAAAATAGAGGGAAGATGATGAAGGAAGAAGATGAAGTTGGTAAGAAGAAAATCAAGTTTGAAAGAAGAGAGAAGAATGGGAGGGGGTTAATTTTTTTAGAAAAGAAAGAAACCCGACCCAAAATGCGTCCTATAGTTATCTACTTCGGCATACAGTGAGTTTCGATAACCCAAAAACCAAGAAAATATTTTTTGTTTGAGGGTCGGGGGTTTAGGCAACACGCTCCATGTCGCCCAATTCCGTACTCAGACTTGGACAACATGACTCGTGTCACCCGGGCGACACCACCGGTGCCGCCCGGGTGACACGCCTAGTGTCGCGCACAAATGTTTTTCCAAAAAAGCCCCTACTCAAGTTTGGGGGTTTTCCAGGGATCAAACTAGGTTTGTCATGGTCTTTTATGACTATTTTCAAACATTTTTTTATTAAGTTTCAAGAATAACACGCTCCTCAGTAGCACGAGCCTAAACTGCCAACTAATTTTCCCAAAAAAAAAAAAGATTCAAAAAAATATGATAGAAAAAAAGTGCTCCTTGGTGGCATAAGCCTAAACTGCCAACCAGTTTTCCAAAAAAATAAAAATTTCAAAAAAATCAATAAAAAAAAGTTAATATGCTCCTCGGTGGCACGAGCCTAAAACTGCCAACAAATTTTCAAAAAAATTCAAAAATAAAATAAAATTCAAAAGGAAAATGCTCCTCGGTGGCATGAGCCTAAACTGCCAACCAAAGACCAATTCAGAAAACGTCAAAGTCGTGCGATGTAAAAGAGTCGAGACAGGAAAAACGTCAAACTCGTGCTACGTAAAAGAGTCGAGAAAAGAAAAACGTCAAACTCGTGCGACATAAAAGAGTCGAGATAGGAAAAACGTCAAACTCGTGCGACGTAAAAGAGCCGAGGTAGGTACCTTCTAGACCTGTATGACACAAAAGGTCGAGTGTGACCAGGGCTCAACCACCCTGTTCAATGGAAAAACGTCAAACTCATGCGACGTAAAAGAGCAGAGGCAGGTACCGTCTAGCCCCGTATGACACAAAAGGTTGGGTGTGCTCAGGGTACAACCACCCTATTCAATGAAAACGTCTAGCCTTGTATGATACAAAAGGTCGGGAGTGTTCAGGGCACAAACACCTTGTTTAATGAAAACGTCTAGCCTTATATGATACAAAATGTTGAGTGTGTTCAGGGCACAACCAACCTGTTCAATGAAAACGTCTATCCCCGTATGACGTAAAAGGGTTAGGTGTATTCCATCTATCCCCATATTGACGTAAAAGGGTCGGGTATATGGTCCATCATTGCATGACGCTAAACTGCTTAGAGGGCTCTATGGTTGCAAGAGTTAAAACTGCTAACCAACTCTGTTTTTCGAAATATCTTTCCCTTTTCAGTATACGTCTGTGTTTTCAAAAACTTTAATTTCTTTATTAAAATCGTAACCTATCCCTGCTCTGGGTTTTATTTCAAATCTCCCTCTACTTTCAAAATTTCAAAAACGACTTTTAAAACGAATGAGCTTGGACACCCATATATGATAATTACTATGTTGCCACGATTACCGCGTTGCTGCCTCGTCTCTCTCTTCGGAATGGCCCGACAACTCTCTTCCTATAGAAAGTCTTTTCCTATAGACAGCCTTAGGAAACCCTAAGGAGATCAAAGATGATGCCAGGGTTAAAAATTTTCAAACTGTAAAAGCCTTGAAGTTAAGTGGCATGGCAAGAAAATCCAACTCGAGTTTCAAGCTTGTGTTACTCACCAACATCTCACGCCGAAAATCCTAGGAGGAAAAATGCTCTAGGTGGGTGAGCTCCATGAGCGCAATGACTTGGATGGATAGTTGGTGTGCCCTTTGACCACGTGACATCTGAAAGAAATCTTTGACGTTCACTACCCCTCGAAGGATAGGGAACATCAGAGTATCTACTTCTTTGCCACTCACCTGTTCCTCGAAGGACAGGGAGTGCGAAAGATAGGCAACTGTAGACACCCCATTTTAAATCTAGCAAATTCTATGGTTTCTCGAACCCTTAGGACCACACTTAACCTAGTAAACCCAAATGCATAGTTCACACAACCTATGTTGTGACCCGGAACAAGTCTGCCTACCCGGAACCCTGCAAGAACCTTGTTTTGACCCAGATTCCTGTAAATTCCATGTTTTACCAAAAACTCATTAAAAATAGTAAACAAATCCATTTTGACCCAAATTTTTTCTGAGAGCTTTACAAGAGGCTGCAAAACACAGTCAAAGTTTAAAATTTTAATTTTGACCAAGTTTGACTTGCGTGACACTAGCCGTGTTGCCCAACATGGACTGAGCGACATAGGTAGTGTCGCCCAGACCCTCAAAACGTATATTTTTTGATATGTACGTATTGGTTAGGTGAGTATATCCGAGAGATCTTCATTGAAAGATCTATCAGATTTTCATCGTAAACACACGGCGGTGCCTTTTCTACTACGCATGACGGTGCCCCCTCTCTACTGCGCACGGCGGTGGCTATTCTACAGCGCATGGCAGTGTCCTCTTTGTTGCACACTACGGTGTCCTCTGCTCCGCACGACGGTGTCCTCTACTCTCTGTTGTGCACGACGGCATCCTCTGCTCTCTATTGCACATGGTGTTGTCCTCTGCTTTCTGCTGTGCACGACGGTGTACTCTGCTTTCTGATGCGCACGATGGTGTCCTCTTCTTTCTGCTGCGCACGGCAGCAATCACATTCTTGCACTCACATAGGCGTACCTAGCCGCTATGACTCAAGAAAGTCTCAATCCTTACATCATCCTCCCTTTAAAAAGGATTTTGTCATCAAAATCATATTTCTGCTAATCGAACAAATGGGTGTACTTACTGCGAATCTCATCTTCCCGTTCCCAGGTTGACTCATTCCGGGAATGGTATTTCCACAACACTGGGACCAGAGGGATCTCCTTGGTACGCAACACCTATACCTTTCTTTCCAGTATCTCAATTGGCTGCTCGATGAAGGTTAAGTCTTCTTTGATCGAAACCGGTTTGTATCTCAAAACATGTGATGGGTCGAGCTGATACTTCCTTAATAGAGATACATGAAAGACATTGTGGATGTTCGCTAACTCGGGTGGCAGGACAAGTCGATATGCCATGCCTCCTACTTTTCCAGAATCTCAAGAGGTTTAATATAACATGGGCTAAACTTCCCTTTCTTGTCGAATCTCATAACACCCTTAGTTGGTGACACCTTTAAGAAAACCCGATCACCCACCTCAAACTCGAGGTCTCTTCTTCGGTTATCGGCGTAACTCTTCTGCTGACTCTGAGCTGTCCTGAGCCTCTCACGAATCAAAGCAATTTTTTCTAAGGTCACTTGGACAATTTCTGGCCCTAAAACCTTTCTTTCACCAATCTCGTCCCTGCAAATGGGTGACCTGCACTTTCTTCCATACCGGGCCTCAAAAGGCACCATCTGAATACTAGCTTGGAAGCTGTTGTTATAAGCAAATTCAATTAGGGGTAAATGGTCATCCCAGTTTCCCTTAAAACCAGTGACACAAGCCGTTAACATATCTTTCAAAGTCTGAATAGTTCTCTCTGATTGTCCATCTGTCTAGGGGTGAAAGGCAGTGTTAAAAGTAAGCCTCGTCCCCAAGGCTGATTGCAGACTAGCCCAAAATCTAGAGGTAAATCTAATGTCCCTGTCGGACACGATGCTGATTGGTATTTCATGCAACCTCACTATCTCCTTATAGTATAATTAGGTCAGTTTATCCCAGGTGTAAGTCATGCGAATCGGTAAGAAGTGGGCAGCTTTGGTCAGCCGGTCCACAATGACCCAAACGCTATCATGCCCAAAACTCATTCTAGGAAACCAGAGACAAAGTTCATAGCAATGTGCTCCCATTTCTATTCTGGAACGGATAAGGGTTGCAACAACCCAACGGGTTTCTGATGCTTAACTTCACCTGCTGGCATGTCAAGCACTTGGAAACAAACAGTGCTACTTCTCTTTTCATGTCAGTCCATCAGAAAGTTTTCTTCAGGTCCTGATGCATCTTAGTACTCTCATAATGTATAACATAATAAGAGCGGTGAGCTTCCTCCAATATAGCTTTCTTCACATCCTCATCATTCGAGATACAGACTCGATCTCTGAATCTCAACAAGTCATCACTGCTCATAGAGAAATCTTCTCTGTTTTCCAGTTTCATTTTTTCTAAAATCTTCATGAAATGGGGATCCTTATTTTGTGCCCTTATGCAAAGTTGTCATACTTACCCCACTACCCAGGGGTGGAGCTGGATGTCATGCCACTACATCCTCTAATAACTTCATTTCTCGGAGCATTAGATGAGCCACTGATATCACGGGTTTCCTGCTCAGAGCATCGACAACTACATTGGTTTCGCTCGGATGATATTGGATGGTACAATCATAATCGTTTAATAGGTCCACCCATCTCCTTTGCCTCATGTTCAACTCCTTTTGGGAAACAGGTACTTGAAGCTCGTATGATCTGTAAGCACCCTAAATTGGGCTCCATAGAGGTAGTGTCTCCAAATTTTCAAGGCGAATACTATTGCAGCAAGCCCCAAATCATGGGTTCGATAATTCTGCTTATACGAGTTTAACTTTCTGGAAGCATATGTAATGGCCTTCTGTCACTGCATAAGTACACATCTGAGCTCTTTATGAGAGGCATCAGTATAAACTATAAGGTCCACATTTCCTTCTGGTAAGGCCAGTCGAGGCCATGGTCAGCCTCTTCTTTAGTTCCTGAAAACTTTTCTCACGATCATTTGACAACATAAATTTCACCTTCTTCTGGGTTAGGCGAGTCGGAGGGAGCGCTATCTTCGAAAATCCTTCGACAAAGCGCCTGTAATAACCCGCTAGCCCCAGAAAACTACAGACCTCCGTCATTTTTGTTGTTCATCCCCACTGGAGTACGGCCTCAATCTTAGAAGGGTCCACCATGACCCCATCCTTAGAAACAATGTGCCTAAGGAAGGTTACACTAGGAAGCCAGAACTCACTATTGCTTAACTTGGCATACAACTTTTCTGACCTTAAAACCTGAAGGACTACTCTTAGGTTCTGTTCATGCTCCTTAGGCTCTTCAAATACACCAAAATATCATCAATAAAAACCACAACAAAATCGTCCAAAAAGGGTCTGAAAATTTTGTTCATCAAGTCCATGAAAACAGCTGTAGCATTAGTCAATCTGAATGGCATCACTAAAAACTCACAATGGCCATATCGGGTTTTGAAGGCGGTCTTGGGAAAGTCTCCCTCTTTAACACGCAATTGATGGTAACCCATTCAGAGGTTGATCTTAGATAACACTTGGGCCCCTTGAAGCTGATCAAAGAGATCAGCAATCCTAGGCAGAGGGTACTTATTTTTCATTGTTACTTGATGCAACTGCCTATAGTCTATGCAAACTCTCATGGACCCATCCTCCTTCTTTACGAAAAGGACCAGTGCACCACAAGGCGACACACTGGGTTGGATGAACCCCTTTTCTAACAACTCCTGCAATTGTTCTTTTAGCTCCTTCAGTTCTGCTCGGGCCATCCTCTGGGGGGCCTTAGAGATGGGAGCAGTATCAAGGACCATATCTATCTCAAACTCTGTCTCCCTTACTAGAGGCAAAGAGGACAACTCCTCAGGAAAACTTTTGGGTAATCTCTTACTATTGGTATATCTTCTAACTTGGACTGGACATCCCGATTCTCTACTACATAGGCTAAGTACCCGACATATCATTTAGTCTAGTTTCTCTCTCTAAAATATGATACAGTTTTTCTGTCAAATTTTAAGATACTTTCTCTTTCTAAAAGCAAACATTTGAGATAATTTCTCTCTAAAAATTTTGTGGTAGTTTCTTTTTCTAAATTTTTTTATGTATTTTCTCTCTCTAAATTTTAATATAGTTACTCTCTTAAATTTTAAGAAGCTTTCTCTCTCTAAAGCTTCATGTTTGAGACAGTTTCCCTCTCTAAAATTTTGAAATAGTTTATCTCTTTAAAATTTGATATAGTGACTCTCTAAATTTTGATATACTTACTCTCTCTAAAGTTTAAAATTTGATATACTTTCTCTCTCTAAAACTTTAATTTTGAGATAGTTTTTCTCTCTAAATTTTTTTGAGATAGTTTCTCACTGTAAAAATTTCATGTACTTTTTCTATTTAAAATTTGGTATAGTTTATCTCTCTAAAATTTTAATATACTTTCTCTCTCTAAAACAAAAATTTTGCCATAGTTTCTCACTCCAAAAATTTTGAGATAGTTTCTATCTCTAAATTTTTTTAGGTAGTTTCTCTTTCTAAAATTTGATATAATTTTTATTTCTAAAATTTTAATATATTTTCTCTTTCTAAAATTCAAAATTCGAGATAGTTTTTCTCTAAAACTCAAAATTCGAGATATTTCTCTTTCTAAATTTTTTTTGGCCATTTCTTATTCTAAAATTTATAATAGTTTCTTTCTAAAAGTTTAATAATATTTTCTCTCTCTACAATTTTAAAAATACTTTCTCTCTCTAAAACTTAAGATTTGATATAGTTTTGCTCTCTAAAATTTTTTGAGATAGTTTCTATTTCTAAAACTTTTTAGGTACTTTCTCTAAAATTTGATATAATTTCTCTCTCTAAAATTAAAATATGAGATCATTTATCTCTCTAAAATTATTGAAATGGTTTCTCTCTAAAAAAAAAATGATATTGTATCTCTATTTAAAAATTTGCATGTACTTTCTCTCTCTAAAAGTTAAAATTTTGAGATAGTTTCTCTCTCCAAATTTTGAGTTAGTTCATCTCTCTAAAAAAATTGGTACTTTTTCTCCCTAAAATTTTAAATTTGAGATAGTTTTTCTCCCTAAAAATTTTGAAATAGTTTCTCTCTTTAAAAAATTTAGTCCTTTCTCTTTTTAAAATTTTCATATCTACCAAATGCTCCCTATATTTCGGGTCGACGGAGCCAATGAATGAAATCCATGGGCCTTGAAAATGCAAAAAAACAAGTTTTGGGGTGGAAATGAAATCATGAAAAAGTAGGTCTTATTTCCATAATTTTGATTTTCTTGATTTTAAATATCCTAAGCATTAAACAATCCAAACAGTAGATTTGACAATATCGAAGATATTAGGAATCCATGCTTTAAAATCCATGCACCCAAACAGGTTAGTGTTTCCGGTTCAGATCATCTCATTAGAAAATCCAACCAAGAACGTTGAAAAACCAGAGAGGCTCATTTTAGATCCTTCGTAGATCGTTCTTAAACAACTTTTCAAATCACTGCACCTGAATCAAATCTTTTTTTACAATTTTTTTAAAAATATCTTTCTTACTATGTTCGAATCAATGCATTAGAAATGACTTAATTTTGATGATCTTTTAAAAAAGGAAAAAGTTTATATAGAGCCCAGGCTCTAAACAATCAAATTAGAGCCCACCTAAAAAATTTCACTAGAAGAGGCTGTTTTGATGTCCAAATATCCTCAAATCGATCATCTCGACCTCAAGATACATGGACATTAGAAAAAAATAGATTTCAAGTTTTTAAAATAATACATTTTCTAATGTATTTTTGGATCGTCAATTTTCAAAATTTTCAACTCTTTATAGATATACTCGATATACACTATTTTTTAAGTTAAAAATGAAAATATAGTTGAAGGCTAGTCAAAGATTTTCAATATTGAAACCACATTTCTTATCATTATTTGAAAGTATCCTCTAATTTGATTGTTTAGAGCCTCGGCTCTATACAAACTGCACCCTTTAAAAAAATATCCCCCTCTTTTTATTTTTGTGAAACAGTTCTAAAAGATATACTCTCTACTTGAATTTTTTCAAGTGAATGTAAACTGTTTGAAGAAATCAGATATGTTTAAAGGATTTGTCAGATATTTTAAAACAATTTTAAGACACTGATTTAAATCAGCGAACCATAATTTCAATCAGTGTCTTAAATCTCGAGTTAAACTTTAGGGAAAGGTTTCTATACTTTCCCTACAACATAGAAAATCTATGCTTCCCTTACCATCCAGCCGTTCAATTTTGATCAAGAGAGCCACTCATCGTTTGATCTTAGATCTAATGTCTCAAAGTATTTTATTTTTAGTTTTTTTTATACAAATTTTATGAATATGAAATTTGGTAAATGCCATCTTCACATTGGGGCTCACCTATAAAAAATATTAAAAATATTTTTTCGATAAAATATAATGACCAAAATACCCTTTCAAATTTTCAAGGGTATTTTGATCATTTTATTTTATTGAAAGTATTGTTTTTATATTTTTCGCTAGTGCGAGTTTAATAGAGGATTGGACATCTAAAATTTGGTGTCAAAATAGTTTATATAAAAAAAATATAAAATAAAAAAATGTAGAGACGTGACATTGTGATTGGGGCAATCTTAGCCCCCCATTCAGAATGGGCGGTTGGATAAGAGGAAGTATATAAGTTTTATGTTGTAGGGGAAGCATAGAAAGCTTGACCTAAATTTTAATCACAAGTTAAACTTTAGAACACGTATTTTAACTCAATAGTGCTAAAAACTGAATCAAGAAAGACCCTCATTTTTTAAAGGGTGCGGTTTGTACAGAGCCGAGGCTCTAAACAATCAAAGTAAAGTACACCTTTTTTTTTTTTTTGAAAAATTATATAATGAGACCATTTATCTTTAGTACAAGATAGTCACAATTAATCTTGACCATTGGAGGTGAAATTGGGTAGCTGCATTTGTTGCATTGACCAAGCACAAAGTTCAAACGAATTTTTTTTGAACTTTGTGACCCATCCAAGCTATCAGATTTCATATTGGATGGTTATAAGCAATTGTCATCTCTTTGTACTAAAAGTAAATAGTCTCATTGTATACAATCTCCATTTTTTTTTACATCATAAAGCGTACATTCAAATAGTGCCGAGAAATGTGGTTTCAATACTAGAAATGTTTGTGGTAGCCTTAAAATATAGTTTCATCTCTAATTATAAAATTCAAAGTTTCAAAAATAGTTTAGATAGAGCAGATCTATGAAAACTTGAAAATTGACGATCCAAAAATACATTATACGATGCTCTATTTCCAAAATTTGAAATCTACTTTTTTCTCATGTCCATGCATCTTGAGGTCAAGATGATCAACTTGAGGATATTTGGGCATCAAAACAACCTTTTTTAGTAAAATTATTGAGATGCTTCCTAATTTGATTTTTTAGAGCTTCGCACTTATATAAATTTTTTCCTTTAGATAAAGGGTATGGTTTGTATAAAGTTGAGCCCCTAAACAATCCAAGTAAGGCGGTAAAAAAATGTCTTTGGAGTACCAAAAATCTTTATGATGGCTTGGAAAGTTATTTTCATTTCTAATTATAAATTTAAAGTTTAAAAAATAATATAGATGAAGCATATCTATGAACATTTGAAAATATTGGAAATTGATAGCCTAGATAATGTATTAGAAGATGCACTATTTTTAAGACTTGAAGCATATTTTATATTTCCTCCACACATCTCAAGGTCGGGCTTTTCCGCATCAAGACAGCTTCTTTTAGTGAATTTTTGATGGGGGATTTAGTTTGATTGTTGAGGGCCTCAACCCTATAGAAACGTCTTTTTAGATAAAAAATATAA
This sequence comes from Amborella trichopoda, assembly GCF_000471905.2. The sequence continues at coordinate 8,669,982 of NW_006495273.1, read as the reverse complement.
TGATATAGATCTAGTAGAATAATTTTAAAACGATCAAAACTGTCCAAATTTGTCAATAAAAATTACTAAGACAATGTAGAAGTGACTCGTTGGTGCTATGCATATCTTACGTGTGGATTTCACCACATGGAAAAGATTTCTCGGCATCGCATGGGGTGGGGAGGTAAAGGAAAAAGGTTAAATTGCAGTAAGGGTTTTATGAAAACATAAAGGGAAAAGTTTATATAGAGCCGAGGATCTAAACAATTAAATTAGAGTCTACCTCAAAAATTTCACTAGCCATGGTTGTTTTGATGCCCAAATATCCTCAAATTGATCATCTCGGCATCAAGATGCATGGACATGAGAAAAAATGTATTTGAAATTTTGAAAAATAGTGTATTTTGTAATGCATTTTTGGACCATCAATTTTTAAGATTTTCATAGATCTGTTGATTTACACTATTTTTCAAGCTTTAAAATTTATAAATAAAGGTGAAAATATATTTTAAGGCTATCACAAAGATTTTCAGTATTGAAACCACATTTATGATTACTATTTGAAGGTAGGCTCTAATTTGATTGTTTAGAGCCTAGGCTCTATACAAACCGCACCAAAAAATAAAACCTCACCTCAATGAAATGGACAAAATTCATATATAGCTAAGGCTCTAAACAATCAAATTAGAACCCACCTAAAAAATTTCACTAGAAAAGGTCATTTTGATGCCCAAATATCCTCAAATTGTTCATCTCGTTATCAAGATTCATTGATATGAGAAACAATGGATTTCAAGTTTTGGAAATAGTACATCTTGTAATGCATTTTGGGTCCGTCAATTTTCAAGTTTTCATAGATCTGCTTGATCTACACTATTTTTGAAGTTTATAATTAAAGATAACAATATATTTTAAGGGTATCAAAAAGATTTCTAGAATTGGAACTACATTTCTCGACACTATTTGAAGGTATGCTTACTTTGATTGTTTAGAGCTTCAGTTCCATACAAACCGCACCCCAATGAAAATTATAATTCTAGTATAAGAAGGACGTCAAAGCCATATTCTCGACCTTGATCATTATGGTTGTAAAAAAATTAAGATTTCAACCTCTAAACTGGTGTATGTTGTAACATATTATCCATATTGTCATTCTCAAGTGTTTGTGGATCCATAAGATTTGTTACATTTCTTGAGCTACAAATTTCATAATTGGTGGTAAAAATAGATTTTACAGTCATCTTAGGAAGTTTCCATATACGTAGTGTTTTTCGAACACAATTTCAAGATGTGACTTTCCATATACGTAGTTTTTTTAGACCTTTCTTTTCTACTTTTCTTAAGGACTAGGCCTTACAGAAATTGCTTGCCAAACCAAAAGCAATGAATTTATGACGATCAAAAATTGTAAAAGAAGAAAATTATATAACATTGCAATCTTATACTATTGAAGCAAAATGAACCTTAAAAATCCACGAGAGGAGAGTATCCGGATATAAAACCCTCTAATTGATCATCTCGACATCGAGATTTGCATATGTAGAGAAACAAAAGAATATCAAGTTCTAAAAATAATGCATCTTATAACAATTTACCCAGACTGTCTATTCTCGAGTATTTATCAATCTGCTCCATCTAATTTATTTTAAAAATTTTAAATTTCACAACTAAGGAAAAACGATAGATTTTTGAGCCATCATAAAATTTCCGGCACCGAAACATCTCCAAGAAAAATTCAGAAGTCTAACGCTCAAAAAAAAATAAAAAATCAAGTCCGCCTTACTTCTACAGTATAAGGAGGGTGCCTCATACTGAGTAGAACCGTTCACTACGTGGTCCCGAGCTCCCTCAGTTGGTTCAATCAATTTTTTTCAAGAGAAAAAGATCTAAAATTCTGAATGTGATTGTTTGAAATATTTTCTTAAAAAAGTCGAAAAGCCCTAGAGAGCAAAAAGAGGTTTAAGTGCGTCGTAAAGAGAAAAGTGAGAAAAGAACTAAAATTGAGTCGAAGTACTAGCACTGAAATTAAAGACCCAAGGAAAAGTTTGTCGTTATTTTTCCGTGTCTTTTATTTTAATTCATTTTTTTATGTGTAATATCTTCCAATAGCGACAATGCCCCAAAAGCAATGGTGTTGTGAATTTCTATGGTATCCTTAACTTGGTTTATGATATAAGAAGTATTTCATTCCATCACTGAAACATGAACTCTCTCGAGACTAAATCTTAGGAGTGTTTGGATGAACATGTTGCTCACAATAAAATTTTGCAAAATTTAAGCTAATATCACCTATTATTTGTGAAGTAAAAAATATTTTGCACATTTTATATTTTATGCTCATGTCTTTATTTACTTTTCTTAAAATGCACTCAGTTTGGAACTTGAAAGTTAACCCCTCTCTCTCTCTTTCCTAACCTGCATACACATGAAGTTTCGAACCCAAAAAAGAAGAAGGAAAAATCCAAAAAAAAAGAAAAAAGAAAAAAGAAAAAAAAAAAATAGTTTGAATTTTTTTAAGCCAAATGAAAAGAAGTACATTGTCCTCTTATCGAAGTATATTTGTAAGTTTAACTCCGAAAACAAAATCTATAATTTAATCATACTCCAACCTCCATTCTTCAAAAATGATTATCGCATAAATTTGGAGTACATCCCAAAATTTTCAGATAAAAGAAACCGTTTATCTGAGGGGGTAAGCATGTAGCGTGCACATGCATGAACAACCTGTAGAAAAAAGTTAGCAAATGTGTAAATGAGAGTTTAATGAGTTGAAGTAATTGTAAAAGCACTTTTTCAAATTTTTAACGTTTTGGTTTCACATAGGTGCACATTATGCACTTGCCTCTTGAGTACAATGTATTATTTTTCAGATTTTTAGATTGTATACCGTGTGACCATTCACCTTTGTATCAAGGAGGACACTATTACTTATAATCATATGATGTGAAATCTGATAGCGTGATGTATCACAAAGTTTGAATTATTTTTTTTTGAATTTTGAGTTTGGTCAATGAAATAAATACAGCGACCCAATTTAACATCCAATGATCAAGATTAATTGTAATCACCTTATACCAAAGGTAAATGGTATCATTACATATTTTACCTATTTTTTATCAAATTTTTTTATCTACTTTAGAATATTATTTAAAAAAATAATAATATTCAATTTTTCTAGTCTAAAACTTGTTAATATTTTTGTTTTGAAAAATACTTTTGTGTATTTCAAATACAACATAAACTTTTACTGTAAATATCCTAAGTTTCAAATAGCTTTGAGAGAGAAAGGTGTGGCTTTCGGTCCCACATTGAAGAAGACTGAGAGTTGAATGGTACATATCATGTCTTATTTTCATAAAACAAAGGTGTGAATGTGGGTACATGTGGAGAACGTACACTCCCGTATGCATGGAGGACAAAGGTCGTTTGATAGTGTACTTTGCACTTTACATCGGCATATGAGGCGCCCCTTGCCCGAGTGCATGTGTGGGTCGGGCTTGAGGCTCAGTCCAATTTTAGATTAGTGCACGTACATATACACGGCTGGGTGCGAGCATGCCGCATGCGAGATCGTGCATGGTGACTATTCGCACATCCAACGTTACACTCACATCGTGCATTGAAACCATGTGAATGTTCATTTAAACAATCACTTGCCAAACGCCACCAAATTCACTACAAAGGGGCTCATTTTTTCCCCTTTTTAATTCCTATTGACTCTCATTCTCTCTCTCATGTATACTCTCTCACAACCCGTCTTACTTACGCTCTCTCTAAATTTTGATCTTTCTTTCCGAATTGTTACCAGGTGCATAAATAGTGGAAAGCAATTTTTGAGATCTTCGTCTTTCTTGTATCCTAGGATAAATTACCTATTTGATCCACACTGTATATAATTAATAAGAGTAGTTATCCGATGAGACCCTCCCACACCCATGTGTGTAGGACTCTAAAAGATCACCATTAAATTTAGCACAGATCTTTAGAAAAGTTATCATATGGGTGTTGGACTTGAATTTTCTATATATCTATGTTAAATTTAATGGTGATCCTTTGGGGTCCTACACACATGGGTGTGGGAGGGTCTCACAAGGTCATTTTCCAATTAATAAACGAGACAAATATTGTCTTGAGAAAGCACTATTCAAGAAGGTGGTTGTTTAATTTTTGCTCCAATTTTACCCATATTTTTCTAACAATTAAAGACAACATTCATGGGTGAAAGCAAGCAAACAGTTATGACTTCTTTGAGTATCGTGACTTCTTTGAGAGTCATGAATCATGAATTACAAGATTGAAGCGGTTTAATGGTATGAACTTCAAAAGCTGGCAACAAAAAGTGTTACAAGATTGAAGCGGTTTAATGGTATGAACTTCAAAAGCTGGCAACAAAAAGTGCTTTTCATATTGACTTTAGTAGAAATGGTAATTGTTGTGTTAATTAGTTCTTCTTTTGCCATTAAATTTATGGGTGAAGCTTTATTGAAAATGTGTTTTATATTAAATAGAATTTCATATAAAAAGCGTCATAGAACCCTTATAAAGTATTGTTTAATAGAAATCCATCACTAAATTTTCTTAAAGTGTGGGTTGCCTAGCTTATGTTAGACTTTCGGATTCTTAAAAAAAAAAAATATCCTAAAACCACAAAGTGTGTATTTATAGGATATTCACAAAATATAAAATCATATAGACTTTTTTATTTAAATTCTAATACTATAGTAGAATTTAGAGATGTTGAATTTTTTGAAAATCTCAATTGTAAAAGTGAACTGGATAAATCAAGTGGTCTAACAAGTGGAGATGATCATGCAATTGGTTAAAACAATAATGAAGGACCCGTGGAAACATTGATGATAGGAAAATAGAACCTAGAAGAAGTAAAAGAATTAGAGGTGATCTATTTTATAATTTTGGTTCAGTTTTTTATATCTACCTAGTTAATACCAATGAAAATAAGGTATGCGACTCAAGACGAATAGTTTCAAATGTGGAGGAAGATCCTACATTATTAAGTGAGGCCTTGGCATCACAAGATGCAACTTATTGGAGAGAGGTTATTAATTGTCATATGGATTCCATACTTGCAATAAAACTTGAAAATTAGTAGGTCTTCTACCTGGTTCTAAACCCATTGCTTGTAAATAGATTTTTAAAAGGAAATTAAATGCAGACGGGTCCATTAATGAATACAAGGCTAGATTAGTGGGCAAAGGATTTAAACAAAAAGGTGGCATTGATTATTTTGACACATGTGCACCTGTGGCAGGATTTGCTACTATACGTTTGCTTTTAGCAATAGCCTCTATTAAACATATAGTCATACATCAAATAGATGTAAACAATTGATGTAAAGACCGCTTTCTTAAATGGTGTCTTAGATGAAGAAATTTATATAGTACAACACGAAGGGTTTGTTATATCTGGTCATGAGAACAAAATTTGTAAATTAATTATCTTTATGGACTAAAACTATAAGGACTGAGACTTTCTCGAGTGATAGTGGCTAGGTATGCCGCCGAGTGCAAGAATGTGATTGTCGCCATGCGCAGCAGAAAGAAGAGGACACCACCATATGCAGTAGAGAGTAGAGGACACCGGTGTGTGTAGTAGAGAGGACACTTCCATGTGCAACAAAAAGCAGAGGATATTGTCGTGCGCAGCAAAGAGTAGAGGACGCCGCCGTATGCAGCAGAGAGTAGAGGACACCGCCCTGCGTAGTAGAGGGCACTGCCATGCGCAATAGAGAGGACACTGTCGTGTGCAGTAGAAAGGGCACCGCCGTGCGTAGTAGAGAGGGGGCACTGCCATGCGCAGCAGAGAGCAGAGGACGCCGCCGTGCATAAAAGAGAGTAGAGGACACTGCCATTCGCAGCAGAGAGTAGAGGACACCGCCGTGCGCAGCAGAGAGCAGAGGACGCCGCCATGCGCAGCAGAGAGTAGAGGACATTGTCGTGTGCAACAGAGGACACCGCCGTGCGCAGCAGAGAGGACACCGCCGTGCGCAGCAAAGAGGACACCGCCGTGCGCAGTAGAAAGGGAACCACCATGCGTAGCAGAGAGGGGGCACCGCCGTGTGCTGCAGAGAGCAAAGGACGTAGACGACACCGCCGTGCGCTGCAGAAAGCAGAGGACACCGCCGTGCGCAGCAGAGAGCAAAGGAGGCAGCCATGCATGAAGACGTCGCAGTACGTGAGGACACCGTCGTGTGTGAGGACACCGCTGTGCACAAGGATGCCGTCATGCGTAAAAGATTGTGGTGCTGCCGAGCATAGAGGAATCGTTCTCCCATGATTGCTTGCATGTTTCTTGTCGCCAAGTGGCACTTGCATGTCTCTTTTATGCCACTTGGCTTTTGCATGCTGTCACCTCCTCCCTTTGGCCTATTTAAACCCCTTCTCACCTTTCTTTAAGTCTTTGCTCTCTCTCTCTCTCTCTCACTCACGCCCACCCTCCTTAGCCTTAAGGACTTGATACCCTTAACCCATCCTTAGAGCTTGGCCTTTTGGAGTGCAATTGGAGTTCTTTTAGTATTGTAAGTGGATCTAAGATCCCATGTTTCATGACGTGTTTAATGCATATTCAACTTGTTTGTTAAAGTATGAAAATTGAGTGGGGATCTGGATGATTGTGGAAAGATGCTTATGAAATTTAGTTAAGTATGCACTCTGTTTTTCCAAGATTGTGACTATCTTTTGAGTAATTGTTTGAGTACTAAAATTATCTCCGTTGATTATGAAATTTTGTGGAGAAGTATCCATTTGCGTCTATTTTAAGAGGGAAAAGACAACATATCAATATCTCTTATGATTGGAAAGTTATGAGCCATTTGCTAGAACATGCTAGAAATTGTGAAAAGAAATTCCAGAAATTTTACATGTTTTTGTATTGAACAGTATGCTGACCAAATCATGTCAGAATGAGCTCAAACCACTTTTTAATGAAAAACGAATTAGTCTAATTAAAATATGGTTGTGAAATCAAAATGAAATTCCCTATGGTTTGGAAATTATGCTCCATTTTCTATGAAGATACCACTGTTGTGAATGCATGAACTTTTCTAAAACTGTTACATGTTTTTGTATAAGATTGTTCACTTATCGAATTATGTAAGAATGAGTTCAAATCACTTTTACATGAAATATGAGGGAGTCTAATTTAAATGTAGTCCCGGAATCAAAACGAAATTCCCTATGGTTTCGAAATTATTCTCCTTTTTCTATGAAGATGTCACTGTTGTGAATGCAGGAACTTTTCCAAAACTATTACATTTTTTTGTGTAAGATTGTTCACTGACTAAATTATGTCATAATTAGTTGAAATCACTTCTATATGAAAGATGTGTGAGTCTACTTTAAAAATAGCTTCTAGATCATACTGAAATTCTCTGTGGTTTTTAGAGAGAGAAACTATCTCAAAATTTTTATAGAAACACTATCCTAAATTTTGAATTTTAGAGAGAGAAAGTATATAAAAGATTTAGAGAGAGAAAGTATACAAAAATTTAGAGAGAGAAATTGCATCAAGTTTTGTTACCAAACAATGGAATGGAAGTGATTGCAAGGAATTCATGAATTTTTTATAGTTTATCCAAACAAGAGATTTGAAAAATCCATGACAAAAATCCTCGATATTGAAAATCCATAGATTTCCTTGGATTTCAAATATCTAGGATTCCTAATTTCCTCCTATCCAAACGGGCCCTCATTTGACTCCATTTTCCGGGACGAAGTAGGAGGGGCGAATCCTATTTTTTAATAGTAATTAAATTCTACCAATATAATGCTATACTCGGTATTTAATATTAGTAAATTTATTTATACATCGGAGTACGCATAACTAAATTTGTGTTCCTTGAGGCATCCCACATCCGTCTTAAAGATGATGTGGATAGGGATGGCAATGGGTCGGGTCCTGCTGGACTCGGACCCGAATCCAGACCCAAATGTATTTGGGTCCAGGTTTTGGACGCGGACCCGGTCTTGACCCGTCAGGTCCAAAAGTTGGACCCATACCCGTACCCATCGGATATCGGGTCTATCCCATCGGGTCTCGGGTCTGGTCAGGTCCATTGCCACCCTCATTCGGCGCTTCCTTTTTTGTCACCTACAATGGTGAACAACAAAGAACTAATTTTTGAGGGGTGGGTGATTAGAGAGAAAGAGAGAGATAGACATTCGATATCCAAAGAGAGAGCTATGTCTCCAAGAAACTCAAAGAAGGAGAATTGCAGGGAGGGAGGATGGCGATGGGGTTTGGTCGTGTGGCAAACTAGGGTAAGACGAAAAGTATTGAAATAATTTTAGGGTTGGGGTTTTGGCCTTTGGGTAAACTAGAAATTCGAGCCTGGGTACCCACCGGGTTGGGTACTACCCGAATCCAGGACTATCCAGGTATCCTTTATTAGACCCGGACCCTACCCACGAGTTGAAAACTTGGACCCATACTCGGACCTGTGTCAGGTATAACCGGCAGGTATGGGTCCATTGCCACCCCTAGATGTAGAATTGTGGTCTCTCTAAGAAATGGAAAAATCAATGGTTTGAAAAAATTTTTAAAAAATAATTATTTTTGGTTTGAAAATTTATTTATTTTCACACATCCATACTCTCCATATTAGAGATTATATCATCATTTTAACCGTTTCCCAATTAATGGGGTCGGCTGCATAAATCCTGGTTCTCCATCCTACTCTATTAAAGGTCATATCCTCAGTGAGGTCATAAAGTCCCCATATCAAAGATTATATATATCAAGAAAAATTGTCCAAAATCTATCTAAAAATGGATCATGATTGGGGGACGCATATACATACGAGTTCCAATACTTATAAAAATGTTGTTCATTTAATATTTGTACGGTCACAATTACTTATAACCATCTAATGTGAACTTTGATAGCTTGGATGTGTTACAAAAGTACGAGAAAATTCTTTTGAATTTTGAGCTTGGCCAATGAAATGAATACAACCACCCAATTTGACATATGATGGTCAAAATTAATTGTGATCATCTTATACCAAAAATAAATAGTCATAAAGGGGAAATTATTTAAGTGAATTTTATCATTATCCAATCCTAATTTCTTACCTCTTATTTCAAAAAACATTTGGAAACTTGAGAAATATGTTGACATAATGTGTAATCAAATTCCTTGCAACATCAGCCGAATCTTTTCCAAGTAAATTGCTTCCCAATAATATTTTAAAAGTATTGTTTGTATAAGGTATCAACCTTAAATAATCAAAGTAAGCACACCTCTAATTCATGCTAAAAGGTTCAATTTGGTGCTAAAAATCTTTAAGATGACCTAGAAATCTATCTTCACCCTTATATGAAATTTAATGATAAAACATAGTATCGATCAAATAGATCTATCATCATCATCATAGTATTTTTCAAACTATTTGGAGTTGGCTACACGAATCATGGTTTGTTATTCTACTCTATCAAATGCCATATCCTCAATGAGGCCCTACGTCTGCATGTTTTTCTCACTACTTCCAACCATGTTCTTTAAGGCATATCACTAGTCATTTTTTTGCCTTCCATTTAATTACCTCTTAATAGGTATTGTACTGGTGTCTACACTACACATGGTCAGCCTATCTAAGTCTACTTTCTCTCATCTTATGCTTATTGGAGCCACACCTAAGTTTTTCTAAATGTATTTATTTCAAATTCTCTCCCTGCTTGTCTTGTCACTCATCCATCTCAATATCCTCATCTCCGCTATACTCATCCTATGAGATATTGTTTCTTAACCACCCAACATTTCGCCCCATAGAGAAAAGTTGGTCTTACAACTATCTAATAGAACTTCCTGTTCAACTTCATTAGTATGCGACGATCACAAAAAACTCCTGTTACATTCTCCACTTCACATACCTAAATCTAATTTTATGTGAGACATTATCCTCAATCTCTCCATTTTCTTGGATTATCGACCCAGGTATTGAAAGTGTTCTCTTTTTTGTATCTCTTGGTCGTCAATCTTATCTACTTCCTCATTTCTACTCCTATTATTATTAAACTTGTATTCCACATACTCTGTTTTACTTCATCTAATTTTAAAACCTTTAGATTCTTGAGCAATATTCCAAAGTTATAACTTTATGTTGACACTGCTACATATGTCATTGATCACAACTTTGTCATCCCTAACAACATACACCACAATATCTCATCTCGTAGTTGCCTAGTTAAGTCGTTTATTACTAAGACAAAGAGATATAAGCTCAATATTGATCCTAAATGTAGAAGTATTGTCACCAAAAACTTGCTAGTCTTCGTACACTAGTTCGCATTCCTTGTACATATCCCTAAACAAGTCGATATAATATATGGAGACTCCTTTCTTTTCCAACCAAATTAAATCTCGTGGTAGTCTATCATATATTTTTTCTAGATAAATAAAGACCATGTGGATGTCTTTTTGCTTTCATCCCCTAAACTTCTCAATCAGTTGTCTAAGTACAAAAATAGCCTCATTGTTGACTTTCCTGGTATAAAACCGAATTGATTTTTTGATACACTCATTTCATGCCTTAGTCATTACTCAATCATCCTCTCTCACTCCTTCATAGTGTAGTTCATAAGTTTGATCTCCCGATAGTTTGTACAATTTTGTATATCTCATTTGTTCTAGTAAAAAAGTTTGATTTCTAGATCTAATAGATCTATAAACCCTCAAATTTTTGGAAAATGGATGATCAAGATAGTGTGTGGTATGGTGCACTATTTTATTACTGAAAATCCCTTTTCTTTTCATATAAACATATATCAAGGTTGAGATGATTAATTATAGGGTTTTCAATATCGGAACAACATTTTCAGGTGGATTTTTTAGGTGCACCTTACTTCTATAGTATAAGGTCGACACCTTATACAATATTTTTTTCCATATTTTAATATATCAACATCAATTACAACAAAAATTCCCTTGACATATTCAAAATTTATTAAAACAACCTCTACTAAGGACTAGGAAAATATCATATAAATAGTCAAATGAATGAAATCATCCATTTTATGCTAATATGAATTGTTTTTAAGTTTTATTTCACTCAAGTACCTATTTACAACATATGTTAAAAAATGGCCAAATTTGGCCCAATTCAAGAATAAGGAAAAATATTTTGGTAATTCAACATCACTTCAATGGCCCATGCCTAATAAGGATGACAACCTTGTTTCATCAGGGTGCAACGCAAAATACCACCAAATCATAATAATGCCCTTGGTTGTCTAGAGATCGACATGACTTTTTATTGGAAACCCTTAGTTTGGTTTTTCTAAACTTAAACAACACGAGTTCTAACTGTTATTTGGTTTGGGTCACTTAAGTGGTGCTAAATTACCAAAATTCTCGTATTTGTTTAAGTTTCCAATTTCTAAATAAGAAATTCTTTCACCATTCATATTTTTGTGAAGGTACATAGCTGGACAAAACTCAAAGTAACCATAATGAGATGATTTTATCATTTATTTGGACCATTTAAATAAAGAACAAACATTTATTAACGCTCATGAGTGAATTTTTATAGTATTTCACTCATGGCTCATCACCAACCTAAGTCTATTGTACGGTCATGTTTGTCTGATAGTATTTGAATTTTAATATTTTTAAAATTTTAATTTCTCTAAAATTTGGGATTGTGTGTGTGTATATATATATATTCTCTTAGGGGCAGTTTGGATACCTGAAAATATATTGGATAGTATGTAGATGCAACCTTGGAAATATATTGTTAGTATTTGGCTATGTCTAGAAGAAATATGGGAACTGCATTACCAACAATTTTTTTTTCTTTTT
>NW_006495273.1:8643992-8655595 GCF_000471905.2 Amborella trichopoda | reverse complement strand
GTGCAAGGGCCCTCCCCTCATTCCAAACAACTAAGCACGCTTCCTTTCAATTAAAGCAATCTTCTGCCCCGCTGCTAATCATTTCTACCTACCAAAAGTACAAAAAAATCGATGAATAAAAAAAACGAAATTGGCCATTATTCATTTGGAAAAGAATATCACCTATTACGATACCTCTATATTGATCATCTGGACTTGAAGTTCAACATTATGATTGTGAAAAAAATTAGGATTTTAAACTCTAAAAAATAGCATATATTTTAGCAAAGGAAAAAATTTATATAAGGATGCAATTTTATAATGTAGAACTACGGATGCACCTCAAAATCCATCGGAAAAGGTTGTTTTAATGTTGAAAAATCCTTTGATTGATCATCTCAACATCCAGATGTATGACCATGAAAAATAAAAAGATTTTAAGTCTCAGAAATAGTTCAATTTACAACATATTATCTATACCATCCATTTTCAAGATTTTCATATGTTTATAGATCTACTTGATTTTAACTATTTTTTAAATTTAAAATTTTATAATTAACTATAAAAATAGATTTTGAGATGATCCAAAAAACATCTTACATCAAAATTATATACCGTGATAAAGTTTAAAGGTGCACCTTGCGTCTACAGCTACGGATGCATCTGTATGCCAACTGCACCCTTTAACAAATCATGTAGACTGTTTATTGCGCCCTAAAAATAAATGTTAAAGATCTATATGATTATTTGAGTTTCAAAAATTATTATCGATATTGAAAATTGATTTTAGAGCCATCATGAAGATTTATAAGGCAGAAAGTGCTTTCTAAATGAGGATTTGAGTTGAGGCTTTATTTTGTTTTCCTAGAACCTAAGACTTATAGAAACTTCATCCTATCTAAATAGGAGACTTTTTTATACACGGCCGGTATGTAATATACCGCATCCATTGACTGCCCGTTCTAAAAAATTGTTTGATGATAGATGACCTAGTCTTGATGACTTTAGATTTATTTCTCTAACTCATCAACTTAGAGAGAGAGAGTTAGGTGATTATTAGAGGGCAACAGTTTAGATAGACTCGAGGCTCTAAACAATCAAATTAGAACCAATATAAAAAATTTCACTAGAAAAGATCATTTTGATGTCTAAATATCTTCAAATTGATCATCTTGACATCAAGATGCATGGACATGAAAAAAAAAATAGATCTCAAGTTTTAGAAATAGTCTAATTTGTAACGCATTTTTGGACAGTCAATTTTTAAAATTTTCAACTTTTCATGGATCTGCTCAATCTACATTATTTTTGAAGATTTAAACTTAATAAATAAAGGTAAAAATTTATGTTAAGGCTATCACAAAGATTTACAATATTGAAACCATGTTTCTCGACATTATTCGAAGGTAGGGTCCACTTTGATTGTTTAGAGCTAGGGTCTATAGAAACCGCATCCTTATTAGAGACTCTTTCTCCCATCAGGATTCTATACTGGAAGACTGACTATTCACTTTTAAATAGTGACATCCTTATTCGAAAATTACATGTCATTTGTGGAACATATTTTCTTCGCAACTACTATGGCGCAAACATAATTGGGCAATGCGTCCTTGAATCCTGTCGGAAGGGTGTGAAAACCAAAGGGAAAAAAAGGCGAAGAAAATTGCAAGGACAAACCGCTGGCTTCCCAAAAAAACTTAGAAAAGAAAGGGAAAGGCAAAAAGGCAGAAAAAAGAAGGAAGAAAGAGAAGGGAAATCGTCATCGGTCTATCCAATTGTGACCTCCTGTGAAGACTTGCCTCTGTTCTCCTTACACTTCTTCCAATTTTTTCAATTCAATCTGAACCAGAGGCCACAAATGTTCCCTATCCATTCCTCTGTTTCTTCGTTCTTGACTTATTAGATTCCAAAACCTTTGATTGAATTGCTCTCATGGAGGAGCGCTGAATCCATGGCCAAGCCCACCAACGCCCTCCTCTGTTGGGCCCTCGTGTTCGTGCTATTCCTCCGCCATTTAGTTGCAGAGGAGGAGCAACCCAGCATCGATGAACTCCTCCAACGCTACGCCTTCCGAGCCTTTGGCCGACACCCCAAGACGGCTTTGATCCACCCGGTGCCTCTCCCTGCAAACATGTCGGGCATAGACGCTTCTGCTGTGCGCTTCCGTAGTGGGAGCCTGCGCCGCTACGGTGCCAATCTTTCTGAATTCTCAATCCGCCGTGGTGGTGTTATCCGACCCTATGTGCGCCGCATCGTCCTTGTCCGCCAAAACCTGGGCGACCGCTCCCCGCAATTCTTCAACCTCACTGGGTTCACTCTGGTTAGCCCCATTGTTGGCCTCTTAGTCTACGACGCGTCCGATCTCAATGCCACCAATCCAAGAGCGCTCGAGCTGGAAGCCACCGGGGAGCCGATCTCTGTGACCTTTGGTGGAGAAGCCGAAGCTGCTATGTGTGTGTTTTTTGACTCTCAAGGAGTGATGAGGTTCTTGAACAGGAGCCGGGGAGGCGAGTGCCTCACATTGAGGGAAGGGCATGTTGGGCTTGTTGTCATGGCACCGCCATCGCCGAGCAGGGGACGAGGGTGGTCGAGCACTTGGAAGGTGGTGGTTGGGTCAAGCGTGGGGGGGTTGTTGGGGACCGTCCTTCTGGGGTTTCTTCTGGTTGCGCTCCTGAAATTCAAGAAGCGGTCGATGATCGCAGAGATGGAGAGGCGGGCATACGAAGAGGAGGCACTCAATGTGTCAATGGTGGGGCATCTGCGCGCACCCACCGCAACGGTTACTCGCACAATGCCCACCATTGAGAATGACTATGTCCCTCAGAATTGAGGAACAGCACTGGAACTGCATTTCCCGTGACACTCGGAAGGAAGAACAAGAATCCGATGCATAAAACTCACCCATCCACATGCACAGATTGATTGCTCCTCGTTGTTTGCACAGATTGATTGTTTAAATTGTAGATGTTTTTCCCATTCTTTCTTTGGGGCTTTTGAAAGGATTTTGGGGCAATTCTCTTTGGCTGAGATTTAATTTATTATAGTGCAAAGGAAAATTTTTGGTCCTTCTAATCGATTGGTTGCTTGCTAACAGTTGCTCTGTTTCTGCAATAGCTTTCAGAAATCACAGATGTGGCGTTGAGAACTGACCCCAAGTAAGCTTGGTCATGGGTTTCGATAGAGTTGCAGTAAAAGTCGACCTTTTTGTAGCTGTGACGGCTTTTAGCCTTTTGCAATGCATCCTTTTTTTTGGAACATGAACAAACCCGTCAGTTTTACCTGGAAAGGATACTCAAACCCTAGACAGTCTCGGACATTTTTTAGGCTTTGGAAAGAAAATTTGGTGTTTTTTTATTGAACTATGGTGTCCTCCAAATTTCCATATTAGGCATGGAGTTTGCAGCAAAATTCCACTGGTCTATAATGCCACTAGCCACTACCATGAATATACAAAAAATGGGACTTAAAAAGTAAAATTTATTATTTAAAAGAGTCAAAATGAATGGTAAAAATAATTAAAAAATAAAATTCTAAGCCATTTATTACTAAAAATCTAATATATTTTTTCCAAAGTCATGATTGTAGTAGTCAAGATTAATGACTTATTTACAAAGTTGTTTATAGAAATAGTACATTTTCCCACACCGGCGAAGCAGAAGAAACCAAAGAAATAAAATCAAGAAAACCTTCAAAGAGTCTCCTATATACTCGTGGACTCGATTGTGTCATCCGAGTAAATCGCTACCTTAAACCTCTCGGGCTTCGCAGCCTAGAGCTCATTCCTCTAGCAATGTGCCCTAGCTCTCTCTCTCTCAATCCCACTCCTGAGTGAGTAAGTAGAATCACTACCGTTGTTGCAGATGAGCTGGGCTTACCACTCCTTTCCACTCTTATCTATGATGTAAAAGGTTTGGTATATCATGTCTAAGACCGTATTATTTTAAAAGGAAAGGCATACCTCATTCAATTGTCTTCGGCAAGACATAAAACTGTATGTTATTGTCCTTTGCAGGATGCTGAACTGCATGACACTAAACTGTTTAGGGAGAAGTGTTGATTATTTTATTTTAAAAAATCTCGTCCCTCTTCAAAATTATCCTCTTTTATTTTTTAATTCATAATATATTAATTATTAACTTCTTGATTCATAATTTCAGCTTCCTAATTTTTTTTTTATTAGTTCATCATTTTTAATTTCTTTATTTATTAATTTCTGATTTCTCAATGGGTTAATTCTTACTTTTGATTTTCAAACCTCCAAATGTATAACCAGTGGAAGATTTCGAAATTATGTATTTGTGATTTTAAATATTTTAATTATTTCGATTAAATCATGACCTAGCATTAATGGGTGTTCCTTACTAAGGCATAGGAACATTACCTAATTCAATCGATAGAGACCACATTAGTGTCGTACATAGCCCATACCAAATCGATAGTCAAGCGAATATCCCCTAAACCGTAAAATCTATAGTGTAGAAAGCCAAATCCCCTAAAATAGGCAAAAAATACCGTAAGATCTATCAAATTCGAGATTCCTGATCAGAAATGTCAAGAAAATATTGGAAAATCAAAATCGAGAGAAAATCTATGTCAACCGGATCTGATTGGCTGTTGCAATGCAGAGTGCATCACTTGAAAGAAAATATTATCGCTGCAAGATGTGTCGCTGCCATGCGTCAGCTCAAGATTGGTCCCTCCCATTTTGGAAGCATTTTTCATTAAATAGAGCTTTTCTTCAACGTTTTTAGGGATTAGACATTTGAAAACTTAGGAGCGATGTTTAGAAAGCACAAATTCATTTTCACCATTTAAACCCTAGTTTTCCGTAGGAACCCTAGAAACCCTAACCCTAGTACCCTAATTTCCTGGCAGTCCATGGTTATTAGAGCATAAAATCTTTTATATCTCTTCATGGCTTTAAACCTTAAATTTATAGGAATCTTCATCTCATAATACAATCTAAAGTTGGAGGAAGCATTTCTTTAAAGAACATATGGATTCAATTATTAACCTTGACTTGGTTGAGGTTCCTAATCCAGGTTCTGAGCAAACAATCCCGGCAGTCAGTAAGTAACCCATATTTTATTTTTGTTGCATATTTTAAGTATTTTTGCATTTTCTTTAGTTTAGATCAGTTGCTTTGATTTCCTTTCTTATTTAGATGTGATTCACAGCCGACAATACCGATGATCCATAGAAAAATTGATCTCTTTATGAGGTTAAATTGTATTAGGACTGGAATTCATAAGGACCCCACACCTTAACAAAGATTTGAGAAAATCAGGGTTCAATCTGCTTTCAGTTCATCAAATATTCAGCTATAGACAATTTAGTACCCACTGCGGGGCATGTTGAGCTGTCGACACATTAGATTCATGTCTGAAAAGTCCTTGGATTAATTAGGAATCACCCTAGCGCACTCTAGATCCTATTAGGGTTCGGGAGTCATGTGCATCACGAGGTGGGCAATAGGAGTCTTTCTTTCAGCACCGCACTTCCTCTCGTAGTAAACACATGCCCCAAAAACCCTTCCAAGGCATGTATCTTGCCACTGGTGCTCTCTACTTCACCTTTTAACTCCTTGTTAGTCCACATTTTCATGCTTTATCTATTCGATTCCATTTGCATCGTAGTTTAGATTTCTATTTACAATTCCCATTCCTAGTATCTTTTACCGCTTTCTAGTGTGAAATTTACTTGTTTAGCCACATTAATTTACACCCACCCCGCTTTCTAGTGTGAAATTTACTTGTTTAGCCACATTAATTTACACCCACCAATGAGTGCTCTTTTCCACACTAATTGCACACAACTGCCGGCTTTGTCTAGAATACCATTTCAGAAAACTGGTGTTATAGTCATGCGGGGACACCTAGCCTTTAGGAGAGGGCGGCTGGGACCTGCACAACCTTAAGGTGAGCACCTCTCTGTAATCCTCAGCCTTAAGAGCACTCCATAATAGTGAGATCGATGCTCTCTCTTAAGTTGTACGTTCAGACTTATGTAGGCATATTGTGAACATAGCCACTTCTTCAAATTTTCTTAGCAAGGTTCCCACATATTAGCCTTCACTCTAGAGACATAGGGTAAATTATTTCAAACAGTTTTTTATTGTGTTATTATCATTAAATAGGTTAGAAAATTTCTCATAGTCGAATCTCATCATGTGGTGAGTCTTAGTTAGAGTCAACCACCTCATTTAAGCCTTAACCATAAGTCAAACACCCTAACTGCCTAGAAGCGATATAGTCTAGGGTCCCTCGAACCTACTAAACCTGTAGCCAATCTGGCTCTATTGTAGGTGGGTCCATAATTAGCAAACCTGAATATTAGGTAGGTGACCCGTCAACCCTTCGTGGGGAACCACTAGCCAAGGGGTGCGCGCTGCTAGAACCACCCTCAGCGGCCATGGTATTAGGCCTGGAATAATTATCAAACAACTAGTGATTAATACCCAGTCTAGGCGTAAAAGTCGTGTGGAGAACAATATCCACAACATCGAACAATCATACCATTTGAATCTCCATAACCTCAAGGACTACGAGGGCTAAGGGTTGATAAACCACAAAACGAAAAGGTATGGGTCTAGGTCTAGGACCCCTAGTCATATTCCTAGGCGTCATAGTGCAAAGGAGGGAACCTTTATCCCTAGTACAACACCACAAGAGGGGTAGGTCAAGGTATGGCCGAACCCCTAGATAACCCCTTAGTTCAAGTCCTCTTGTATGCTTTAGCTAGTCAATGGTATAGTCTCCAGCCTACAATACAGGGTCAAATCCAAGCCTAGCTTAGAGGCCTAAGTTAGCTCGCTCGAAATCTTAGTGTGAGTCAGCCAACATCTATAGCACAACAAGCCCAATTGCATATCCCAACCTGGAGAGTCACCCCCACTCTAGCCTATGACTAGGGCCAACGAATCAAGTACTCGCTAACAACTTACAATGCCTCAGTTGTAGACTCACCTATTAAAATCTGCTGATTAGTCAGGCGAAGGCCTCAACTTAATGCCTACGGGCAAGTTGGCCAACATAAAGGGACACGGGAAAACCTTATCCAGTGCTCTGGCTAGGATGAGAATACATGACAGACTCCCATAAAAAATATGAGGAGGAAACTCTTGTGACATAGAAGACCTCTCACTCAAATTCACCCTACCTAAACTCCACAACAAGTTTCTTGGGAAGGGAGATCCGGAAACATATGTATGAATATATTTTTTAAAAGATAAAATGGACCGGTTTAAGGCCATGTTTTAACATAGCGTATCCACAGAAGTCCTTCCATGGCATTTCGAATTCCTTAACTCTTACATATCATGAGATATTTGTAGGGAAATTTCTGGAGTACGGTGCGTGGATAGGCTAATGTTACTCAAAAAATGCACAAACACCCCACCCAGTTTTGGTGATTAGCCTTAAACAAGGCTTTTTTTAAAAAAAAAAAAATTGGGTAAAAGATTCTAAGGCTCCTCAGATACTATGTTAATTACATTCACTCATCAACCATTGGAGGGGAAAGATACCTCTATTTAATCGATTACAAACGGTAGTAGTTTGAAAAGTAAGATACATGATACTTCCTTCACATAAGAACGGCCTTCAGCCTTGTGGAATCTGTTGATTTACATGTCTACATGTCTATATATATATATATATATATATATATATCTGTGTGTCTCTCAATCTCTGTATATACCTCTAGATGTTTATGTATCCATCCATCTCTATTGGCTTGGAGACAGTTAGCCTTTTTATAGACTTTGCACCGGGCATTTATTTTTATGTGTCCAGAAAAGATCCATTAGTCTCATGAAATGTCTTTGTGCTATCCCTGCTCAATGACTTTTTCTCATGATATGTACATTTTTTAGGACCAGTACTAGAAGACGATGATTGGAACAGCAAAGCAGCTTGGTGGTCTCTACTATTTTGACGCCCCTCCACTGACTCGTCCTGCTCTTTCATCCATTTCAATTGATTTTGATTTATGGCATAGACGTTTAGGTCATGTTTCTTCTACTCGTTTGAATTTGACAGCTAAGACTGTTGATGGGATCTATGTTCTCAATCCTAGTCATTGTGATGTTTGTCCTTTTGCGAAACAAATAAGATTACCTACTGTTGATTCCTCTATCATTTTACCCTTGCAAATACCCGATGATTCCCCACCCCTTGATTCACACGATGCCCCAAACACCACTGCACCAGATCCCATCACTGTCCTACCCAATTATGCTATTTCCCCTCATCAAGACCAATCTCATGGCACCCCTTCCCATTGTGTACTAACACCAATCGCTCTACCACCCATTTGATGTTCTCAACGAGCTTCTCAACGACCTTCCTATTTGAAAGACTTTCACTGCTCTCACGGCAAGCTTGGAGCTACTTCCACATCTTCCTTTGGCACTGGTTCCACCAAAGGTACACATCATCTCCTGTCTCATTTTATTTATTATCACAACTTGTCTCCCTCTCATCATAATTTTACTTTAGCCGTCTCTTCTATTTCAGAGCCTACCTCCTATTTTCAAGCTGTGCAAAACCCCAAATGACAAGAGACCATACAATGTGAGCTTTAGGCACTTGAGAATCATACCTAGACCCTTACAACTTTACCTCCAGGGAAAATGTCCATTGGATGTAAGTGGGTATATAAAGTCAAGTACCAATTTGATGGTACAATTGAACGCTACAAGGTTCAGCTTGTTGCCAAGGGTTACACCCAACGTACAGGATTGGATTACCATAAGACCTTTACACCAATTGTAAAGTTGGTCACTATTTGTTGTTTATTAGCCATTGTTTCGGTTCGTCATTGGACTTTGCACCAATTAAATGTGCAGAGCGCATTTCTTCACGGTGACTTGGAAGAAGAGGTATACATGAGTCTTCCTCCGGGACTTTCTCAACAGGGGCAGACAAGGGTTTGCTGGTTACACAAATCTATATATGGACTCAAGCAGGCATCCTGTCAGTGGTTTAGCAAGTTCTCCTCAGCCCTTATTGATGCTGGTTTTCCTCAAAGTGGATTATTTCTTGTTTACTCACAATCACCATGATGGTTTTTTTATTATCCTGATTTATGTCGATGATATCATTGTTACAGGCACCAATTCCCAAGCCATATAGTCTCTCAAATCCTTATTACATCGCCGTTTTCACCTAAAAGATCTTGGCCCTCCCAAATATTTTCTTGGTCTTTAAGTGGCACAGTCTAAAAAAGGTTTATGTATCTCACAACATAAATATACTCTTGAGATAATTGAAGAAATGAGTCTCCTTGGTGCCCGACTTGTTCACCTCCCCATGGAGCAACATCTCAAACTTTATCATGATCATGGAGAACTCCTTTCTGATCCCACCATGTATCGTCGCCTTGTGGGTCGTCTCATTTATCTGAATCTCACTAGACTAGACATCGTTTAATTTGTTCATATCCTTAGTCAGTATATGAGTGCACCACAACAGCCGCATTATGAAGTAGCCCTACGCCTTGTTCGCTACTTAAAACTTGCACCAAGACAAGGTTTATTTTTTCCCTCCGACAACCCTCTTCACTTTTGAGTTTTTTTGTGACTCTAATTGGGCAAGTTGCCCTGATACCCACCTCTCTACCACGGGATATTGCACTCTTCTTGATCTTTCTCTTATCTCTTGGAAAACCATGAAGCAATATATTGTTAGTTGATCTTCAGTCGAGGCCGAATATTGAGCTATGGCTACTGCAAGCTGTGAGATCACTTAGTTACCTCCTACATGACTTAGGAGTTCCTCACTCACAACCTGTCGTTCTCTATTGTGACAATCAAGCTGCATTATACATTGCTGCCAACTCAGTGTTTCATGAATGGACACAACACATCGAGCTTGATTATCACTATATTCGAGAAAAGATCCAAAATGGAATTCTTCGAACCTCTTACATTCACACATCACGACAGCTTGCCGATGTATTCACTAAAGCCCTTGCACACAATTCTTTGATTCGCAAGTTTGGTGTTCTCGATATTCATACTCCAACTTGAGGGGGAATGTTAGACGGTTTCATTTGAAATTGTAAATCCCTACAATTCAGGGATTGCATCAGTCAAATATATTTAGCATATATCATATTCTGTAAAATCCCCTTAATCAAGGGATCATATTTGGCATGTAATTGTTGTATATAATGTTCACTTTGGGTCAATGAAATCAATGATTTTCTTTCCAATCTTTACACCCATTCTCCTATAAACTATCTTGTTACTCTACAATATCATTAATTTTTAAAAGCTAAAAACTAATATGGATTTGGAGCCCCTAATTGCACAACTACATCCCATCTTAAGCATAAAGACGAACCATTCATTTAAATAATGAGGTCAGGTCAATGAGATATTGCAGCTTTGTAGGAGTTCAAAGTCCATAAATTGATTTGCTAAATTGATTTGCAGATGTTTTGGAGGGCTCTCCTGTCTTAATCAATCAAAAATTGAGTTCCAAGTTACCGGGCACAAATCAAATGGGCCCCTTATTTAGCTCTTGCCTTTGGTGTGAATCGAGTACCTACTGAAAGAAATATCGAGTATTCAATATTATATTATTTAGATTTGCTAAAAGATTTAGGGCTCCTGGGGGAGAATATTGTGAGTTGGCTCCCTAAGGGTAAAGCGCAACTTAGTGTTCCTTTTTTGGACCCAAAATTTGGAAACATAACCGCTAGAACCTAATAACGAAGAAGAAAAAATATTAAATAGAAAGATCGAACAAGAACCGTCTAATATTCAGAGTGCAAGATCTAGGTGTTTAAGAACACAAAATTCAAAAAACTTTCAATGAAAATAATCATTTTATGATACTCAGATAGATCCAAAAATTTTGGATTAGAAAAAAAAAATCCCAATCAGGTCTTCTGCCTGAGGGAGTAGGCGTATAGTATACTCATGCGGGAGTAAAGTATATGTGCTCTCTAGGTTTTTATTATTGTATAAAGAAAATTCGAAATCCTTTAAAATAAAAAATTTAAATGATAAGATCGGTGAGTGGAAAATCTAGAGCTTCATTTGTGTTTTCGTTTCTCTTAGCCAAAATTTACCATGGTCCCTCAGTAGCATTTTCTCCATTCACTCCCATGGGTAAAACTCTAACATGGTAATAATATTTTCGTCCCCCGATATAACTTCTTCAATCTAGTCATGAAACTTCAAATAAAATAAAATGAACTATGTGCCAGGAAAAATGATGCCTTAAGGTTGAATAGAGACTCTCTAATATTTTGATAGTTAGATCTAAGTATTTTAGGAAGAAACAATCTGAACTTTCATTTTGAAAATAAGTGTCCACTGATTATTAGGTGGATCCCAAAAAATTTAATAAGAAAATACTTCTAAGTAGCTCTGTCGCTTGAAGTAATAAGTATACAATATGCTCGAGAGACAAAAATGAACAGTGATTTTGCCTACCCTCATCACCATCTAAACTTCGTCGTACTGTCACAGTTATCCGGTAGTGTTTCAATTTTTATTTTTTTTACTAACTGGAATGATTTAAATTTTGGCGTGTGTATACATCTTAGTGAGGTGCACCTAATAAAACTATGAAAAAAAATAATTCGTAAAATATAAATTGACCAAATAACCC
>NW_006495273.1:8614776-8626962 GCF_000471905.2 Amborella trichopoda | reverse complement strand
ATATATATAATTAACTCGGGGTAGATATATGTCACAATATGATCCTACACTAGAGAGGATTTAGGGCAATGACCTCACACAAAAAAAAGTACCAATTTTAAGGTATAGGAGGAAGAATTTAGGTAGGCTTGAGAGAAATAAATAAATGAGAGATTTTAAGACGAGTGATAGAGATAGGTCAGAGAGCAAGATAGAGAGATTTAGTGTGAAAATTAAGAGGAAAATATTATCTTTCATTTCTCTCAAGATCTTAGGAATGTATTTTAATTTAAATAAAAGAAAGCTTGTCTAACAAAAAAATCATTTATCTGTTATACATAAAAGTCACAATCATTCTTGTCCCTTAACTTTCAAAATGAGTGGTTGTAAGAGTGTCATTGAATAGACAAATTTGCAAAAAGAATTCTCGGACTTAGTAATTCACCCCAAGCCATCCAATTTAACATCTAATGAAGGGGAATGATTGTGACCTCCATGTACAAAAGATAAACGGTCTCTTCTTAAGGCTCATGGGATATTATTGCCATTAATGATTTTTCTTATACAAAGAACATGGATGTCTCAATATTGAGTGCAATATGAGGAAAGGACTAGTAGAAAATGCACATGAACCAACATGATTTGGAAACAATTAATGCACATGGTCCTGACATTAGAGTAGTATGTGTACTTTATATCAATCTGTATGTCACACGATTCTCCGCTATATTGCATGGACACGGTTACCTACATCAATGTCTGACACGGGTAACGGTTGTTCGGATTCCTCATGCCATGGAGAAGACTATTCACTAACATCGCTATATTATGAAGAGGCAACTAACTCCAACAATGGTTTACTAGTATTCCATCTCACAATGAGGAGCAAGAGATGGTCAATCATACCTTAATTGGTAGAATTTATAGATATTTTGAAAGCTTTATAGACATTTTCAAATTTCACATATGTCTGCTCAAAACAATCTGTTTAAGTATGGCTGTCGATGCATCAAACAAGGGTACAACACCCAAAGAAAAGACTCCATGTACCATAGAGCTATGCAGAACCGTCCTACAGTGAGAAAGCAACATTACAATCTCTTTATGAACAAGTGGAACAACAGATACATGCATCATTGTCAACTAAGGATATGAAAGACATTAAGCAAACAAATGGATCTTAAAGGATTAAATATTCCTATTTTTGGAACAGCCAAAATGAGTGGAATCAGAAACCTGAACAAATGATGGCATAAAACCAGAAGAACAGTGAGACAAACAAAGTATTGTTGGTCCGATGATTGTATGAACCAGAATCAGTCATCCAAGCATAATGGAATGAGGCAATGATGAACAGGATGTCTGAGTTGACCATATAAGCTAAGCAATATATTGCATCCACTCTTATGACATAGTAAATGATGACATGGTTGATCAATTGATCTTCTACCTCTGGCTGAGTAGTCTCTATCTGAGCAACTGCTTTTCGGCACTTGGCTACTGCACCTGAGTATATGGTAGTTATGAATAATATTTCCAAGCTCCTTGCAATCATAGCAAAAAACCTAGTGCAAAAAAATAGAATAATACGAGTAGGGGAACAAGCTGGATTTTATCAGACATATTAGATCCCGCCAACTTTTGGGACGCCTTCTTAATCACATATCTCTTAGTCCTAATGTATGGGACTATCTTCTCTACAGGGAGGTCAGGCACTATATTATAGTATGCCAGAAACATTCATAGAATCTAATTTTAGGTTCATAAGAAATTAAGGAATTCAGAAACAGTCCATTCTTATCAAGCTGAACTGATGAGGCACTAGCAGACTGGTTAATGGCGTGTTGTTGGTCAAATAATGCCTCGACTGAATACAGTAATCAAGTGCTTTTAGTCCACCTGGCAACAGATTATATGACTTGTTGAACCACCCAATCAATTTGAGTGCGTAAAAATTCCCATCTGCAAAAATAATTCTAATACGAATTCATTGATGAATGTACATGTGATTCAACATATGAACATAACACTGCTAATTTTCTGAGCACTACCATCTTTTTATTTTAACTACTCATTAGCAAATCCATGTGTCTTAAAGACTGCATACATCTACTAGAACCATCGATGTAGAGCCATCGAAGTAGTTTTCCATTAAGAAACACTGCACGCCAAATTCTCATGCATTATATTTATTGCTTGATAGCATATGAACCCTAATTAACATACAGTTAAGAATCTATGCTTTCTAAGACTTAAAATCTTATTCAACTTTTACAACAAAAAAAAAATAGCAGAAATTGCTTGCTGGTGTTCTTTCTTCAAAAGAAGGAAAATAAAACGATCTTAGGAAGTTACTGATCATTGTCGCAGAAAATTACTGCAAGGTTACAGCATCTATTCAAACTGATATGTGTATTTCATATCCTCAAGGCTGCACGTCTTGCTTTCCCAACAAATGACACACATATCCATGAAGCCTCCAGCTGTTGTCATGCTAAACAAATGATAACTTATAACCCATGAGGAGCAGCACCACTCGGCCCTTGCATACAGTAAAAGGTTGAGAACAAACAAAGATACATTTTATGGATAACACCTCTCCCATTGACAAAAACATTTTCTATTACCAAAGAGCGACCCAAGTTTGGTAAGGGATGCCATTAACCAACTCGTGGTATAGCCTTTTTAGGAATCTTCAGATAACTTTATGGTAACTTATTTAGCTTAGTGGTAATGAGCCTTAATCAAAAGACACTGTTCAAGGTCGCAAAATTCAAACTGTGATGCGCATGCAAGGGCCAAGTTCTCACGTCAGCACAGCTATAGTCAAAACTGGGGCACTGGACTAATCTCCTCCAAATCTCACCCTCCATGCAGGATTTGGAAAAGCAATGAAGAGCCAGAAATAAGCATAAGATCATATGAGTGGGTATTGTGTTGTTTCTCTGCTACCTAACATTCAACATAGGATCTCCAAACCAGCTTTGGTTCATGCTGAGAAGTTTCCATATGTGTATTAGTGGTAAAAACTCAATTGCCCAAAATCCACTTGCCAGAGAGATGCGTCAAGGTGAAGCAGAATGTGCTTTCAGCGCAAACTAAAATTAATCATTTAGTCCCTCGAATCTTCATAGATTTCAAGATAACAAATCCCATTGAAATATAGGAAAAAAAATAATCAAGTCCAGTACTTATGCTAATGCATTAGAACATACAAGGAATATATTAGGTCGTAGTAATCCTCAACATCTTTTGAATGAAAAACACATGAGAAAATTCAACTTCATTCCTAGTAGGCCCGAGAATATTTTTCAAGTATATGAACAGCATGAAAAATGATTTAGGTACCAACAAACCAGCATGTTAAACAGAACTCAGTGGACAAATATTGTCAGATTAAAGCCAAGAACAGTAATATCATAATTCATAACATTGTAAAAAATAATAAGCATGGAGTACATGCATGAAGCCACATAATCTGATTGTGATGTGATTTAGACCTGAATCTTGGAGAAACCTCTCAGTGCAGCACTTGATTTCCATCAAAGGAACTTCTGGGTGTTTATCACAATCATGGATGGAAAAGAACACATACTTCTGAACACCCATGGCTTTGGCACATTGAATCAGAGCAACTTTTCCTTCCCAATCTACCTAAACAAAAACTAAGGATCAGGATGGAGGTGCACCTAGGTATCCTTACGTTGTAGAATTCTCAACTACTTTGATATATGAACTTCAATCTAGAATGATCTTGTCACATGAAGTAAACACAGTTAAAATTTTCAATTTCACGGCTTTCTATTACCAATGAGAGATAATGCCATTTCAACAACAGCACAATTAAATTAAACCCCGGATAAAAGTAACTGGAAAAACCCAAGAATATCTCATTCTGCAAAGGAATTCCTCCATAAATTTCAGCCCAATGAGTACAAAAACCAAATAACAGAAAACCCCAAAAATTCTGTAAGCAAATAACAATAGCATAATACAACCTCCTAAATAAACTTTCAGCAATAAATAAAATAAAACGAATAAAAGAATACTTAGATTATTAACTCATAAAACCAAATGAAAATTAGTTCAATGACACCACAAAAACAACATAACAACGATAGCAATAATGATCAATTAATCAAACACCTAAAGCCCAAAACATTTTACATTATATAAACAAAATCAAATTAATCAAACTCTCGAGCCCCAAAATAGTAATTCTCAATAAAAAGAAAACTCACATCAAATTTATGTGACAAACTAGAAAAATAAAACATAAATAATAAATAAATAAACTCAGTGAATATGGGGGTTTTCTTCTTTGTGCATAACCAAGAAAAAAAAGGAAACAAAAAATCAAATAAAAAAAAGAAACAAAGCTCTCGTAGACTTGGGGTTAATCTTGTTTGAGCTTAATAATAAAAAAAAAGAACCTAAATCAAAAATAAAATCTCATTTAGATCTGGGATTAACGTTTTTGAGCTCTAAATAATAAAAAAATTAAAAAAGGACTTGCTGTAGCTTTCTCTAAGCGCTTAGCTTGCAGCAACGGGCGCGATGAGGGGAACAGACCTAAGGCGAGGAGGACAGGAGTTGGTTGAGGGTTGAGCTTTGTCGGGGTGAGTGGCAATGGATGGTTGAGTTGCTAGGGTTTTGAGTGAGAAAGGGTTAGAAAGTTGGATGGTTAAGTTGCTAAGAATTTTTCTTCTCACAGGGTGGTGAGTTTTTCTTCTCAAAGAGGTGAGTTAACCAAGGGTCCCCTGTGTGGATGAGTTTTGGACTTTATAGCCCCAACGAGTTTTTCCATGTTACAACTTTTTGCTCATTAACTTTTTGTGAAAGTTGCTAAGAGGGGTACCAATGTCCCGCAACTTTCCCCAGTGAAATAGTGTTTTGGGGAATGTGGTGGTTCCAACTTTCCACCTTTTTGTTGTTTCTAAACTAGGTAAAGCTATAGTATAAGAGAAAGTTGGGGACTTTCCACACATTCACCGTTATCAAACGCCCCTTAGGAGAGCAAGGGGAAGGCCCTAAAGAACATGAATGGATGTAATGAGAAAAGATATGATGACTTACAGTTTGATTAAGGGTATGACCCTTGATAGAATGGAATGGTGGAAGAAGATTCATATAGCCAACCCCAGATAAAGCTCGGACGATGATGATGAAACCATCTAGACTCAATCTGACACTTTAAATTACTCTTTCCAATAACTTTAAAATGAATGAAATTTAATCACATCAAGAATGTAACACTCCATTTTCAGTTTGGACAAATCTTAAACCACAAGCAATAAAATCAAACAATTCCTGGATTTAATAGAGTTTAGTTAATGAATCCACATTAAAAGAACAAAATTTTGTAAGCAATATCTCAGAAAAATGGAAGTTAAGAACCTTAGAGGTGCCAAAATCGACAATTACGCTCAAAGACCCACCACCATAGCCTCTAATTACAATGAAATCAAACGATTCATGCATTTAACAGTGTTTAGTTAATGAACCAATGTGGAAAAAGAAAAAACATTAAGCAACATCCCAAGAAAACTGGAAGTTAAGAAACCTCAGAGGTGCCAAAAATGATAGATAACAAAGTAGAAAGATAACAAATGATAGATAACAGAGTAGAAAGCAAACCAAAATATAGATAACAGAGTAGAAAGATAACAAATGATAGATAACAGAGTAGAAAGCAAACCAAAATATAGATAACAGAGTAGAAAGATAACAAATGATAGATAACAGAGTAGAAAGCAAACCAAAATGGTACATAGAAAGCTTACAAGCAAGAAGCAGAAGTACAAGCAGAAGTAGAAGTAGAAGGAAGAAGCATAAAGAAGAAGCACACCAAAAGCAGGAAACTAGGCTGAGAGGCTCTAAGCAGCGCTCTGCCGTTACAAATGACCTGAGGGGCCTTTTATAGGCACCGGACGTGAAATCCGGACTTCAAACCATAATAATTTAAAAAGCTGACCTGTACAGGTGGCCATTATAAACAGTAAAAAGCTTATGAACAGTGGACAGGTGGCCGACATGAACAATAAAAAGCTTACGAACAGTGGACAGGTGGCCGACATGAACAGTAAAAAGCTGATTCGTTCTTATCTTGAACAGTGATTTGTCCTCATCTTGAATAGTGATTCTTCAATAGTGATTTGTCCAGTGCCTATAAAAGGCCCCTCAGGTCATTTGTAACGACAGAACGCTGCTTAGAGCCTCTCAGCCTAGTTTCTTGCTTTTGGTGTACTTCTTTATGCTTCTTCCTTCTGCTTCTACTTCTGCTTCTTGCTTGTAAGCTTTCTATGTACTATTTTGGTTTGCTTTCTACTCTGTTATCTATCATTTGTTATCTTTCTACTCTGTTATCTATATTTTGGTTTGCTTTCTACTCTATTATCTATCATTTGTTATCTTTCTACTCTGTTATCTATAATTTGTCTTCGTTTGTTATTTATGCACATCTATAATGGTATCAGAGCCATGTGCCATGTTAAATTGAGATTATAATCTGCAATGAACAGTTTTGCTCAATGACCCACAATCCTAGCCTCATAATTGCAACCTCAAGACTTAGAAAATTTGTACTCCCAAAGATACACACGTAAATAGAGTTTCAAAAAATAAAAGTTTTAATTACATTTAATTCTCTAGAGTCTTAAATTCCTGAATTTAAAGTCACAAGATGACTTTTACTCGAGCAAATAAAATGTTTCAGAGCCTAATTAAAATGAAAGGAAAACGATATAATGACAAAGAAAGAACATAAAACGGATGAACAGACCCCCAGACTTTGCATAAAACTTTCATTAATTTATTGTCAGTTGCAACTTGGAATTCCAAGTTATTTGCATTCTAGTTCTGTTCCTGAGCAGCTCCTAAATGTCATTACTTACTCTCATAATAAATAGACTTTGGGAACTCGTCAATCAGAAATCCACATAACAAAATTCTACTTCCAATTCAAAGAATCTTCATCGTAATTCCACTCCTTTTATAAGACCTGTGTTTAAGCTATTTCTGTGCAAACTCATAGGAGTCAAATATTTACTAATCACAAGTAACAGGGGTCACAGTGAAATTTTTAGCCAACCATAAATAGTTGGTCAAAAGCTCTAATGATTATGATGAAATAAAAGGGGTCGCTGTGGCCTTGGATTAAGATCCCAGATTACCTACCACAAAGCACCAAAAAAAAAAAGGTATTCCAATTAATAATATAATATATTCTTTAAAAAATAAATACAGTTCTTTGTTCCTTTTATTCTTTGCCTTAATCTAAGAAGAACACAGACTGTTTTCTAATATCAATAAATAGGATCCACACATCATACATCAAAGGAAGAATTCTCATCACAAGACATGAGAATAATGTTGCATAAGAAAGGAGAGCACAAAACCGAAGGTCAGTTGTGTCGGAAAGGAAATTCTAAGTTTCAAGTCTATAAACCTGTTATTCAAAACGAATAGAGGGGGACAACATAGGGGGGGGACCCCTTCACCAAAAAGGGAATTCAAAGTGCATTTGACACATGAAACGCCCGTATCACACCCTCATTAAGACCCAATGCCAATGTCACATCAAGAAATAAAGTCCAAAGAGAAAACAGCCAATCCCAATCAGATGAAAAAAGCCAATTCAAAGTGGAGATACATACTATGAAATGGTCACCATCCATCTTCTTTCTCCATCTTTTACTCTCCACCTTTCTCCATCTTCGGTAACAAATAATCTTGGTATGGCTTGAAACCTTCCTTCCATTGAGAAAATCTTTCTTCAAGCATTTAAATATTTCTATTTCCATCTCTTCTGATTCAACTTTGACTTTAGATCCACCAAAATTCAGCTTCACAGGGCTTAGCTCGTCAAAGAGTTCTGATGCATCTAGTTTCTCTTCACCTCTAGGATCACAATTTTTCTTATGCAATGCAGTAATAAAAATATCAGATCTGTTGTCTTTGTAATGACCAAATTCTGATTTCCCAAAAGAAAGGTTTTCAAGGGGTAACTTCTCAGGATCCAAATTATTTGCCTGGGTCTCATGCAGAAATAAGTGCCACTCTTCTTCGGGGTCTTGGGACTCAGTCCATGCATCATAATCATTAGAGAGAGACACTGCATAAGGCACTTCAGTTCTACGACGAGATTTCGACAGTTTCGAACTCTTGGCTAAACTGATGAGTTCTTGACATTGACTACCCATTTCTGCATCTGCAGACAACCAATTAATCTCAGGAACAAAAGATACTCTTCCTTTATCGATGATCTGAAAAGTTAGGAAAAGCGGAAGGGGGAGCACTGGCCCAACTAGATGGGGAGGCACTAGATCAATTACATCACCCTTCTCAGTGGGAGGACCAACTTGATCACACTTCTTAGTAGCCTTGGAGCGTGATCTCCCATAACTTTTCGATGGTACACGAAATGGAAAAGGTGGCAATTGAGTGGAAGAGAAGCTAGGAATGGCCAAGAAGTCAAGACCAGTGTGATTCAGATCTGAATTCCTCACAAATGCCAACTCCACATAACACAAATTTAGACTAGTCCACATTCTCTTAGATATAATTTCATGAGCACTGCTAGAAGTATTTATGTCACCAAGAACATAGTCCATCGAGGGACGTGAGCCAAACTCCACCTGACCTGAAGCTTTCCATGCCTCCAATATTAACTCCTTTGCAGCTTCAGTACTTTCAACATTGTTACAATGCATTGATCCTCTACTTGAAGTTTCTTCTAGTCTCGAATTCAAAACTTCAGCAAGAGTTGGACCACCACTAAAGTATCCCAAGAAGTAATGAAACTTTTTGTGCAGCAATTTGAGATGATCGATGTCTTCTGGTTCCACATGTGAAGGAAATGTAGTCTTGGATTGTACCTGAACCGGTTTACAACTGAACTTTACACCAAAGAAATCCCACAAAGCCTGGTATTTCAATGTTTCAAAGATCCCATTACATGTCAGCCTAATCATAAAGAAACCACTTGTACAATCATCTTCATATCTCTCTGAACATGGCTCACTAAGTACACAAAAACCCAAAACCTTCTCAGGCTTTTGCAGCTTATATGAATCTGTCCTGAATTCTTCTTTCAATTCACAATCAACACAACAACAATCCTGTGAAACCAAAGCGATCTCAGATGGAAGACCCCAAGCATATAAAGAACCACTATCTGAGGTCCAACCTGGCTTCAAATCAACTATAGGATGAGGCCCATAACAAAAGAGGCTAAATTCACAATTTCGAAAAGAACACACCAAAGTAACGTAACCTGAATCAAGCCCATTTAAGTTTTCCATTAGATGGTCTGAGTTCTGATAATCTATACATATTAATGTAACGCACATGATCCAGATGATGATCCCATTGCAATACAAGATCTAATGGCTTCCTAGTGTCAAACAGTAACAGATAGTATTTAGTAGCCACCGAGAACAGGAAACCATCAAAACTGGGTTTGCAAAAAGCTTGAAATCTATCACTCTCTATGAAATGGTGCTTGACAGAATCACATAATTCGATCTTTGCTAAAACTGTAACCTTCACCTTCTTGTCCCTAAAATCAACCATCAAAACCATGGTTTTAGAAGTAACAATCAAAACCCTAGGATGCCATCCAAATTCACAACAAAACCAATCGTTGTCAGACTCTCTTGAAATCAAACTCCCCAAATTCTTCAAAACCAACTCTCCCTTAAATTTCACAGGCAGATTCTTGACCCCAACACAATAATTTAAGTCATATAATCTCAATTCCCCATTAACCAACAATACTGCACTCTCTTCAGATAAATATGGACTCCAACAAGCATGGCCACCTGATTTTTAAAAGTGGCTGATGCTAAATTATGTGATAATGGTGTCGAATTCCTAACACCAACTCTAAGCCAATGAACCTCATAATGAGAACAAAGTAGAACAAAACCCTCTGTAAATTGATCGCATACTTCAGAGGAAGAGGCACAATCTGCTGTTGAGATCACAGAGACCCGAATTATTCGATTCTTGAAACTTGGAGAAAGAAGGAAAACACTATCCTTGAGGAGGGAAAAACCACCACCATTGTCTCTCTCTCTTCTGCCTACTACATAGGCAAGCCGATCAGAATTCCCTCCACATGGGAAAAGAATGAGAATTTCACCGTTGCGACATGTGAGAAGATGGAGGGGGTTACCAGAAAAATGGCGTGAAGAATGTTTTCCGGCTGCACTTTTGGTGGTGGAGAAGATGAGAGGGAAAGGAATGAAGTCATCATCTGATCGTCGATAGAACCAATCAGCGGTGGAAAAGACGTCTTGGGCTGTTGACGGAGGAGAATAGCAAACTAGAGTGTTTGCTAGCGATAGAAAGTGGGCTGCAGGGTTGATTGGTGAAAAGCAGTGGGGGCCAAGGGAGTGAGCAGATTCGCCGGTGATGAGGCGGGGGCAAGGGAAGACCGAGCCTACAGGAAACTGAGATTTCCATTCCTTTGAGAAGTCCATGGAACCTGAAAATAGAAGAGCAAACCAAGTCTATATCCAGGGATTCTCTCTTTTCTCTCTCTCCTCTGCTTCAAAGAAAACAGGACCAGTGAATCTTCTCTCGTCTTCTATTCTATTGCGAAATTAAAGAGAACCCAGTAAATTTTTTCTTTCCTTTTGCTGCTAGCGAAAGACAAGCTAGTAATCATCTCTCTTAGAAGAAAACTCATTAAATATTTCCTCTTATTCTGCTGCCAAAGAAAAGCCAGTGAAACCTTTTTCCGGTTCTAATAAAAAGTAAACCCAATATAACACCCAAAGTATCCATAAGACATTACACAGAATACTCCATGAATCTGCAAGAGAAATAACTGAAGGTAAATGGGGAATCTTCAAAGGTGAAAAAATAATAAAACTTGAAGAGAAACTCGATCAGGTAGCTTGGCCATAAAAAATTTCATAAAAGCATGAACTTTTGCATTGTAAACCCAAAAGGAAAAAGATATGGAGAGAGAGAACGTGAAAAACAAAGGTAAGAAAGAGAGAGAGTCCACAGAGAAGATGCACAGAATACCTAGAGAAAGCATGGTGCTAGAAAAAATCAGTGCACATCCTCCAGCGTTCTTGGGCCATAGAAATTTTCATTAAGTAAGGCTTTTCACTAATTTCACTCTGGGCCTATTCGACAACTAGAAGCAGGCAGTGCCCTAGAAGCTGGAAGTTCGGACTCCCTCA
Source organism: Amborella trichopoda (assembly GCF_000471905.2). The sequence goes on along the minus strand of NW_006495273.1, from coordinate 8,615,785 downwards.
AAAGCTAGATGACCTAGCCCCTTGTTCGGACTCCCTCAAAAGCTAGATGACCTAGCTCCTTGTACTAGAAAAATAATGTGTTTGATAACTTATCTAGAAATTTGAGGGAGCCTAGATACTTGTGTTTGCCACCACTTGGAAGGTTTCAAACCTGGAGACCTGGTAATTAGCTAGTTTAATTCATACCTTAAAGTATTTGTATTTAATAGGGTAATATCAATTCAATAATAAAAATTTCATAGAGTCAAACAAGATAAATATGCATATTTACACATCTACTACTAATAAATATCCCAATCCATATCTTGATCCAAATGAAAAAAAGCTAAATATAAGCAACGACTCACATTCTAAAAGGGCTCTCCATTGACAATTAGCTCATGTAATATATGTATATATATATATATAGAGGGTGTGGGTTGTATAACGCTGAGGCCCTAAAAAATCAAAGAGGCGTACTTTCAAATAGTGTCAAAAGATGTCATTTCAGTAATATGAAAATATTTATGATGGCCTGAAAATTTATTTTCAACTCTAATTATAAAATTTCAAGCTCAAAAAATAGAGTAAATCAAGAAAATCCATAAATACTTGAAAATTGATGGTTGTAATAGTGTATTACAAGATGCACTATTTCCAAGATTTGAAGTGCATTTCTTTTACGTCCAAGATCTCAAGGTCGAGATGATCAGATTTAAGGGTTTTTCGGCATCGAAACTTCTTCAATTCAATTTTTGAGGTGCACCTTAGTTTGATTGCTTAGGGCCTCAACCTTATATAAACGTTTTCTATATATATATATGGAAGCCATTATGCAACACCTATGGGCGAAAATGAACAGTTTTTTTGCCCATAAGCTCGGTGTTATCCGATTTTTTTGGACAGCGAGGATTAAAGACAGCCACGGACCTAGCATGTCAGTGGCGGTACCCCGTCACAAACATAGCATGTTCGTGGTGGTAAAAAAACATGCGCAAACCGCCATGGACATAGCATGTCCGTGGCGGGG
>NW_006495273.1:8589357-8606939 GCF_000471905.2 Amborella trichopoda | reverse complement strand
ATATTTATAATGAATTTTAATAATTTTTTCGAATTTTTTTTAAGCGTTATTCTGACCGATTCACCCGATTCCCGATCCGGATCGCCGATTCGCCGATCCGGATCGGTTTTTTGGAAGCCCGATCCGGGTCATCGATCCGTTTTTTAAACCATTGGGCACACCTATTAAAAATAAATTTTCGATAAAATATAATGACCGAAATACCTTTTGAAACTTTCAGTGGTATTTTGGTTGTTTTATTTTATTGAAAATATTCTTTTAATATTTTTCGCTAGTGCGAGTTTAATAGATGAATGGACATCCAAAATTTGGTATCAAAATAGTTTATAAAAAATAATTAAAAATAAAATAATATATACGTGACATTGTGATTGGGGTAATCTTAGCCCTCCATTTGAATTGACGGTTGGATAAGGGGAAGTATACAAGTTTTATGCTGTAGGGTAAGCCTAGAAAAGTTTCCCTTTATTTGATTGGTACTTTTTATTTTATTTTATTTTATGACAAAAAGAATTTGTTTTTGAGAAGAAAAATAAGAAGATGGTACGTTTTATTGTTTTTGACAGGAAAAATAAGAAGATGGTACGTTTTATTTTTAAAAAAAAGCTTGCCCTTTATTTTATTTATTGGTACCTTTTATTTTATTTTATTTTATTTTTTGAGAAAAATAATTTATTTTTGACAAAAATAATTTATTTTTGACAAGAAAATAGGAAGACGATATGGTTTTTATTTTATTGGTACCTTTTATTATATTTTATTTTTTGATAAAAAGAATTTTTTTTTGACAAGAAAAATAAGAAGATGGTACATTTTATTTTTTAAAAAAAGCCTTCCCTTTATTTTATTTATTGACACCTTTTATTTTATTTTATTTTTGAGAAAAATAATTTTTTTTTGACAAGAAAAATAAGAGGATGATACAATTTTATTTTTTAAAAAAAGCTTGCCCTTTATTTGTCCTTTATTTTATTTATTGGTACCTTTTATTTTATTTTATTTTATTTTTTGACAAAAATTTTTTTTTTTTAACAAGAAAAATAAGAAGATGATAAATTTTTTATTTTATTGGTACCTTTTATTTTATTTTATGTTTTGATAAAAAGAATTTGTTTTTTACAAGAAAAATAAGAAGATGGTACGTTTTATTTTTTAAAACAAGCTTGCCCTTTATTTTATTTATTGGTACATTTAAATGTTTATTTTATTTATTGGTACCGTTTATTTTATTTTATTTTTTGACAAAAAGAATTTGTTTTTGAGACACGTTTTACTTTTTTAAAAAAAAATGTTGTGTAGGTTCAAACTAGAGACCTCTAGCGTGTAAAATATACTTGATAACCACTACATCACAACACTACTTTATGTATTAAGTTTGATAATAAAAGGCTATATTATCCTTTCAAACTATTACAATGGGAATTGTTGCCCATCGAAAACCTCAACGAAAAATAATGTGTATAAATTATATGAGGACCAGCACATTAATAACAATTGAATGGGGCATGGGTCTCGCGATGGTCAGTGTGGTGACATCAACTCGTAAGGATAGAGTCTCCCTACTTTGAAAAAAAATATATCAATTACCCTTGCAAAAAAAATTGATTTATCAGACTCGGGACGGAAGAGAGAAAAATTAAAGTCTGGTTCTAGAGAAGAGAACCGAATGAACCAAACGGGGCGATCGTGGAACCGGACAATCGCGGCATTTTAAATCACTAATAAAGTCTGGTTCTAAAGAAGAGAACCGAACGAACCGTTCTAGAGAAGAGAACCGAACGAACCAAACCCCCAAACACGCCCCAGGCCCAGCTCAGGGGCAAAGAAAAGAAAGTAATTGAAGATTCCCCTTCCAATTATGAGAATCCTTTCTCCCCTCTTACTCCCCTCGATATAGATATTGTTGGAGAAGCATGTTTAAGGCAGTGCCGATGCAACAAGAGAGAACCGAACGAACTGAACCCCCTTACTCCCCTTGATATTCCAATGATGAGAATCCTCTTGATATTCCAATGATGAGAATCCTTTCTCCCCTCTTACTCCCCTCAATATTCCAATGATGAGAATCCTTTCTCCTCTCTTACTCCCCTCGATATGAATGATGTTGGAGAAGCATGTTTAAGGCAGTGCAGATGCAGCTGGAAAAGATATTCTAAATAAAGATGTAAAAAATCTTGTTTCCAAGCAATTTTTTGCCCGATGGCAAGCAATTTTATCCTCCTTTGAATTCGATATTGAACACATCAAAGGAAATTATAATTTCCTTCCTGACTTTTTAACCCGTGAATTTTTGCAGGGGGGACAGGAATAGAGACAATGAAAAACGAATAATACTTCATAGACCTCATACAAATAAAGGAAAAGACAAGATGGAAATAGTTCCATCATCATCCAAAATCCCAATAATATCTTCTCCTAAAACCCCAAAACAGTTAATAAAAAGACAAGCCCATGATATAGTTTCCTCTCCTAGCCCAGTACCGGTGACCAAAACACCAATAGAAAAATCAAGATTCATAGAGACCACCTTCATATCCGAAATAGTAATAGAAGATTCTCATCTGGATATGGATCCACTTAACATAGCCCATATATATTTAAATAATCATTTGCATCCCTCAAATAATAATAAGACCAGAGAATGGTATAAAGCCATTTTTTTGGAAACCGGATCAATAGCCCTGGTTCACTTTTACCAGAAAAATACTAATACTATTGCCTACTCCAAATTCCAAGTGAGGAAAATAATATCTTACAAAGAATGGGGTATGGATCCTGCAAGATGCATGAAATTGCAAGAAGAAAAATTCAATAACAAATACTACAGATATGCCGAATATATAGATGCCTAGCATAAATTATTTACTTCCAAAATAACAATAATTCCCATATGTGGTTTTTGCAAATAAAGATCTCTTTAATAGATGAATTTCCGAATTGGTTTAAGATGTGGTTCCAGATATGGGGGTCTGAGATAGAAATACTTCCTCTAAAAATACAATCCTCGCAAACTAAGTTTGCCAAATACAATGACAATAATACCCAAATAGACCTCCACATGTTCTTCTTGACATACTACCAAATACCATGGATCATGAAAGGGTCCTATAATATAATTGAAAATTATACACATGACTGGGAGTATATACCAAAGTTAGGAAGACAAGTATACATCAAATGGTGGGATGTATACGAGAACAAAGCCATAGAACCAGAAAACATAAAGCTGAAAAAGATTTATACTCCAGCTCCAGAAACAAAAATGGATAATGTGGCTGACTACATAAGCAGAATGAGACAACAGAACCCTACGACCACAAAAGAGGAGTTAAAGACGAATCTGCTTCAGATTTTAGATGAAGAAGACGAAGCAATGTCCACCTCAACTCAAAATGATGAAAGTTATACACAAGAAAATAAGGACTGTGGGATATACAACCAGAAGTCTATTTTCCGTAATTACTCTCACAGAATACTGCCAAAAGAATCTGCCACCGACAAATTCAATCCTCTCAGATTACTATGCTACCGACAAAATGCCAAGAAAATATTGTTCCCAGATACCACGTACTGCCACCTGTAGACCCGTCGACAGCTGTCATGCCGTCGTACTACCTCCTGTAGATTCGCCGACAGCCATCACTGTTCCAAAATGTCGTCGTACTACACTGTGACACCTTTTGGTCACCTCATACTACTATGCCTCTCTTTTGAGCTGGCACCTCAATTATTGGACCAGAAGACTCGAAGTCTATTTAAGGAGGCTCATTTCCTTCCAAAAGGAGTAGAGTGCTCTCCCCCAGTGCTTTCTTTTCTCGCTCTTCTTTACGTTTTCAAGGCTCTCTCTCTCTCTCTTTCTCTCTCTCTCTCTCTCTTCTAAAGCTCAGACAAAATTATCTCACACTTTTCTGTTTTTGTTCTCTCTCTCTAAAGCTTCACTCAGAAGCTATTCTTCTGTCTTTGTTCTCTCTCTCTAAAGCTTCACTCAAATGCTATTCTTCTGTCCTTGTTCTCTCTCTAAAAGTTTCACTAAGAAACTATTCTTCTATACTCTTTGTGTCTATGTATACTTTGTACTACTCTCCGTACTTCCTGTAGCTTTACCTGTTACCTTTTACTTCTTTCTACTCTTTCTATACTTTTATTTTCTTAACATTGGGAGGTGTTTCCAACCATCCTGGAACTGAGTGATTGTAAGACTTGTATATGTGTGACTGTAATTTAAATAGACTACCAAGTTATTGTCCAGAAGAGTGGAGACTCTTCACAAGCTATTGCATCTGTAATATGTAAGTGTTTCTATATGTTTCTGTTAGTATAAGTTTCCTTATTCCATGCAATTCAAAGTTATATTCTGTGTAAAAGTTAGAACTTTTACTTATATTAACTGGTTTGCAATAAACTTCTCTCCGCTGTTATTATTGGGTGTATTACTGTGTCTGATTAATAAGTTTATGTATTAGGTTCTTTATCCCTTTTATTAAATTCATATACTAGGTTCTGCCTAAAATTAATAATTACCTGAAAAATAGATCTTGGGTCTCTCTGGTATCAAAGCCACAATAATTTTACAGTGGTGAACTGTAAGATGATAGTACTATTCTAGAGGACAATAGCTTAATAAAATTTGTCTTTTACGATAAGTCCGAGTGTTGAGACCAAAAGTGGTCGTGACCCGTACTGTCAAAAAAAGCCAGAAGAGCCATGAAAAAGGCACAACGACTGTTTCCGATTGACTTAAGTACTCATCTATTATCATACAATGGAAATTTTCATTAGGACATTGTCCAACAGAACGCCATCAAGCAGAACACTACGAATAAAAAATAAAGAAGAAATAATAATCAATAATATCGAAAAACAAATTCAGAACTGGAACATCCCAAGAGTTCCCATTACTGATATTTATAAAAAATGAACCTTTGAGTTTAGGACTAGTTAGGCTATAAAGACTGTTGAACAAAGTATATCGGTCAATAGTGAACAGGAAAGCTTCCAACTATTATCTAACCGAATGATTCAAAATCATAGATCCAAAGAATGTAAGTATCTTCATATACGACTTATTTAGGTAGCAATAAAGCCTTTTACTCGATTAGAATTAAATAATTCTATACTACTATGCTTAAGAGATAGCTGTCATAACAAGTTCTCTGATTCTTTGTTAGGAGTAGTTGAGTCTAGTCTATGCAACAGACCTATATATTTTAGTTGTTTTCAGAATTTCTCAGTATCTTTAACTGATCCAAACCTTCTTAAGGTTCTCACCTTGAATTTAAAGATCCAAGGGTTTGACATGAACCATGGATCTCAAAATATTGCCCTAATATACAGGATATGTTATAAGGTTATGAACACCTTAAGTCCAAATGTACTCCAGATGGACAATATAGGAGAAAAAATATTCTTTCAAACCAATATAGAAAAGTCTAATACAGTAATTCCTAAATCTATTTGTTGGTCCCAAATCACTCTTCCTGAAAATTGGTCTATACATAACGAGAACCAACAATATAGGACCCCTGTTAATCATGAACCGGATAAAATTATAGAATATCAGGATGGAGATATTGAGATTCAATTTATTGCTAATAAAAAAACCCGGCTGACCCTTTCAAAAAATTCTATAAGAACCCCAATCAGAATACCTACACCTTCTAGGCACTCTACCTCATCAATATCCCAGAGACCGATAACTGAAGGACTGACCCGAACAAACAATAATATTCATAGACCTGTTTATAAAATGTATGACCCTAGTTCATCTAATAGTGAACCAACACCGTTAGACCTAGACTTTCATATTCTCACACTTCAGAAAGAAGAGAAACTAGACCTAGAAGAAATAAAGAATGATTATCTTTCTAAGAAAAATAAAGCAATCCGTGACTGGTATTTAGCAAAATTCCCCAAAGAGTTGCTGGATGCTTTTCATAAAAAATTTAATAAATTCATAAAACTGAATAAAAAAAATAAAGGATATTTTTATTGGCTTAGACCTATATTAAGAGAAAAGGAAATCTTAATCCCTAACTTTGGTCTTAATGCCATTGAAGAACAATACCAAATATATTACACAATTGAAGGAGAAGAAATCCATAATATACATCCTCCTGATGGGAACCTTCAATTAAAAGGAACGCTAAAAGAGAAACTTGAAACCAAGGCCTCTCCATATAAAATAATCCCTAAAGAAAATGAACATCATAGTCAAAAGATAGATGTTATACCTCATACAATTGAACAAAACAACTATACCAATTTGTGTTTGCAAACAATTGGAAAGCAAACTACCAGAATTGAAAATATAGTAAGTAAAACCCAAAATATCAAAACCAAAAAATAGAGAAAAAAGGCACGAAAGCGGTTCTGTTCAAACCTCCTCCAGAAATTAAAAAAGGACGATTTAGTTTGGAAGGAAAAAAGAAGAAGGAAGAAAGCTCAACAAATGATGAGCTACAAGAAATGGAAGAAGTAAAGAAATTAGCCAAACTGGATATTAAGGGAAAAGGAATAATGGTTGAATCAGAGGCTATGGTATTACAAGAAGAAAGCTCAACAAATGATGAGCTACAAGAAATGGAAGAAGTCTTCAAAAAATAAAACCTTGATGTCAATAGAATAGATTATGGAAAAAAGTTTAGACCAACCTCTCATACTAGAATGTATCATTAAAGACCGACTCTTGTTGATATACAATTTGAAAAAGACTTATATCTAGTACAGTCTCTTATTCTGGAAGAACAATAGTAAATTGGAATATCGATGGTATGTCTGACCATCAAATACTTGATACAATGAAACATATGACAATATATGCAACAGCATGTAAAATTAGCAAAAACCATAATCAGGAAGTAGCCAAGGCTATTGTATGTGGATTACCGGCTGGTTAAGAGGATGGTGGGACTTTCATATGGATGAAACCACCAAAAGAGAAATATTAACTGCGACAAGACAGTGGACAGTAAAAAATGAATATGAACAAGATATACCAATAGTGAAAGCGATGTCGTAAATACTCTCATCTATACTATAACCTTTCATTTTGTTGGAAGTACATCTTTGTTAGACGCTAGGTTTGAAGACCTCCTGTCTAATCTTAGGTGTCCAACATTGTCACATTTCAAATGGTATAAACACGTATTCTTCTCCCGATTACTTGCCAGGGAAGATAGTAAAGCTGATCACTAGAAAGAAAAGTTTATAACAGGACTGCCATATATTTTTGCAGAAAAAGTCAAAAATAGGCTAAAAAATAAGCATGGAAGAATAATACCATACTCCATTTATACCTTAAGAGAGTTATCCGTGAAAATATGCACAGAAGGACTTGCCTTATGTACTGACCTGAAATTAAAGAGACAACTTGATAAGCAAAGGATGACAAGCAAGAAAGAATTGAGTGATTTCTGCGAACAGTTCGGATATAATACATTACCTATGTCCAATAAAACTGATAAAAAAAGATATAAAGATAGAAAATATAAGTTTAGTACTAAAAGAAGTAATAAAGATAAATTTACTAAAAAAATTTCCTCTAAAAATAATTTCAAAAAATATAGAGGTAAAAGGAGAATCCCAGTATGTTATAATTGTGGCAAGGTAGGGCCCTATAAGAATACATGCCGAGTAAATAAGAAAATTAATGCCTTACAGTTAGAGGAGAATATAAAAGCACAATTATATCAAATACTGCAAATTGATGAAAAATCTGATGATAGCTCATCAAATATAGACTCTGAACCACTGATAGGAGAACTTGAAGATGAAACTTTAATATTTAGTAGTTCCGACTCTGAGGAAGATAATGATTGTTTTTGCAATGTACTTTTTGAAGAAGAAAACTTAATAATAGAAATGATTGACAAAATAGCAGATCCTAATGCAAAGAAAGAAGTTTTAACCCAATATATTCAGATAGCTAAAGCAAAGAAAAAACCTTCTCCATTGGTCAAGACTCAAGAAGACTATAGTCTTGCTCAAATTCTTTAAAGAATCAATAATAAAAATAATTTTCAAAAAGAACCATCCATTGCTGACCTAAAACATGAGATAAATGAAGTTCAACATAAATTAATCATTCTTAAAAATAGAATACAAATTCTGGAGCTAACTTCCAACTTACAAAACACTCCAAATGATATAGATGAAGAAATAGAATTTGATGCCCTTGTAAAAAGTTATAAAAATCCGCCATCACCAATAGGTGAATTACCAGAATCTTCTAACTCTGTATAAACCGATAATTATGTAAACCTAATTGATAAGGTAATCACCCAAAAATGGCTTGCGTTAATCAGAATTATAGTAAATAAATAATACAGTTTCCAATCTCTAGCCTTAATAGACTCTGTAGCTGATCTAAACTGCATAAATGAAGAATTAGTCCCTACCAAATATTTTAGCAAAACAACCCAAATATTAAATACTGCAGATGGTAGTATACTTATTATAAATTATAAATTATCTAATGCTGCTATATGTAATAATGGAAAATGTTTTGAAATGCCATTTATCATGGTAAAAGGACTGAGCCAAGCTGTAATTCTTGAAACTCCATTCTTGAATCTGTTATATCCATTAAAAATAGAGAGCTCAGGAGTAGAAGCTACTATAGAAGGACATAATATAAAATTCGAATTATCGATAAACCAAAAATAAGGGAAGTAAATAATGTGAAACAAATTATTTCAAATACAGAAAAAATTTTCATTTGAAAGAAGAATTAAAATATAAAAAAATAAATGAAAAACTCTCTTTATCTGAAAAAATTAAATATATTGCAAACATTTGAAAGAAAATAGAAAATGAAATTTGTGCAGACCTACCAAGTGCTTTTTGGAATAGGAAAAAGCATATTGTAAGCCTGCCTTATGAAGAAGGATTTAATGAAAATAAAATACCTACAATGGTTAGACCTATTCAGATGAATTCTCTATTGCTTGAAATATGTAAAAAAGAAATTGATGATTTGCTCCAGAAACAGCATTTCCGAAAAAGTTCATCTCCGTGGAGCTGTTCAGCATTTTATGTTGAGAAAGCCTCTGAAAAGGAGAGGGGCTTCGAGATTGGTAATAAATTATAAACCTCTCAATAAGGTTCTCAAATAGATAAGGTATCCAATTCCAAATAAAAAAGATTTACTGGATATGCTTGTGAATGCTTGCATATTTTCTAAATTTGATCAAAAATCAAGATATTGGCAAATCCAGATTTCTGAAAATGATAGATATAAAACTACTTTCAATGTTCCATTTGGACAGTACGTATGGAATGTAATGCCATTCGGACTCAAGAATGCTTCTTCTGAATTTCAAAAAATAATGAATGATATTTTCAATCCATATATGAAATTCATGATAGTTATATTGATGATGTCTTGATATTTTTTGAGAATATTGAGCAACACTTCAAACATATAAACGTTATAGGCAGAACCTAGTATATAAACGTTTTAGGCAGAACCTAGTATATGAATTTAATAAAAGGGTTAAAGAACCTAATACATAAACTTAATAATCAGACACAGTAATACACCCAATAATAACAGCGGAGAGAAGTCTACTACAAACCAATTAATATAAGTAACAGTTCTAACTTTTACACAGAATATAACATTGAATTGCATGGAATAAGAAACTTACACTAACATAAACATATAGAAACACTTACATATTACAGATGCAATAGCTTGTGAAGAGTCTCCACTCTTCTGGACAATAACTTGGTAGTCTATTTAAATTACAGTTGCACATATACAAGTCTCACAATCACTCAGTTCCGGGATGGTTGGAAACACCTCTCGGTGTTCAAAAAATAAAAGTATAGAAAGAGTAGAAAGAAATAAAAGGTAACAGGTAAAGCTACAGGAAGTACGGAGTGTAGTACAAAGTATACAGAGACACAGAGAGTATAGAAGCATAGTTTTTAAGTGAAACTTTTAGAGAGAGAACAAGGACAGAAGAATAGCTTCTGAGTGAAGCTTTAGAGAGAGAGAGAACAAAGACAGAAGAATAGCTTCTGAGTGAAGCTTTAGAGAGTGAGAACAAAGACAGAAAAAACTTGAGATAATTTTGTCAGAGCTTTAGAAGAGAGAGAGAGAGAGAAGAGCGAGAAGAGAAAGCACTAGGGGAGAGCACTCTGCCCCTTTTGGGAGGAAATGAGCCTCCTTATATAGACTTCGAGTCTTCTGGTCCAATAATTGAGGTGCCAGCTCAAAAGGTGTCACAGTGTAGTACGACGACATTTTGGAACAGTGACGGCTATCGGCGAATCTACAAGTGGCAGTACGACGGCATCTAGGATGGCTGTCGGCGAATCTATAGGTGGCAGTACGACGGCATCTAAGGATGGTGACGGCTGTCGGGGAATCTACTGGTGGCAGTACGACGACATCTAAGAACAGTGACAGCTGTCGGCGGGTCTACAGGTGGCAGTACGGTGGTATTTTCTTGGCATTTTGTCGTAGTATAGTATTCTGAGAAGATTGAATTTGTCGGTGGCAGTATTCTATGAGAGTATTGATGGGCTTTTATTCGAGCTTTACGACAAATAGACTTCTGGTTGTATATCCCCACAGTCCTCATTTTCCTGCGTATAACTTTCATCATTTTGAGTTGAGGTGGACATTGCTCGTCTTGAGGTGGACATTGCTTCGTCTTCTTCATCTAAGATCTGAAGCAGTTTCTTCTTTAACACCTCTTTTGTGGCCGTAGGGTTATGTTGTCTCATTCTGCTTATATAGTCAGCCATATTATCCATTTTTGTTCTAGAGCTGGAGTATAAATCTTTTTCAACTTAATGTTTTCTGGTTCTATGGCTTTGTTCTCGTATACATCCCACCATTTGATGTATACCTATCTTCCTAACTTTGGTATATACTCTCGGTCATGTGTATAATTTTCAATTATATTATAGGAACCTTTCATGATCCATGGTATTTGGTAGTATATCATGGAGTACATGTGGAGGTCTATTTGGGTATTATTGCCATTGTATTCTGCAAACTTAGTTTGCGAGGCTTGTATTTTTGGAGGAAGTATTTCTATCCCAGACCCCCATATTTGGAGCCACATCTTAAACTAATTCGCGAATTCATCTATTAAAGAGGTCTTTATTTGTAGAAACCACATATAGGAATTATTGCTATTTTGGCTGTAAAATACTTTATGCCAGGCATCTATATATTCGTTATATCTGTAGTATTTGTTATTGAATTTTTCTGCTTGCAATTTCCTGCATCTTGCAGGATCCATACCCCATTCTTTGTAAGATATTATTTTCCTCACTTGGAATTTGGAGTAGGCAATAATATTAGTATTTTTCTGGTAAAAGTGAACGGGGGTTATTGATCCGGTTTCCAAAAGAATGGCTTCATATCATTCTCTGGTCTTATTATTATTTGAGCGATGTAAATGATTATTTAAATATATATGGGCTATGTTAACTGGATCCATATCCAGATGAGAATCTTCTATTACTATTTCGGATATGAAGGTGGTCTCTATGAATCTTGATTTTTCTATTGGTGTTTTGGTCACCAGTATTGGGCTCGGAGAGGAAACTATATCATGGGCTGGTCTTTTTATTAACTGGTTTGGGGTTGTAGGAGAAGATATTATTGGGTTTTCGGATGATGATGGAACTATTTCCATCTTGTCTTTTCCTTTATTTGTATGAGGTATATAAGGTATTATTTGTCTTTCACTGTCTCTATTCCTGTCCCCCCGGCAAAAATTCACGGGTTAAAAAGTCATGAAGGAAATTATAATTTCCTTTGATGTGTTCATTATCGAATTCAAAGGAGGATAAAATTGCTTGCCATCGGGCAAAAATTTTCTTGGAAACAAGATTTTTTACATCTTTATTTAGAATATCTTTTACAGCCTTACAATTAGTTCGGATAAGAACTTTTGATTGAGAAGATTGCTTTGAAACTTTGTGACACAATGTACAATGGCTAAAAATTGTTTTTTAACCGTTGAATAATTTTGTTGAGTCTGGTTCCAAGCTTTGGACGGAAAACGAACTAATTGCTCTTTTTCAGAAATTATTTGTTTTAGTATTCCTCCTAAGCCTATTTCAGAGGCATCACATTCTATAATTTTAAAAGCATTAGGATTTGAAAGCGTTAGGCAAGGTAATTCCTTTGCCTTTATTTTTATTTTTCTTACAGCCAGAGTATGCTCATCTGTCCACTTTGGTGGATTCTTTTTTAACCTTTGAAACAACGGTTTAGCTTCAATGGCCACGTTTTCATAGAAACCGGCAATATAATTCAGGCAACCTCGAAATATTTGAAGCTCAGTTTTATCTAAAATAATGTTTGGGAATTGATTAGCAAATTCAATTGCCCTATCTATTGGCACTATACTACCTTAAAGGATATTATGACCTAAGAATCTTATTTTGGTTTGGCAAAGACTAATTTTCTTAGCTGAGACAACTAGTCCTGCATTTTTTATGGCATTTAAAAAAACGTTTATATGTTTGAAGTATTGCTCAATATTCGCAGAAAATATCAAGACATCAACCTTATAAACTATCTTGAATTTCATATATGGATTGAAAATATCATTCATTATTTTTTGAAATTCAGAAGGAGCATTCTTGAGTCCGAATGGCATTACATTCCATTCGTACTGTCCAAATGAAACATTGAAAGCAGTTTTATATCTATCATTTTTAGAAATCTGGATTTGCCAATATCCTGATTTTAGATCAAATTTAGAAAATATGCAAGCATTCACAAGCCTATCCAGTAAATCTTTTTTATTTGGAATTGGATACTTTATCCATTTGAGAGCCTTATTGAGAGGTTTATAATTTATTACCAATCTCGGAGCCCCTCTCTCCTTTTCCGAGGCTTTCTCGACATAAAATGCTGAACAGTTCCATGAAAATGAACTTTTTCGGATAAGCTATTTTTGGAGCAAATCATCAATTTTTTTTTTACATATTTCAAGCAATTGAGAATTCATCTGAATAGGTCTAGCCTTTGTAGGTATTTTATTTTCATTAAATCCTTCTTCATAAGGCAGGCTTAAAATATGCTTTTTCCTATTCTAAAAAGCACTTGGTAGGTTTTCACGGATTTCATTTTCTATTTACTTTCTAATATTTGCAATATATTTAATATTTTCAGATGAAGAGAGTTTTTCATTGTTTGTTTTATATTTTAATTCTTCTTTCAAATGACACAAAATTTTTTCTTTATTTGAAATAATTTGTTTCACATTATTTACTTCCCTTACTTTTGGTTTATCAAGAAATTCGAATTTTATATTATGTCATTCTATAGTAGATTCTTTTCCTGAGTTATCTATTTTTAATGGATATAACAGATTCAAGAATGGAGTTCCAAGAATTATAGCTTGGCTCAGTCCTTTTACCATGATAAATGACATTTCAAAACAGTTTCTATTATTACATATAGTAGCATTAGATAATTTATAATTTATAATTTATAATAAGTCTACTACCATCTACAGTATTTAATATTTGGATTGTTTTTTTAAAGTATTTGGTAGGAACTAATCCTACATTTATGCAGTTTAGATCAGCTCCGGAGTCTATTAAACTAGAGATTGGAAACTGTATCATTTATTTACTATAATTCTGATTAACATAAACCATTTTTGGGCGATTACCTTATCAATTAGGTTTACATAATTATCGGTTTGTACAGAGTTAAAAGATTCTGGTAATTCACCTATTGGTGATAGCGGATTTTTATAACTTTTTACAAGGGCATCAAATTCTATTTCTTCATCTATATCATCTGGAGTGTTTTGTAAGTTGGAAGTTAGCTCCAGAATTTGTATTCTATTTTTAAGAACGATTAATTCATTTCGAACTTCATTTATCTCATGTTTTAGGTCGGCAATGAATGGTTCTTTTTGAAAATTATTTTTATTATTGATTCTTTAAAGAATTTCAGCAAGACTATATAGTCTTCTTGAGTCTTTACCCATGGAAAAGGTTTTTTCTTTGCTTTAGCTATCTGAATATATTGGGTTAAAACATCTTTCTTTGCATTAGGATCAGCTATTCTGTCAATTATTTCTATTATTAAGTTTTCTTTTTCAGAAAGTACATAACAAAAACAATCATTATCTTCCTCAGAGTCGGAACTACTAAATATTAAAGTTTCATCTTCAAGTTCTCCTACCAGTGGTTCAAAGTCTCTATTTGATGAACTATCATCAGATTTTTCATCCATTTGCAGTGTTTGATACAATTGTGCTTTTATATTCTCCTCTAACTGTAAGGCATTAATTTTCTTCTTTACTCGGCATTTATTCCTATAGTGCCCTACCTTGCCACAATTATAACATACTGGGATTCTCCTTTTACCTCTATATTGTTTGAAATTATTTTTAGAGGAATTTTTTTTAGTAAATTTATCTTTATTACTTCTTTTAGTACTAGACTTATATTTTCTATCTTTATATCTTTTTTTATCAGTTCTATTGGACATAGGTAATGTATTATATCCGAACTGTTTACAGAAATCACCCAATTCTTTCTAGCCTGTCATCCTTTGCTTATCAAGTTATCTCTTTAATTTCAAGTCTGTACATAAGGCAAGTCCTTCTGCGCATATTTCCGCGAATAACTCTCCTAAGGTATAAAGGGAGTATGGTATTCTTCCTCCATGCTTATTTTTAAGCCTATTTTATACTTTTTTTGTAAAAAGATATGGCAATCCTGCTATAAACGTTTTTTTCCAATGATCAGCTTTACTATCTTCCCTGTAAAGTAATCGGGAGAAGAATACGTCTTTATACCATTCGAAATGTGACAATGTTGGACACCTAAGATTAGACAGGAGGTCTTCAAACCTGGCGTCTCACAAAGATGTACTTCCAACAAAATGAAGGGTTATAGTATAGATGAGAGTATTTGCGGCATCGCTTTCACTATTGGGTATATCTTGTCCATATTCATTTTTTACTGTCCACTGTCTTGTGGCAGTTAATATTTCTCTTTTGGTGGTTGCATCCATATGAAAGTCCCACCATCCTCTTAACCAGCCAGTAAATCTACATACAATAGCCTTGGCTACTTCCTGATCATGGTTTCCACAAATTTTACAGGTTGTTGCATACATTGTCATATGTTTCATTGTATCAAGTATTTGATGGTCAGACATACTATCGATATTCCAATTTACTATTGTTCTTCCAGAATAAGAGACCGTACTAGATATTAAGTCTTCTTCAAATTGTATATCAACAGGAGTCGGTCTTGAATGATACATTCTAGTATGAGAGGTTGGTCTAAACTTTTTTCCATAATTTATTCTATTGACATCAAGGTTTTCTTTTTTGAAGACTTCTTCCATTTCTTGTAGCTCATCATTTGTTGAGCTTTCTTCTTGTAATACCATAGCCTTTGATTCAACCATTATTCATTTTCCCTTGATATACAGTTTGGCTAGTTTCTTTACAAATTCCTCTATTTGATCCTTTTTTTCTTCCTTCTTCTTAATTCCTTCCAAACTAAATCGTCCTGTATTAATTTCTGGAGGAGGTTTGAACAGAACCACTTTCGTGCCTTTTTTCTCTATTGTTTCGGTTTCGATATTTTGAGTTTTACTTGCACTATTTTTAATTCTGGTAGTTTGCTTTCCAATTGTTTGCAGACACAAATTGGTATAGTTGTTTTGTTCAATTATATGAGGTATGACATCTATCTTATGACTATGATGTTCATTTTCTTTAGGGATTATTTTACATAGAGAGGCCTTGGTTTCAAGTTTCTCTTTTAGAGTTCCTTTTAATTGAAAGCTCCTATCAAGAGGATGTATACTATGGACTTCTTCTCCTTCAGTTGTATAATATATTTGGTATTGTTCTTCAATGGCATTAAGACCAAAGTTAGGGATTAAGATTTCCTTTTCTCTTAATATTGGTCTAAGTCAATCAAAAAATCCTATATTCGGTTTATTCTTTTTTATGAATTTATTAAATTTTTTATGAAAAGCATCCAGCAACTCTTTGGGAAATTTTGCTAAATACCAACGGATTGCTCTAATTTTCTCAGAAAGATAATCATCCTTTATTTCTTCGAGGTCTAGTTTCTCTTCTTTTCGAAGTGTTAGAATATCAAAATCTAGGTCTGACGGTGTTGGTTCACTATTAGATGAACTAGGGTCATACATTTTATAAACAGGTCTATGGATATTATTGTTTGTTCGGGTCAGTCCTTCAATTATAGGTCGCTGGGATATTGATGAGGTAGAGTGCCTAGAAGGTGTAGGTATTCTGATTGGGGTTCTTATAGAATTTTCTGAAAAGGGGCAACCGGGTTTTTCTATCAGCATTAAATTGAATATCAATATCTCCATCCGGATAGTCTATAATTTGATCCGGTTAGGGTCCTATATTGTTGGTTCTCGTTATGTGTAGACCAATTTTCAGGAAGAGTGATTTGGGACTAACAAATAGATTTAGGAATTACTGTATTGGACTTTTCTATATTGGTTTGAAAGAATATTGTTTCTTCTTTTTTGTCCATCTGGAGTACATTTGGACTTAAGGTGTTCATAACCTTATAACATATCCTGTATATTAGGGCAATATTTTGAGATCCAGGGTTCATGTCAAACCCTCGGGTCTTTAAATTCAAGATGAGAACCTTAAGAAGGTTTGGATCAGTTAAAGATACTGAGAAATTCGGAAAACAATTAAAATATGTAGGTCCGTTGCATAGACTAGACTCAACTACTCCTAACAAAGAATCAGAGAACTTGTTATGACGACTATCTCTTAAGCATAGTAGTATATAATTATTTAATCCTAATCGGTTAAGGGGCTTTATTGCTACTTGAATAAGTCCTATATGAAGATACATATTCTTTGGATCTATGATTTTGAATCATTCGGTAAGATAATAGTTGGAAGCTTTCTTGTTCACTATTGACCGATATAATTTGTTCAACAATCTTTATAGCATAACTAGTCCTAAACTCAAAGGTTCTTTTTTTATAACTATCAGTAATGGGAACTCTTGGGATGTTCCAGTTCTGAATTTGTTTTTCGATATTATCGATTATTATTTCCTTTTTATTTTTTATCCGTAGTGTTCTTCTTGATGATGACGTTGTTCTGTTCGACAATGTCCTAATAAAATTTTCCATTGTAAGATAACGGATGAGTACTTAAGTCATCGGAAACAGTCCCTGTGCCTTTTTCACGGCTCTTCTGGCCTTTTTTGGCAGTACAGGTCACGACGACTTTTGGTCTCAACTCTCGGACTTATCTTAAATGACAAATTTTATTAAGCTATTGGCCTCTAGAACGGTACTATCATCTTACAGTTCAACACTGTAAAATTACTGTGGCTCTGATACCAGAGAGACCCAAGATCTATTTTTCAGGTAATTATTAATTTTAGGCAGAACCTAGTATATGAATTTAATAAAAGGGATAAAGAACCTAATACATAAACTTAATAATCAGACACAGTAATACACCCAATAATAACAGCGGAGAGAAGTCTATTACGAACCAGTTATTATATGTAACAGTTCTAACTTTTACACAAAATATAACTTTGAATTGCATGGAATAAGG
>NW_006495273.1:8539072-8580130 GCF_000471905.2 Amborella trichopoda | reverse complement strand
ATATATATATATATATATATGTTGATAATAGTCAACCTAGTAGAGATTTTCCCGCTGCCTCTTTATATGTTTTTATAGTTAGTAGAAAGGGCTTTCATACTATTCATTGCTTTAAGGAGTTCCTTCCACAATACACAAGGTACTGGTAAATCTTTGGTTTAAAACATTTGCTTCTAGTGTTTAAAGAATGGGATTGGTACGTTGAATTGATCATCATACAAACTGACCTTGCTAGGCCGATTCTAAATCCAGCTCCCCAATTGTTGGGAGTACATTTAAGTCAAAAAATTTTAAAATAAAAAGCTAGGGTAGCTAGGCAAGTCTGGGGGTTTTAAACTTGAATCGCTTACCACCGGATCCGACCTGGCTAGGGTGGTTGAGAGTTGGAAGCCGGACTCATAGTTTTTTAAGGAGTGATCCCATCCAAGTGACACAAGAGATCTCAAGGTGGCATATAATAAAGTCTTGTAGTTCTTTGAACAACTGTTTGACACAACCATGTAGATGTGTGTGTCGTACAATTTGAAATGGATGACATATATAATCCGTCTTCCCCCACAACCCCCTCTCAAAGGCCCAACAAGAAAACATAACTGACCTACAATGGAATCCTCTGGTTAAATGATCGAGAAATCCCTTGTTTATTAAGCAGCATTAGCATTTTGAGACTTTGAATGGAAAACATCGTACTTGGCTCCACAGAAATAGACTCTATGGTGTAATTGCTTTGAATCTTTCAAAGAGAGCTTCTCATTCTTCGATCTAGGGCTCAACAACAACCAACTTGTTGGCCTAGTACAAGAAGATCTAATCCATTTGCCCCTAAGGATCTTAAGTCTTGACAATGTAGGGTTTTTGTGGTCATTAAAGGCCTTATGAGAGCATGTATTCAATATCTAATATATTGGATCAAATAACTCTAGTGGGAGTATGGTCCTAAGGGGAACCTGTAATCTATAGATTATGATTATATTTCATTGCCTATTAGCTTACTTTAGTAGCCCAAACATGAACCCCTGCAATGTTTTGTAAATCATGGGAACTGCTAGTTCAGTTTGAGAAAGCAAATATAAATTATAATCCACAATAGAAGATGGAGTGCTTCATAACTATTAATTCATAAACCTAGAAGGATCATATTCCTATTAAATTATTGGTTTTATTTATTTTGATGTTGATTGATTTTTAGAATGATTATTTAAATTTTTTGTTAGTCTTTAGATATTTTATTTTTGTAAAATAAATTTATAAAATAAAGAATATTCAATTTTTAGTATTTAAATAATAAAAAAAATAAAAAATTTTATTTTAAAAATTAATATAATAGATGAGGGCCCATTTGTGCCCATCAGGACCCCATTGGGATGTGCGTGGGGCCTACTATGGGAGCCCTAGCTGGCACACCCCACTTAAAGTGGGGAATTCTCTACAATTTTGATATCCATTTATCTAGGATTTGTTGAAGTCATTTCGAGCAAGTCAATTAAAACATGATATGATATTAGGATTTTTAAAAGAAATATGCTTCAAGAAGTTCAACTCCTAAAAAGATTAGAGTTATGTAAACCGATATTTACATAAACAGATACTATCTGATACTTTATTTATATTCTATTTGATGTGATAAAAGTTTAAGAAGCTTAAGAATAAGGTTTTGTATCATCATTTGAATCATTATGGCTAATATAAAGAATGGATGACTCAAATCTCTTACCCTACAAGTCTCCTATGATTAATTGGTCAGGATAAATTTATAAAATGGCTATTCCTATAGAACCCTATCCCCTAAAAAGTCTATAAATAGAGGCTTCCTAAACTCTCATTCTCTACACCGAAAATCTCTCTCTCTCTCTCTCTCTCTCTCTCTCTTTCTCTCTCTCTAGGGTGGCATGCCACATCTGGGAAAGTTCTCTCTCTCTCTTGAAAGTCTCATCTCTCTAAAGAGAGATAGGGACACACCTCCATAAGATGCTATAGAGATGGACATCCGACTCATAAAATAGCCAAGGCCTCACTCATAAAATAGCCTAAGGCATTGAGGCCTTGGCTCGATCAAATGGTTTTTGTTCTCATATTTTTGTGAAGGAGTTTAGCCAGGGCTTTTTCATATTTGAAAGATTTGAAATTAACTATTAATCATATGCGCCATTGGAGGAGGAGACCCGGTGTATTAAGTCCAGTTGATGTAATCTTCCAACATATTTGGAAGATCCAAGATTGATCATGGATCTCGTATGCCATTAGAGGAAAGTACCTGATGTGGGGTGTACTAAGTCAGGTTGAGGTAATCTTCCAGCATCTTGCTTTATGGTTTGCAGTATTTTATTTCTTATTCACATAAAACATTGTATTGGTTTTATTCAATAAAAGAAAGTTGTAAATAGAGACTTCATTCAATAAAAAAAAGTTCTAAATATAGGCAACACATGAGAGCCAAGGTATTTATTTATTCTTTTCTTTTGAGTTGAATTTATCGTAATTTGACCATTATAAGTAATCTAATCGGTGAGAAAAATAAAAAATAAAACATAAAAATTGTATACACCGTACTAAATTACCTTTGTCCAACTTTCAGACAATACAACATTACTGGCCCAATCATGCAATGAAAATGAACCAAAACAATTATTTCTAGAACTCCAACTCCTTTTATTAATGTCCAAGAAAACCATATTCATCAGAAGTTACAATGCTTTTAAGGTACCTTTCTAATTTCAAGTACCCACATATACTTGCCTCTGATTGGTTTGGGTGGTTAGGTGTTTCCGGCTATTCTCAAAACCATGGCACAATATTTTTTTTTGGTAAAAATCTTAGTGGAACTCATTGCGCTTCACTTGGAAAAGAGATGGAAAGGTCTAGAGTGGATAACCATTATCTTGAATAAGACGCCTCTTAGAACCTTACGAGAAGAGAGAACAATATAGTGGTTATTAATTAAAAGGTATGGTTTGTATAAGGCCGAGGCTCTAAACAATCAAAGTAAAGCGCACCTTCAAATAGTGTCAAAAGATGTTGTTTCAATACTGAAACTCTTTGTGATGGCCTGAAAATTTAATATCTTTAATTATAAAAATTTAAAACTTCAAAAGTAGTATACATCGAGCAAATCTATGAATACTTGAAAATCTTGAAAATTGATAGTCCAAAAATGTATTACAAGATGCACGATTTTTAAAGCTTGAAATCTATTTTTTTTCATGTCGATACATCTTGAGATCAAGATGATCAATTTGAGGATTTTTGTGCTTCAAAATAACCTCTTTTAATGAATTTTCAAGGTGCACCCTAAATTGATTGTTTAGAGCCTCAATTTTATATGAACTTTTCCCTTAATTGAAAGACAATCAATAGAAGAGGGAGACATCAGGTGCTATTAATTGGAAAAAAAACAATCAATGCAAGAGGTAGCTATTAATTGGAAGACCAATAATCATTCGTATGTGACATCTTTTTTTTTTTTTGGGTGAATCATCCCAGATGTGTCATCAACTACTCCTGACTCATATCTTCCTACTTATGCATCAGAAAATTCTACAATCTTTCCAAGAGGTAGGCAGTTTGGCTATAGTGACAGCCAGATGAGGGGAAAATCGATTTTGATGCCATTCATCACAATTTCATTATCTGTGATTTAGGCCAGTAATGGTTTGTCCTATGTAATCTTGAAGTCGAAATAGCGATTAACCGGATACTTCTTTCTTCCAGTATCCTCTGCTTTGTATTTTGTTTCCCTCCCAGAGGTCATTTGCTATGGGCATATTGCACTTAAGGTCAAATAGTGGATCGCTAAGGAATTAAATATGTGACCTTTACAAATATAACCATCATTTTCTAATATTTGGGCATTAGTAGGTTGCTCTTCACTGGATGGTTATTCAACAGTCTGGTCACCTAAGGCATAAAGGGACAGTAGAATCTAGGATGTCAGCAACTGTACTTGCAGTGAAACAGGGTCTCTTCAGTACATAGCTGACTCTCATTGTCCTTAATAGAAAATAGGGTTCATTTGTGATAGAGATCCTTGGTACATCCATATGAAGCCTAAATGTTATATGAGGGGGATGCCTTCATACTAAGATGGTGTCATGAATTAAACAATTGTTGATATATAGATTTTGGATCGCCAATACATGCTATTCTAATGGAGTGGATTACATATGCTCTAATTTTATGTTGATATTGTATGTGTTGTAAGTCTCTTAATCAGGCTCAGGAATTCAACACAGTAAATGTACAAAGATAAGAATGCTGAATGAAACATATATGGGTTTGGATGGTGACGTATGATCCTTGATCAGTGCAAAACCATATGCATTTCGAGCTTGCAGGGTTATTGAGGAAAAAACGTCAAGAATGGATCTGAGATAGCAATCAATGATTAGTCTCATGTGGCTGTCTCACCTCCTTCAACTCTGTTATTTTTAAGGTGTGAATATGGCATGGTTGCTACCGGGACCCCAACAAAAAACATATGGTCTTATACCCTTGATGGAATTAAGCTCGAATAATGTATAACGTGTTCTTAATGAACCTCACTTCAAGCAATAAACTCTTTCTCAACATCTTTTGCCTAGTAAGGACACATTTTGCTCAATTCCCAATTCGACATTTGCCCTTTGTTTTCATCATAACTTCCCCATTTAACTCCAATTTACAAAACCTTTTTTTTTTTTTTTTTTAATTCTATATTCTCAAAGCTTTCAAGTGGTACCCAATTTAATATATATTAATAAATCTTCTCCGCCCATATTTATGAATTACAATATATGTTTTTCTAGATCTGAAATGGCATACATGAGTTTAATAAAGCTTGCATATCTTTTTAGTGCACTATATGAACTTAAAACGCATAATAACTTATCATATGCAGGACTTTGCACCATTAATAGCTCTTGGTCTTGAGTAAAGCTGGATTTGGGTTAGATCTTGCCCAAGATCAGTCACAAAATCCTCTCTTCACGAGTTATTTAAGATTAGATAGATTGGGGTCTGGTCGAATTCTGACTCAAAGGTGATCTGCTCTCACACTAGAGATCCAACCCTCTTTAAATCATTGGTAGTGTTGGCTCATAAATCACATCAAAGTCAAAGGTTGAAAGATAAAACTCCAAAAAATGAAGGAAATGAAATAAGATCGAATAAAATAATGAAATAAAATTAAAAGATAAAAGATGAAACTTACAATCCAACTAGGGGTCTGCGGCCTAGCACCCAGAGTAGAGGCCTTGATTAGAACTTTAGATTGACTGAATGAACTCTTTTTATGAAATGAATGACTGACTTTGATCTTTGAATGAAATTTCTTGAAAAAGGATCTAAGATATTAAGGTTTAATGCACTAGGTAATGAAAATGTGAATCTTTTCTTCTCTGAAATAGGTGGCCGTGGCTGTTGAAAAAGTACGGTTTCTAAGGCTCTCAGTTATGGTTTCCTAGAGAGTAGGGTTAGGGTTTAGTTGGAGATAGGGATTAGAGTTTCTTGAGAATGTACGGCTCCCTCCCCCTTTTGGGGTCGTAAAGGAGGGTTTTGTTAGACAAAGGTGACCTAGAATGCGTGAGGCGGTTGTTTGTACCAATCAAAGGTCGACAACTAATCGTGCCTCACTTTGTAGCACAAATCCGATATACGACATGCTGCAAGTCTCGACGCGATAGGCAAACGATTCGGGTTGGTGTAGATTTCCTCGGGATTATGATTTTGATAACTGGAAACTGCTATATTGGATCACATTTCACACAGTTTGGCAGTATTGACATACCATGGTTCCCTTTCATTTATAAACCTGACATCTTTTAATCCAAGGTCTCTTAAAATGAGTTTTTATGGGATTTTCTGGATTTTTAGGCTGGACCATGGTCTAGGTATGACTATGGTTTAACGTGTCCTATGGCGTACTATGCTGGTGTAGTCCCTATTCCTCAAATGGTTAATCTAATGGTCATTTCCTCTGCTTTGAGATTTAAAATTTCAATAGAAGTGCCGATCCCAAAAATGGGGTGTCTACAGAAGATCACGATGAACATGTCCATTTAGCATGAGCAAGTCTCCATACCACCTGGGGAGTCTTGGTTTTCCCAAATAGCTGGTCATTTAATAACCGTTGGCTTTTCAAATTACCTCCCTACATGAGCCTAGTTGCCGCAAGGTGTTCAAAATAAACTTGCTTGCAAATTCGTGAATCTTGCAATACTAAAAGGATAATGGGTTAAAGAAAAAACAAAACTCAAACTAGTTTTCATTGAAGATTGCCAAGTCCATAAGAGCATCATCTCAAGGGTCTTTTTGCTTGAGTTTAAGAAGTGTTATAAATCTGGTTCAGTGAATAGGAGGTCGATTAGTCTCGACATGGAGGCATTTTTATGTGGGGGTTGTGTCTTCTCTTGCTCATTTGTTTTCCTTGATACACCATGTGATTGTGATAATGGTTTTAATTGTTAGTCTTTGTGTAGATTACTAATCTTTTTGAAATTCAAATCTCTTATTTACAATTATATTTCCAACAATTTCAACACTTTGTGATTAATAGTTTTTGAGTTCCCTCGAATCAATTCATCCAAGTTCCCCCTGAACCATGACTAAATCTATGACTGTCAAATATACATGTCGATCTAATTAAAATGGAGTCTGAGGTCCAAATATCTAAGTGATAGAGGAAGAAAGAATGATCCGATAAAACTCCACTCCATGTTGTTACTATGGAAATACTGTAAGGGCGTATTTGACAACAGGAAGCTAAAAGTTCTTTGGAAGCTGGAAGTTCTAGACATCTAGAAGTTATAGTTTCAATGCTTGGAACTGTTAAATATTGTATTTGATAATTTGTCTAGAAGTTCTAATAGCTATGAGAACTTGTATTTTTTTGTGGGGAAATATCCTCGTACACCCTATTTTTGGTTTTCGTATCTCAATAGATCCAAATATTCAAAATATATCTCCTAACCCCTTGAATAACTTTATCTGCTTTTAACTATTTTTTTAGCCCTAACAAATATAAAGAAGACATGCTCATTCTAAACCATTTCTCTCTTTACGCGATATATTCCCCCTAAATTTTTTTCTCTCTCTAACATTCACCCTTTTTGTCTCTTTAATGGGGGAGAGAGAGAGTGTGTGAGAGACATGAGGGAGAGAGAGTAAAAAAATAAGTAGAGAGAGATTTAGGAGAAAATCACGTGAAGAGAGAGAAAGGTATATGTTTAGGAATGATATGTTTTTCTTATATTTGTTTAGGGCACAAAAATAGGTTTAAAAGGTATAAAGTTAGTTTAAAGGGTTAAAAGATATAAAACTGAGAATTTTTATGACCCAATATATGTTTTGAAACCATGGGTCTATTGAGATATAAAACTTAAAATGGGTGATACGAAGATATTTTCTCTGTTTTCTTTTTATCCTGGAACTCTAAAACACGGAGATCTGGAAATTAAGCAATTTTAACCATTCCTTGAAGTTCTCATTGATGATAGGGTGACGTCTGTTAAGTGAATGAGATTATGAATTCATTGCTCATCCACGATAGGTCTAATAAATTGGATAGTCTGGATCACATAAAAAGAAAAAGAAATGTGACTCTAGATCACTACAAAATAGACAACAGAGAGCATGCCTAAGTATTGTAATTTCAGTTTATTTTTATTTTTCAAGTTGAGCTAAAGTTTAATATATCCATACTTGTATGCTCATTCTCCAATGACTGCGTGGGTGAATGTGAAAAACTAAACAAAATTAACTCCAAAATTGCAAGCCCTAACTTAAAAGAGCAAATACACACAACACAACTCTTTCAATTAAACAAGTAAATGCTTATAATTATATCTTTTCTTATGGTGGGGGGTGGGGGTGGTTAGAATACCTCGTTTTGTTGGAGTTATGGCCTTTCAAGGCCTTAATCCACCATTCTATAATAGTTATTTGTCATAGTGGGAATGAACAAGAATGCCTAACTCATCAAACCTTTGCGATCTGGAGTCTAGACAGTCATAAAACCCCATATCATAGAGCTTGTATGGGCCTTTTCAGAACCGTGAGGTTTAAGAGTCTCCTCTTGTCAGGGTAGATATGCGTATACCTTATGATTGTATGAGCCATTAGCAAGAGCATCGACTTTGAGGATATCTATTATAGAATCTTATGTGAGAATAAGACCTGTGTAAGAAGAATAGGATTTAAGAGAACACGAGCCAAAATCTTCGACCTCGAGCATTAATGCATCATATGCATATCTAATCACAAATAGGAAACCTCTCTTTCAAGGTATGATCAACTTGAAAGAGTTATGCACATGTGCTAGGAGCGAGGCCCCACATCCTCAAGTGGCATGTCCTTGGGATGAAACTACAATCCGCTGTAATTTCGAGATATGACCATCTATTAGGTCAACTTTGATAAGCCAAACATGGGCCTCAACCAAATTCAGTGGGACATGGGTCTTATTTGGTTAACTTGAGAAAATGGTGCAAGAGTCCAGATCTAGCCAAGCGTACCTAAAGGATCCTAATTACCATTTTTTTATTTTTCTTAAATGTCCAACTAGTTTTTTTGATAAAGAATAATTAAAAATAATTTTTATAAAGTTTTGAGGATATAATTTGTCTTCGAGTAAACTTACTTTTTTTAATTAGTTTGGTCAAATACCAAATAAGGCCAACCACACATGTTGGGCTTGTGACACCCAAGTGGCCAAAAGGTGTCACATGTCTTTCACATTAGCACACCTTGGTGGGTGGGTGTAACGTGACATCATAGGATGGCATTCCATTATGTTGGTGTTTCAATGAGGGACTTATTAATATTAGGAAAAAGTTTATATAAGATGTCAACCTTATACAGTATATAAACGGATAAATAATTTCCAAATCCTAAATGCATCTTGTAACACATTATCTAGACCGTCAATTTTCAAGATTTTCGAGTGCTTATAGATCTGCTAGATTTGCACAATTTTTAGAAATTTCTATTTCATTATAGGCGTGAAAAATAGACTTTTAACTCATGATAAAATTTTGGCATAAAAAATACATCTTTTAATGAGATTTTGAGGTGCACCAATTGTTTAAGGTTGGCACCTTATACAAACCTCACCCTTAATGTTATATGTAGTATGTTTTATGAGGCTTAGCATGTGTTTAGTCCCTCAAATGCATGTACCATGTAGGAGCTAGATATTTTTCTTTAACTTGTGATTTGTTTAATAATACTTTAGACCTAAAAGGTCTTCATAAGGTATTGAAATTTCATTACAAAAATGGGTGAGCCATGACACCAAGTGTGTAAACTGTGACACCAAGGTGATGGAAAATGACATTTAGAGAGAGAGAGAGAGAACCAAAGTTTGAAATTTGAACCTTTATAAAGTAAAACAAGGAGACAGAAAGAGGTGAGACGCCCCCACCTAGTTTTTTTTATTGGTTTATTTTTAATCATGGCCTTTTATGATAAGGATATATGGTTGAGATTTGGTATCAATCATAGGCTTTAAAATTTCAATTCAAATTTAATTTAATTAAAGGGAAAAATCATAAATGAGTTATGGTTAAAGGGCATAAAGGTGTGATAAATGGCAACCATAAATATAATAACAATTGTGTAAGTTGTATAGCTAGGATCTAAACCCTCTCTCACTCCTTGGATGTCCTAAATCAATGGCTCAAATTTAACAACAAAAAAGTTCCACAATTGAACTAGTATATAATACATTAAATCTTATCATCTCTCACAATTTGAATGAAAGAGAAATACCCCATAGAGTGGCACACCCCCCTCATTCCTTCTTGCCTTGAGTTGTCCTAAGTTTGAGAGAGAAAGAAGAGTGATAGAAAGATAAAGAGAGGCACACTCGTATCACCATCTACTTTGGAGATCACTTCAAAGGTATTCTATCTCCTTCACTTGCCATCTTTTCTCGCTGTAAATTCAACCAAAATAACATGGTAACCAAATTTAAGTGTTTCTCTAAGTTACTTTAAATTGATCATTCTATGCTTAATTACATTATCCATATACCTAATTTATCATATCTCAGTTTGAAATAGTTTTCTGAAGTTTTCTCATTTTTTCACAATTGAATTTTTTTGAGATTTATGAATTTTTCTCAGTTTTTCACAATTGAATTTTTTTGAGATTTATGATTATATACCAACAAATAAAAGTGTTGTTTATTATACTTGGAAAACCATTTTTACTAGCCATTACTATGCCAAAATTATGTCATGCTCTAGCATCATCATTTCATGCCATAACCCCTCACTAGGTCATTGCATACATTACATCTCTCACTCACTTTTCCCACGCGCACATCCCATTTGTCTCTGCACATCCCATTTGTCTCTACACATGGTTCTATGGCCTTTCGTTCTTGAGACAACTGCGATTGGAGCACCTAATTATTTGGACTTAAGCATCATGATGCATGCTTCCAATACATGATTAAATCCAGTGGACAGGTATGATTAAATTCTTTGAGTAAATTTGGTATCATATCAGCTTCCCATACCATTAAGTGTATGGAAATATCGAAACCTGTAGTTATTTTTTGGAACAATATTTTTCTTCTTTTTATGAATATTCATATTATGAAGGTGGTTCATTACATATGTTAGTTTTTTTAGTAGTACACAACTTTGTAACCCTATAAATTGGAGCTCTTGTTCACATATTCTATAAGCCCTCTAATGCCTCATCTATGGGGGCTTAAGGCCCAATTATACAGAAATACAGTTTCTAACATAGTATCAGAGTCAGGTTAATCTATCAGTAGCGATCTTTTGAACACTGGTGGTTTCTTCATCTCTCTTAATCATAGAGAATTTTTTTTACGGAGGCTAACTTTTATCCAAAGTTCTTTATCATAGAAGTTCTTATTGTTCTCAACTCTGTTTCTAAGTTCCAATTGTGCTTGTTGATCCACTGCTGATTTTTGTTGGCTCTTTCAAGTGCATCTTGTTTGATAATCGAATTTCTCGATCTTGATTGATGATCAAGTTTTTCGTTACTTGATCATATTTAATGATTGAGTTTTCCGTTACTCAATCATATTGGATGATGGAGTTTTCCGTTACTCCATCATTTGTGATGATCAAGTTTGTTCGATCTTATCTGTTTTGGATGCCTATTGATTTATTGTTATGTGAGACTTCTCTGTTCGAGATGTCGGTTTCTGCGGATCGCTAATTTGCAGTTGTTCAAGCTTCTTCTACTCCTACTTTGTTACTAAAGCGTACCTTCAATTGTCTCAAGTTACTCTCTCTTAACACATCCTGAGTTTGAGGGAGAGTATGGAAATATCAAAACCTGCAGTTATTTTGGGAACAATATTTTCTTTTTTTTTATGTGTACCCATGTCAGGAAGGTGGTTCAATACATATGTTAGTTTTTTTAGTAGTACACACTTTGTAATCCTATAAATTGGGGGCTCTTGTTCACATATTCTATAAGCTCTCTAATACATCTTCCATGTGGGCTTAAGGCCCAATTATACAGCAATACAGTTTCTACCATAGTGCACACAGTTGCTTATATAAATGAAATTGAGTTCATGTGAATCTTATATTTTTTAAATGTTCATATTTATTCATGAGTTGAGTAAATATGGATAAAATTGCATTCGGAGACATTGTATTGTATTTTTATCAATCTCCATGATGTCTATTTGAGTGTGATTTGTCTTGAGATCAAGTTGAAGTCATTTATAAGTCATTGGAGTGATAGTATGTAGCTTAACGTGCCACGTGGTTGAGGCACCGATACTAAGTACTGTAAGGTTATGGAAGACATCCATACTCATAGCCATGCACAAGGGCTAGGGTGTTGGACTAACTTGAGATACGTGCCATGTGGCTGACATCCTAAGCGTTCAGGTACTCTATCATACAGGAAGTCCTTAAAGGACTAAGGAGGAAACAAATCCTGACAATAACTGCGGCTAGCAGATCACAAATATGCGAGGTTGCATCTCTCGAGAACAATCTAGTATATAGGTGTAAAAAAACTGTTGAAAACACTAAAGATGGCATAAGGGTCACCCTATTAGGTCTTATTAGAGCCCAAACTTTGTAGATCCTCATTTTGCAGGTAGAGGGTCCTACAAAGTAGAAGGTGTGTGCTTTGGAGTCAAATATGGCCCAGGTCTTGCACGAACAGTCGATAATTGACCATGGCAAAAATCAGTAAAAATGGATGCAAACGGGCTCAGAACAAGCACAAATTTCACTCTTTTCCCATGCACAAGTTATTTATCATTGAGAAGGAACGAAATTATAAACGAACAAGCCTCATCCATCTTTGTTTTTTCTATCTTAGTAGTAGCTGGGTTGGCGAGATGACAGTCTGTATCATAAACAATGACTGATATTTCCGTTTTAACGTACATTTGTGATGGCTTGACAACCATTGAACTTTTCGGCAAAAATAAAGCTTAATTTCTAACACCCATCCACGGGGGATGTATGGACGTCACCTCAAACCATGGTTCCAAGTCATCCTGGCGATAAATTTGATTGTACTTTGTATCAATGCAAAACTATAAAGTG
The DNA here is from genome assembly GCF_000471905.2 of Amborella trichopoda. The sequence goes on along the minus strand of NW_006495273.1, from coordinate 8,567,600 downwards.
AAGGAAACATATGCACAAGGCTATTTATCTATAGGGAAAATACGTACGTATCTTTGTATTTGACAGTTATTATGTGATGGTCTAATATTTATGCGAAGGTTCTTGTTTTCCGGATTTTTAATTTTTTTCAAGCTTCCCCCTAGTCCAATTTTTAAACATCGGATTCTATATTAAATTTATTTTTTGATTTTATGATCACCTTAAACCTTTAAAAGTTGAGGTCTAAATGCTGTCGATGTTAGAAATATCGGACCGCCTTAAACCTTCAAAAAATTAGGCCGGTCAAAATGTTAGAAAAATCGGACCTCCTTAAGCCATAAAAAAAATGAGGTCTAAATGGGATTCAACTTTAGAAATATTAGACCATCTTGAACCTTCAAAAAATGGTATCCAAACGGAGCTTGATGCTAAAACCAGCAGACATCAAACCTTCAAAAAATGAGATCTAAATATAGTCTGATGTTAGAAAATCATAATGGGTAAATTTGTCAAAAACATAAAAAATTTCGAGAAATTCATCTTTCCGAGTAATAACATACTATTTTGGGCCCTTGCATTATATTGGTTTAAAGAATCAGTAAGGACTTATCTATATAAGGAGGTCACAACAGACCCTTATATTTTAAATCAGAATTAATTGTGACTTCCTTATTCCAAAGATATATTAAATTTTGGATGTGTATCGATGCCCATCTCAGATAAAGACTCATATTTCGTTATGCGACCAAACTACAATTTACATTTTGGGTTATCTATAATTTTCCCTAAATAAAAAGAGAAAAAGGAGATCTTCCCCGTATTTTCATCGTCCCCAAAATGTTATGGGCTTTACGTCTTCATCTCCCTTCTCAAAAATCCATCATAAAATATTTTTTGGATGTTGGAAGACCCTCTAATCGAACATCTGCCCATCAAGATATGTGAATATGAAAAGAAAAAAGATTTCAAATCCATGAAATAGTTTATCTTGCAATATATTATCTGGGCCATCCATTTTCAAGATATTTATATGTTTATAGATCTACTTGATTTGAACTATTTTTAGAGTTTAAAATTTTATAATTAGAGATAAAAAGAGATTCTCAAGCCATTCTAATAATTATTTATATCAAAATTACATTTATGATAAAACTTAGAAGAATGCCTAAATTGGATTGTTTAAGGTTGCAACCTTATGCAAATCACTCTTTAAATTAAATTTATAGGGTTTTTGTCGTGATATTTTGCAATGCCATTATTATTTGAGATATGATCTCAATAAATTAAAACTATCCGGCTAAAAACTTTAATTTGTATTTGTTGTTATTTCAATGTAGAATAATTAACGTTAGTGATTGTAAGAGTCTATTTTCAAAAGATTGCATATAAATTTTCTTTCATGCATTATCCAACTTAGTCGGAAAAAACAACAATATTTGATGCAGCAATGCTATTACAATTTTTAATTGTTATATTTTCAGTTAATGGTCAGTAATTCATTTTATTAGAATATATATTTTATAGGAAAGATCGTTTCGTGAGTTAGGAGATGCATTCCTACATTTGCACCCCCAAACATAAAGCATCCCGTTTGAAGATGGACACAAATGGGTGTTCCATCTAAAAACAGTGGAAACTAACACTTTAATTATTCTTAATTTTTAGAATTTATTTAATTTTTCCTACTCATGACCTCCATGTTAAATATCATATGTCCGTACAAATTGGGTCCAAAATTCTATCTCAAAAATGAAAAATTTAAGAGCCTCATAGAAACCTCGTCCATTTTATAATATTTCAAATTCGCGGTAAATTCCCATAAATTTCCATTAAAGAAGGCACACGCGAGAAAATCCATTGCCGATAATATCCCGATAAATTGTCACTAAGCTCTCTAATAATATATCCATGGCCGGCAAAATACAATAGCGAGTATTCGTACCAACTGCTGAACCCAGCCAATAGCTCAGGCACTATCACTAAGAGTGACAACAAGCCGCGCCTGGGGCGGGCCAAAATCAAGTGAAAGGAAATCAAAGAAAAAAAAGGGGGAAAAAAAAAAAAGAGGGTCATGTCGGGCCGAAACAGCCTTTGCCAGACAAGAAAAAAAGAGGGCGGGTCGGGCTGAAGCGGCCCTAGCCCCGCCCTCAAGCGACAGTTTATGGCCCAAGCCCTATTTTTTAGGGCGTGGTCCTGGGCCGTCCAACCCATTACGAGCCCTCTATCACTCTCTTTATAGCCAATGATTTGTTGTTGCGCTTAAATTAATGGTATTTGGTCAAGGACCTCTCATTACTTGGTACTGGACAAGATAGGGTAGGGTTTGAAAATAATTTGATGATCTGATTGTGTTTGAAGATGGATTGGATCTCTCATTGATCAGGTGAGTTTGGCCATAAAAGAGGGTCGAGATGTTGGCTTGAGTTTGCTTATGGAGGCTGAGATAGAGGAGGGCATGTGCTTTTGACGTAGAAGAGCCGATTTTTTTTTGGATCAATAGGTAAAGCCAATTTTTTTTCTAAATGTTAGTGAGAATGAAAACAGTAACCTTTAACAAAAGCTCAAGTGGTGCAACCACCAAAACCCCACTCGTTATCAAAGGAGAAGAGACATGGGATACAAATTAAAGACTTTGAAAACCTAATGCAAATTCCGCAACTTTCTTTTACTTTGATCCTAAGGAGGTTTTAGAGAGCAAAGGATTTTGGAAAGGTAAAAAGATTTAGGGAGCGAAAGTTTTTGGAAAGGTACAAAGGCTTTGGAGAGGGGTTGTACTAAAGAGGAGAAAATGTGAACGCTCAAACGGGAGGTGAAGTTTGCAGAGGGGGCAACGGTAGACACACCCTCTTGAAAATTTGGCTAAGGAAACTTTTAGAAACTCTGATTTTGAGTTTTGAGACTACACAAACCCTAGTAAACTATAGTCAGCTTAGATCTAATAATTGTTCCAAAACATTTCAAAATCTATTTGAAGCCATACTAGACCTCGAGAGATTTCCGACAGTGTAAGAATCGCTCAAATCGGATGTTATGTTAGAAAGTTAGGGCCTTGGGGGTTATTGGTCGAAATGACCAAAATACCCTTAGTGCGACTCATATTGTGTTGCATGCCAGTCGCGAGGCACACAGAGCATCAGACTGCACGAAATGACGCATATCATGCAGCCCGATGGGCCGAGGTCGGTGCATTAGACAACCCAATCCTATTTTAATTAGAATTTTAAGTTGGTTTTGGATGGAATATTATAGAAATCTCTTAAAAATACCCCATTCCTAATCAAACTAGAACTAGGATATTATATCAGTTAGTTTCAAGCCTAATCCTACTTCAAGCCTATAAATACCCCCTCAAGTTCACCAAAAAAATCGTCCAAAAATATCTTGCATATTAGTTAGGAAAATCCTTAGAAATATTAAGAAATTCCCATAAATTAGAGAAAAATCCTAGAAAATTTACAAAACTTGGTATATTTATCCAAAAAACTCTAGAAAATATAAAAAAATACTAACACCCTAAAAAATTAGGGAAAACCTCTAGAAAATTAGAAAAACTCCCTAGAAAACCTTATATTAAAGGCCTTAAACTCAAACCCTCTCAAAATGCATCTAAAATCAAAATCCCAAGAATGATTTTACCTAGGTCCTAATCAAAAACTTTAGAGCCATGCTTCCCGAAAGCAAGAGAACACATCAAAAGGTGTAAACCAACCCTCGGACCTGATACAGGCCCTAACTCCCGGTTTTCCAGGTATGTGATCTTTCTCTCTCTCTTTATTTATTTATTTTATTTTTTAGTTATTTATTATTTTTTAGTTTTAGTTAGAATTTACAAGATTTTTAAGTTCTAATAAATGGATTCTGAAGCTGGCGCTGCCTATAGGTTTAAAGATGAAATAGATCAGCAAAGATATGTGATGCCCCTAAATCTATAATTTGAGCGACTCCAACTCTCTATACTGATTTTAAAAAAATCTACTCGTCTCGCAAGACATTTGAGCCGATCTCGCTCGGAGATCGGTCCAAAATCGAGTGTAAACAAAGAGGATGAAGATAGGAAAGTCTTTAGGATTAGATGGTATTCTGATTGAGGTTTGGAAGTGCATAGCGGAGATTGGCTAACCAAGTTGTTTAACAAGGTATTGAGAACAAAGAAAATACCAAACGAATTGAGGAAAAACATTGTAGTACCTATTTATAAGAATAAAGGACACATACATAATTGTGCAAATTATTGAGGGATCAAACATATGAGCTATATTATGAAGCTATAGTAGAGAGAGATTGAGCAACAACTAAGGCGAAACCAAGTGTATTAGAGAGCCAATTCGGTTCAATTCAGTTTGATATCAAGGATGTCAATAATTGAGGCTATTTTTCTACTTAGGCAACTAATTGAAAACTTTAGAACGAAGGAAAAATAGCTCCACATGATCTTTATTGATCTAGTGAAAGCTTATAATAGAGTATCTTGATATTTAATATTGTGGGTGTTGAAAAATAAATGTGTTTCCAAACGCTCCATAAACTTGGTGAGAGATATGTACAACGGAACGTCAACTGGTGTACGAACAACTAGTGGAGAGAAGAGTGAGTTTTTAGTCACAATAGGTCCACATCAAGGGTCAACACTGAGCTCATACTTCTTTGTCTTAGTTATGGACGATTTAACTAAGCATCTACAAGATGAGGTACCATAGAGTATGTTGTTCGCAAATGACAGAATTTTGATTGAAGAGACCCGAAAAAGTGTTAACAAAAAGTCAGAACTTTGGAAGGATGCTCTAGAATCTAAAGGTTCTAAAATTAGTCAGACAAAAATAGAGTATATGGAATGCAAGTTTATTAATAATAAGAGTAGAGACGAGGAAATAGTTAAGATTAACGACCAAAGAATACCAAAACGAACGCACTTTGGATATCTTGGGTCAATAATCTAGAAAAATCTAGAGATTGAGGAAGATGTCGTACATAAAATTAGAGTTAGGTGGGCAAAGTGGAGATGTGTAACTAGAGTTTTATGTGAATGCCACATACTAATGAAGGTGAAGGGCAAGTATTATAAGACAACTGTAAAACCAGCTTTGTTTATAGGACATAATGTTGTGTAGTCAAGAAACAACGTACCAATAGAATGATGTACGTAGGATGAGGATATTGAGATAGATGAGTGGCAAGATAAGAAATGATAGAATAGGTGATAAAATGAGATAAAGTAGACTAAAAGGGAGTGGCCATGTATGGCGTAGACCCAATACATCATCTGTTAGAAGGTGCGAGGTAGTTCAATTAGAATGCTCACAAAGGGCAAGGGATAAGCCCAAAAAGACATGATTCGAAGTAGTGAGAAAAGACATGCAGACTTATGGCCTTACTGAGGGTATGGCTATAATAGAGAAGAATAACAAACCAGGATTCGTGTAGCTTATCTCAATTAATTGACAAAGGGTCTAACAACGATGATGGCGATCTTTATTTTTCATAATTTTTCATCTTTTTTAAATTTTTTTAAATGCCCCAAGTTATACACCCAGAGGTACTTGGGCTCTCCCTAACTCTGCTGAGTCCCCATACAGTGGTGAAGTCATATCAAGAACGGGCTCAAGGCTAGATGATTAGGGTGGCAGAATACCATAGCATGACATCTAAAGTTCTATTCCTACTACAGTTAAAGACCCCTTCCCCATCGAACTACCTCAAAAAAAAAAAAGAAAAAAAAAAAAAAAAGAAGCGACATCAACAATTCATCATTGGAAAAGCCCTATACAATAGATAGGTAGGATTCGAGGCAAGAGTTACGTGAGAGGTCAAAGTAATGTACTGGGACTCGACGGAGTACCCCAAGTTGTATGTACAAATGGATTACATAAAAAATAAAATATAATAAGTTGTAAAAAAATCCTCTTTGACCCGCTTTCATTCCCCCTCTCTCTTCCTCGCCCCTCTCTCTTCCCCTCCCTACTTCTATTTTTGTCTCGCTCCCCTTTGCTTTTTTTCCCATCTCTCTAATTTTAAGCATGAAATCCCCACTTTTACAGTCCAAATCTTAGGGAAAAAGAGAGGTAGGAGCTGTGTGGCCCAAGAGAGGGGGGAGAGAGTCCAAATCTTAGGGAAAAAGAGAGGTAGGAGCTGTGTGGCCCAAGAGAGGGGGGAGAGAGAAGAGAAGATATAGAGATAAATAAGGTGGGAAAAGGTGGGGGACAGAGAGAGAAACACGTGGCGACATGCAATATATTTGTCGCCACCTGCTTCTCTTCTTCCCTCCATCCCATCTCCAACCACATGCCTCCACCCCCCCCCCACCCCCATAGCCCTTAAGTTAGTCGGACTCACCCAAATAACTCGGCTTGAGCCAAAACTGAATTCTTGGCCCGAGCCATGTCTATTACAGTGCGTCAAAGTGCACACATCTCCAAATCGAAAACAAGTGTCAAAGGGGTACACACTCGCTTTCGTGGTTGAAATAATTATAACGGAAGCAAGGCTGCCTCCACTTCAAAAGTCTAGGACAGAACTGGACCAAACCATCAAATATACAACCAATAACGCCACTTATCTAGTCTGCATCCGACTTTTCATTGTTGAAACTCAGTATGGTTATGCAAAAAGGAAACAGAGGAACTATCCACTGTGTTTGGAGGTCAACTTTGATCCAAACCCACTAGTTTTGGTCCCACAGGAAACACAGCCGTCTACTTCTCTCTCTCTACAGTATGCGTGACTCAATGCAAAGCATCATATTTAACTATGATTAAAATTTTGAACTAGATTTAAACAAAACAAAAAAAAATGATGAATATTTTGAGCTAAATGCAAAATATTGTTTGGGGTGTCTCCCTAATTTCTCAAAGATCGGATTGGGTGGCTCATCCGGCTTAGTCTAGCCCTAAACAAGTGGAATATTCTAAAGTGGTCAAACCACCCCAACATAGACATTCAAACAAAGGCTCAAGCATTCTTTAACAAAATTCCATACCCGTTTGCTTTTTCCTTTTTTTTCACTATGTAATAGTTATAATGCTATATATTAAGAAAGAAAGTGAATCTCAGTGGGAAGAGAAATGATTTATCCATGCCCGCCTTGTGGCATGGGAAATCGAAGCCAGCCAATAATGCTTTTCTTATGTTGAATAAATGGTGTTCTTTTTTTAAATTGGAATCGGCCAATTATTATTTATTGTTTACAGTAGTTTAATTGTTTTTTTTAAAAAAAAAAGAGCCCATAATTTTTATTTATTTTTTGGATAATTCAGTGGAGAAGATATGCCCCTATCCGTTTTTTCAAGTTTATTAGGAGTTAGCTTTTTTAATGTATTAGTAGGGTGGTATTAGTGACGGGAATAGAAAGCATAATATGATGACTAGAGTGGGGGGTGCTACCACCACCACCCAAGCTACCTAATTTTATTGGTCAAAGTGCATTATGACTTACACAGGAAAATGACGAAATACAAGTAAATCTACATACAAGACCCTTGATTTTAACAATTTGCCACCTCGTTTGCCTCCCTATAGACATGTTTTAATTTGGAGAACAAAATGTTAGGCTTGGTTATGTGGTGATGGCTGCCGTGGTAAATGGTGTGATGGCAGTGCTGGTGGCGGTGATGGTGGTAGTGGCAAACCAGTGGGATGGCCCGCAAACTGCTGGTGGTGGTGGTGGTACTGTGACTGTATAGAGATATTGAAGTCTATGAAATAATTTCCCTGTATTAATGGAAAATCAAAATAAATTCCGGATGAAGTTTCAAGAAGGATAATTAGGTCAATCAAAGGATCCATGGTTTTCTGTTTTGGGGAAGCAAAGTAACTTTTGGTTTTCTCTATTGTAAAATTTAGTCAAATAAAAAACCAAAAATAGCATATAGGAATGAGTAGTGCACGTGGTGCGCTAATTGAATTGTGAGGAGCAATAGGATCAATGGGTAAATAGTTGCTCAAGAGTGGAAGCTCCACTACCTATTGTGATTTTGATTTTTTTAATTAAAATAAGTCCAAAAACAAGCTCTATCCATACGAGGTTTAGGTAGTTTTTATGTGCCCTACTTTTAGTCTTTTGGGGTGGGAAAGTTGATTTCAAACTTGGTGTTATGCAGTGAATTCAAAAGAAAGAAAGTCTAATCATATCTTCAATGTAGAATCTTTTAAATACCCATAGTAATATATGGGCTAGGGTTTAACGTTGGGTTATTATGGCCATTAAAGGCTTTATGAGAGCTTGTAATAAAAATTTTATGGAACTTAAACTGAGTGGGATTGTGGTCATATATGGATCATGTTATACAAATATTTTTTGTCATAACTCAGGCTAGGCTTTGCGTGTTATGCCAATCGAGTTAGAAAACCCTTGATTTTTGGGGATGGAATAAACACTGATGAAAGTTATCCCTTGATAAGGTCGGAGTTACCTAGATGAATGTGCCAAGGGACTGTGTGCCCCTTTTGGCCTTTAGAGACAATGACCAAAAGCCTCATCACTAATCCATCATATGGCATGTGCATATGATGACTGTATTGGAAAAGCAGTGTACCATTGAGGGTGATGCATGTACATGTATGAGAGATTACCCATATGCATCATAGAGCTATAGTTGCATCAAGTTTGTGTAACCTTAGAACTCGTCTTTAAGGGAGAACTTGTAATCCATTGATTAGGATTATATCCTCTTGCCTATTGGATGAATTTAGTAGCCTAATCATGAGCTCCTGCATTGGACTGTAGGTCATGGTACTACTGGGTCAGTTTGAGAAAGCTAGTGTGGATTATAGTCCACAATAGAAGATGGAATGCTTTATAATTATTAATTTCTAGACCTTAAGGATCATATTCCCCTCAAATTTATTTTCTTAGATATTGATTAATTTTATAATAATTATTTTAAGATTTTAAATAATTTTTTTATTTTTATTTTTTATAAATATATTTATTAAAATAAATTAACAAAAATAAAAGTTCAATATTTATAAAATTATATGGGCTCATAGGGGGCCCATTGGACCCATCTGTTTTACACGAGGGGCCCACTATGTGACCCTTTGTGGCGCACCACTTTTAGTGGGGCCGTGGGGGTCACGCCCCACTTTGTGGAAGTTTTGATTTCAAATTTGAAGATATTCCTTAATATATGAAATTAAAACTATATTTTGAAATATTTAATTGGTTAAAGAAATATAAATTTATTAACTAGATACAATGTATCTGATATTTAAGCATATCTCTTATTTGATGGGATAAGTGTGTAGGAGCAGATGAATAAGGTTATGGCCAGTTCCTTTTGATCATGATGGATGATCTGAAGAATGGATGGCTCAGATCTCTCACCTCACAGGTCTCCAAGATCAAAAAATCAGGATCAAATTTTGTTGATGGTTATCTTCATCGAACCCTATCCCCTCTGATAAACATAAATAGGGACCTCTTCCCCCATTCTTTGCATGCCTCGCTCCCTTCTCTCTTCCTACTTTCTCTCTAGGGGCATGCCCCACTCAAAGCTGTCTTTTTCTCTCTTTTAAATATTCTCTCTCATGGCTCTCTTTTTCTCTCTCCTAAATATTCTTTCTCATAAATTAAATTGTATGGGTTGGCACGTCCCACCTAGGTCGAGAAGGTGGCACACTAATTTTTTTGAGGTTCCTAATCTCTCAGGAGATAGCCTCACCTAGGTAGAGAAGGTGGTATACTTATTTTATTGAGGTTCCTAATCTTTCGGGAGATAGCCAAAGCTTTCCAAATCTAAGATTGATTTTTTTTTATCCCACGCATCATTGAAGGAAGAGACCCGGTTTGGGGTGTTTCAAAGGCCGGTTGAGGTAATCTTTCGGCGTTCTTACTTTTATTTATGCAATCCAGTATTTTTCAATCTTATTTTCCTCCTCTCTTTATTTGATAAAGTTATTGTTCTCATTGTCAACAAGTGTCTTATTTATTTTATTTATTTCTTTTGAGTTGAAATAATTGTAAAGGATCATTGTAAGTGTTCTAGTCGGTGTAAAAAAAAAAAATGCACTATACTAGATCACCTTATTCCTACTTTACTTTCATTTAGCTCGGTCTATAGTCCAACCTTCCAAGATCCAGAATTCATCATGAAGGTGGATTTTGGAAGTTTATCATGTCAACCAACGCAATCATGAATCTAATTTAAGAAGACTTTGGAAGCTTATTATATCGATCAACGCAATCATGAATCTAATATAAGAAATATGGATTATATGTAGATAGTTAATTAAGTTCTATTTTTAAATTACTATTTTTAAAGTTAATTTAGCTGTTCAATATCATCAAATATTTACTATTTCTGAAATCTAAATCCATAGAGCACCAACGCAATCATGAATCTAATTTAAGAAATATGGACTATCTGTAGACAGTTAATTTAGTTCTTCAATATCATCAAATATGTACTATTTTTGAAATCTAAATCCATAGAGCGGACATAATTTGGATTTGCAATGATTTGGGATGTGATCCAATATCTTTGAAAAACAAGGTAAACAAACAACATGAGTGCTTACTAGAAACTTGTCCCAACATAGACTAGTTTGGTAATTTATCGACTACCGGGAAAATATAAGTGTTTCAGGAGTCATTTTGGACTTGCTATCAATAAACTATTGAGACATTGGCAGGGGCAGCTGACATCAAATGTTTGAAGCAATGCTCGCAGACTTGGGCTCCCAGCAAAAGAGAAGAGAACCCCTACTCTATCTTTGTCCTTTTCCAAACTATCGATAACGTTTTGAAAATATCAAAATCAACATAACTCGGATATTTCAAAATTGCAGAAATATTGATGGAGATCAAGAGCAGGATGATTCAAATTTTTTATTTTATTTTTAAAATTTCATAGATGTGAGGTATATTTTTTATTTTTATTAAGGTTAATTTTTTAAGAAATTGTAACTAGGGTTATTCCCCTTTCAGTACGGACTTTGGACCATGACACACGATAAAGTATAACGTTCTAAGAACTCAAAATTGATTTTCTTTATCAAATTAATCACAAAGTGCATCAAGGTTAAAGTGAAATTTTCGAGCCATAAAAATTCCCTTTACTAGGTCTTTGGCCCATGGAAACGAGTATATAATTTGGTCTAATGTATGGGCCTTGCAAGATGGAGAACATGGAAGAAAAATAAAGACAATAAAATTTAAGTGGCCAATATCTCAATTAATATTTCTATCAATTTTCACTTCATTAAGGTAGCACTTCAAAAAATCTCTTAAAATACCCAAGTTGTTAGAATAAGTGGGAGTATAATGAAGAATGGAGAGAGAAGTAGAGAGAATACAATATTTACATGGTTCGGGCCGAAGCTTTACGTCCATGGATCCAAAGCCCAACTGGCTACATCTTCACTATTTTAGATAGATATTTATATCAACAAGTAACTCTATATATATAGAGGAAAATCACATAATTACAAGAGATATAGAGGACAATCAAACAGATACAAAGACTAGAGCAAATTTCCAAGCCGAAAAACAAGGCAGAATGGACAACTTAGTGGTTAAAAACCAAGCTAACTTAATAAGTTACATTCTTTTTACATAACAATTACAAGCATTTCTAGGCTTGTATAACCACTGTAAATAAACTCAAATACCAACCCCTTATGGGGCAATTACATATAAAGCAAGATTAGCTTATGAATTACACTTTCATAGCACAAATTACATAAATTATGTCCCAAAGCTTAAATACATCATGCAACTAATCTAAACAAAATTTTAAAGAATAATATCAACTAAAAAGGAAATTAAAATGCCAAATTAAAATAGGGAAGCCATGTTTCGAACCCCTTATGTCAGGGCCAGGGCCCTATAAGGACTTAATATTATCCCTTCAGATTGTACAAAAGTGGTTCAATCTTACAAGAGTGTCTAATCCAAATGGAAAAAAATTACACACCTTAAAATCACTTCTTAAGATCTCAACACACTGGCATTATTATCCAAAACATAATGCAAAAATTTTGAATCAAATCGGATAAAGAACAAGAGAGTTATGGCCAAACTACACACAATGATCCCTCGAACCACCAAACAATCTTGTATGGAAAGATTATGAATCCCCATAGGTAAAAATGTGATGAAAAAGTTTTGAAAATAGAGTGACACTCTGAGACTAAATTATTTGATGGGTTTGAAGCAAAATAATTAAATAATATTATATATGATCATGGATTCCCATGCATATAGACTATAACTCATGAAGGACCACACTATAAATAAGCATGATGAAAAAGACGATCAAATGGGGATGATAAATGCATACTATGGACTTAAGCATAAGAAATAAGGGCTATCATCAATATCACTATTATTGGAACTCTAAAAGCTCTCACTCTTCAACTTTCTCTCACAAAACCTTAGAAGAAGGAAGAGAGCAACAATTTTTCAAAATGGTTCAAGAGTTGAGCTAGTTAAAGTTTGAGATTTTATAATGTGCTTATAACATGGGTGTAATTTTGGATTCAATCAGCACCCTTGATGCACTAATCCAAAAGCACAAAAGAAGCTAATGTACCTAGCCACCCATCCACATCCAACCACTAGGATAAAGGGATGGGATTTCACACCATTATCACTCACCCTAACCCTAAGTTATGCCACTTTACCATTTTGTCCTTGGCCCATGTTTTTGTTCCAATTGTATCCAATATGGCATTACAAAAATACCCTTAGTTTTTTTAATAATGTATTAGAGTAGATAACCATAAAGACTAAAGGGCAAAGAAATTGGCAAAGCTCACACATGTTGAGATATTCTTCTTTACTAAAGCCAATCACTTTGTAGATCTAAAATTTCAAACCAATCAATTTAAAGATAATGTCTCATTCACACATGTGTGTGAAGATATTTTTCAACTCAAATTTGAAAATGTATTTTCTATTTAATATCAAATAAATAAATTAATTGAACTTCACATATACCATGCATGACTCATATGTGAGTTAATTAAGACATGTGATAAAAAAGAGGCCTTAATTTATAACATTATATAACAAAATATAATAATATATAACAAGACACCATAACACAACCCCTTATAAAATAAGCAACCAAATGCCAATCTAGTCCCCCACCTAGGGATCAGTGCCCAGCTGGAGATGATCCTAGAGTGAGGTGTGGGGTGCCATGTGGCAGCCCTATGGCAACTCGAATACTACATGGCACTACCAGGTTAGGACTGAAGTGGAATTTGTGCCAAACAATATGAAAACCCTTATTTGTTTAGCAAATAAAATTTCAAAAAATTCTCTAAAATTCACAATAAATATTTAAAGTATTTTTTAGAAATTATTAGGTTTTTCTCATCATTATAAAATCGGACGAAAGGTATAGTAAGATCTTAGGCTAATAACTATAGGTATCAATGTACTCCCTTAGGCTAGTCCCGAATGATGTTCCATCGAGTCTCAGATCGACCCAATAAACTTAAGGGACACATAATTGGCCATATCAAAGCCGCTGAGCTAGAACTTCCGATCATTCGGCTCTCAATGGATTACAGGTGTACCGCTGTGGGACATGATCCAACTTAATTACAGTGATCCTCTCAAAACACATGTACACTGGCTCTTCCAAACTCGGATAATGCATTTGGAAGAGTGGCTTCCGAACGAAATGAAAATGTACATATTATGCAATGGTCTCGTGTCAAGATACGGACTTATGTCCTATAAGTCTTGACCATTCCATACAAGACGAATACTTAATAAGTACTTGGGTTTTATTTTTCTCATTTGGATTCTTCAAGCCCTGGCCGATTGCAGCTAAACACGAGGCTAACCTATAAAATCGTGACTAGGAGGTGATCCTTACACCTCCTTGAGAAATTGTTTTCTCAACACGTGAATTCTCGATGCCTCATGCGTACTCAGGGTAAAAGATTCTAGACTCCATTTCGCAAGACGTCAAGATTTCAATCTCTCAATAGCTCCCACTGAATGAGAGACTACTGGAATTTAGGCCTTGATAGGCCATATTTTCGACATTCTCCCACTTAGCCTTTTGGAGCCTGAATTCGTATATATCTTTGTCGCTCTCTCTAATTATCGTTCACAATAAATCAAAGCATGCATTTTTATCCATGGACTTATTATTCATAAGCAATAGACAAAGTAATAACAACTATGTCAACCTCCTTAAACTCATCCCATGCACATGCCTCATAAAATCATTTGCCCCCAAGCCTTTGGTTAATGGATTTGCATAAATAGCCTCAACTGAAATGTAACCAACTTCTACCTCACCAGCTGTTATCTCTTCTTTTACTCTATGATACTGAGCTTTAATGTGCCTTGACTTGGTGTGAAACCTTGGTTCAACTACCATTACTATTGTAGCTTGATTGTCACACATGATTGTAATCGTTCCATGTTTTAGAGGGTTGAAGTTAAGATGATTCAAGTACTTCTTAATCCAAATGGCTTCTAAAGTTGCGGAACTTAAAGGCATATACTCGGCTTCTATGGTAGATAGGGCTACAGTGTCGTACTTCTTGGTCTGCCAAGAAATGGCACGTCCCTCATAAAGAAATAGATAACCCGAAGTGGATATCGAGTCATTCGGGTCTCCTTGATAGTCGGAGTCTGTGTATCTCAAAACTTTAAGCTTACTCACATTGCCATAGGTTAATCCATAATCAAATGTTCCTTTCAAATACCTCATGATTCTTTTCACGGCTTTCCAATGTTCTAATCCAGGATCACTTGGGAATCAACCAATCAAGCTTTGACCAAAAGCTAGATCGGGTCTAGTTCCTATGGTTAAATACATTAGTGATCCTACAGCTCTTCGATATGGGATCCTTTCCATCTCATTTCTCTCAAGATCATTGTTTGGTTTCATATTGACATTAAATTTTCCTCTCATTTCCATAGGTGTATCTATAGGCTTGGATTCACTCATACCAAATCTCTCAAGAACTTTCTTGCAATATGTAGATTGAGATAATTGAATAGTACGGGCTGCTCTATCTCTTATAATATAAATCCCTAACACATATGAAGCCTCTCTCATATCTTTCATATCAAAATTACTTGATAGAATTGCCTTTGTATCCCTTATATGATATAGGGTGCTACTAGCTATTAGAATGTCATCCACATATAAAGTCATAAAAGTAATGTCAGTCCCATTGGTCTTATGGTATACACAATGGTCATCCTCATTTGGTTTAAATCCATATCTAATCAGGGTTTGGTGGAACTTAAAGAACCATCTTTTTGAAACTTGTTTGAGACCATAAAGTGATTTGTTAAGTTTGTACACGAACTTTTCCTTTCCTTTCACAACAAAACCCTCGGGTTGGTTCATGTATATATCATCTTCTAGGTCACCATTTAAGAAGGCAGATTTCACATCCATTTGATGCATTTCTAGGTCAAGGTAGGCTGCTATGTATATGATCATCCTAATTGAAGGCATTTTGGCAACAGATGAGTAGGTGTCAAAATAATCTACCCCTTCACTTTGAGTAAAACCTTTTGCTACAAGTCTGGCCTTGTATTTTTCAATACATCCTTCGAAGTTAAGTTTCTTTTTGAATATCCACTTACATCCAATGGATCTAAGGTTAGGTGGTAATCGGACTAACTCTCATACATGGTTCTTTATGATTGAATTTATCTCATCTTGCATGGCTTCCTTCCATAACTTATTATCCAGAGAAGACATAGCATGTAGGTAAAAATAAGGTTCATCATCGGGTTCTACACTAATCCTCTCATAGTCCTCCCCAAGGTAAGTGAAAAAGGTAGGTGGTCTCTTCATTATCTCACTTCGCCTAAATGGCATGGTTTCAATTTCTTTGTTAGGATGAAGCTTATAGAAGTCTACTCTTTTTTGGATTGATTCTCTCTCAAGGAATTCATCTTCAAGGAAATGGGCATCAAGGCTTTCAATCACTTACGATTCAAGAGGTTATAAAACCTAAAACCCTTCCCATTTGATTTCCACCCATATAAAGATTATGGGTACCGGGTTTGACATCATAAAACCTTCTAAAGCCCTTCATAGAATTTGTCATATGGATAGTAGCCCCCGAGTCAAGAACCCATACATCTGCCTCCTCATTAGCAATCAAAGTCTCATAGACCACGCAAATTCTCTATTTCCTTGGTCCTCCACCGGTATTAGCTTGAGGCTTACCGGTATTGGGCTTAGGAGCAAAATGAAGGTTTTGTGGAGGAGGAAGATACCTACAAAACTTTTGGGTATGCCTGTATTTCTTACATCTAAAGCATTGCACCTTCAAATAATCTTGGCTTGAGGGCCAAACCGACCTCCCACCTACCATCATGGGTGTGGGTGGTGGTTTAGGCCTAAAAGGCATGGAGCTAGCATGATTTGGTGGGTAGGTATGGGTTTTAGGAAGGTAAGGGCTAAATGGATAAGGGGAGTAGGATTTTCCCTTTTGCATCTCCTTCCCTTTCAATTTGCCTTTTCCCTTTCTTTTCTTGTTTTTAGCATTATCATTCTCACTCATTCCCACATTACATGTATTCACCATAGAAGAGTTAGGAAGAGAAGAAGAGATAGGAGTAATGAGTAAGGGAGTAGACGAAGATGAGGGTTGGTGAGATTTTACCATATGGACCATAGAAGATGGTCCATCCATTGTTATCCTTCTTTGTTCTTCCCCTTCCATGAAAAATGCAATCTCCTCCACTGTTGTAGGCGCATCTTTGGTCATCAAATTGGCAATAAAGGTCTCCCATGAGGGAGAGATTGAAAGCACAAACATCGTCTTTTGTGTCACCTCATCATATGAGTGACCGGCTCTTTTATTCTCTCTTATATAACTCTTGAACTCTTTTAGATGATCGCCCACTTTGGTGTGATCATCTATTTTACAACACATGAGATTCCTCATTCTAATGATCCTTTGAGCTTCATTCAGTGTATCGTATTTCTTTTCCATGCTCTCCATAATATCTTTGACACATATGGAATTCTCGTACTTCTTAACAAAGGAATCACTCATGGTTGCAAAAATAATATTCATGGCACTTTGGTTTTTGTTATGCCATATCTTATATGCATCCTTAACAACTTGAGGAGCATTGATTGTGGGCGGATTAGGTTGTCTAGAAGTCAATAATGGCAATCGACTATCTTCATGAAACCCATAACCAATTTTCCTCCTCCTTAAGCAATTCGGTGAGTATTGAACGGGCTGTTATGGGTTCCTATTTGACACTCTATAATTCCTCTAAAGACCCTAAAAGAGGATGTAAATGAGCCTAGCTCTGATACCAATTGAAAGTAGATACAAAGACTAAAACAAATTTTCAAACCGAAAAACAAGGCAAAATGGACACCTTCAACAAGCCACTTGCTAAAAACCAAGCTAAGTTAATAAGTTACAATCCTTTTACATAACAATTACAACCATTTCTAGCCTTGTATAACTATTGTAAATAAACTCCAAAATCAACCCCTTATGAGGTAATTACAAATAAAGCAAGACTAGCTTATGAATTACACTTTCATAGTACAAATTACATAAACTATGTCCCAAAGCTTAAATACATCATGTAACTAATCTAAACAAAATTCTAAAGAATAAAATCAACTAAACAAAGAATTAGAATGGCAAATTAAAGTAGGGAAGCCATGTTTTGAACCCCTTGTGCCAGGGCCATGCAATCGGGTCCTGTAAGGACTTAGTTTTGTCCCTTCGGATTGTACAAAAGTAGTTCAATCTTACAAGAGTGTCTAATCTAAATGGGAAGAAATTACACACCTTAAAATCACTTCTTAATATCTCAACACACTGACATTATCATCCAAAACATAATGCGAAAGGTTTGAATCGAATCGGATAAAGAACAAAATAGCTACGCCCAAACTACGCACGGTGGCCCTCGGACCACTAAAACAGTCTTGTATGGAAAGATTATGAACTCCCATAGGTAAAAACACCATAAAAAAGTTCTGAAAATAGAGTGACACTCTGCGACTAAATTATTTGATGGGTTTGAAGCAAAGTAATTGAAGGATACTATGCATGATCATGGATTCTCATGCATATATGCAATAACTCATAAAGGACCACACTATGAATAAGCATGATGAAAAAGATGATCAAATGGGGATTCTAAGATCAATGAAACTTTTCTAAATTAAAAACTCCAACAACTATAGATGCCAAGGATATGATCTTATGAGAAAAGAAAATTCAATGGAGTTTACCTTGATAAATGCACACTATGGACTTAAGCATATGAAAGGAGGACCACCATCAAAATCACCATTATTTGAACTCTAAAAGCTCTATCTTTTCGATTTTCTCTCACAAAACCTTAGAAGAAGGAGGGGAGCAATAATTTTTCAAAATGATTCAAGAGTTGAGATAGTTAAGGTTTGAGATCTCATGATGTGCTTTTATAACATGGGTGTAACTTTAGATTCAATCAATACCCTTGATGCACTAATCCAAATGCATATGAGAGGCTAATGTACCTAGCTACCTATCTCCATCCAACCACTAGGATGAAGGGATGAGATTTCACACCATTATCACTCACCTTAACCCTAATTTATGCCACTTTACCATTTTGTCCTTGGCTTATGTTTTTATTCTAATTGTATCCAATATGGCCTTTCAAACATACCCTTAGTTTTTTTAATAATGTATTAGAGTAGATAACCACAAAGGCTAAAGAGCAAAGAAGTAATTGGCAAAGCTCACACATGTGGAGATATTCTTCTTTATCAAAGCCAATCACTTTGTAGATCTAAAATTTCAAAACAATTAATTTAAAGACAATGTCCCCTTCACACATGTGTGTGAAGATACTTTTCAACTCAAATTTGAAAATGTATTTTCTCTTTAATATCAAATAAATTAATTAATTAAACTTCATACATGCCATGCATGACCCATGTGTGAGGTAATTAAGACATGTGATAAAAAATGGGCCTTAATTTATAACATTATATAATAAAATATAACAATATATAACAAGACACCATAACACAACCTTTTATAAAACAAGCAACCAAATGCCAATCTAGTCCCCCGCCTAGGGATCAGTACCCAGTTGGGCGATGATCCTAGAGTGAGGTGTGGGGTGCCATGTGGCAGCCCTATGGCCACTCGGACGCCACATGGCACTACTATGTCAGGACTAAAGTGAAATTTGAGCCAAACAATAAGAAAACCTTTTTTTTTTAGCAAATAAAATTCTGAAAAATTGTCGAAAATTCATAATAAATAATTAAAGTATTTTTTAGCAATTATTAGGTTTTTCTCATCATTATAAAATTGAAAAAAAGGTATAGTGAGATCTCAGGCTAATAACTATAAGAATCAGAGCACTCTATTGGGCTAGTCCCGAATGATGTTCCGCCGAGTCTCAGGTCGACCCAATAGACCTATGTTCCACAGTCTAAAGCAATGACACATAATTGACCATATCAAAGCCGTTGTGCCAGAACTTCAGATCATTCAGCTCTCAATGGATTACAAGTGTACCCCTGTGGGACATGATCCAACTCAATTACAGGAATCCTTTCAAAGCACATGTGCACTGACTCTTCCAAACTCGGATAATGCATTTGGAAGAGTGGCTTCCCATATGAAATAAAAATGTACATGACATATAATGGTCTCGTGTCATAATACGGACTTATGTCCCACAAGTCTTGACCATTCCATACATGGCGAATACTCAATAAGTACTTGAGTTCTATTTTTCTCATTTGGATTCTCCAAGCCATGGCCGATTGCAACTACACATGATGCTAACCTATAAAATCTTAACTAGGAGGTGTCCCTCACACCTCCTTGATAAATTTATTTCTCAACACGTGAACTCTCGATGCCTCATACGTACTCGGGGTAAAAGAATTTGGGCTCCATTTCGTAAGACGCCAAGATTTCAATATCTCAATAGCTCCCACTGAATGAGAGACTACTGAAATTTAAGCCTTGATAGGCCATATTTCCAACAGCTCTATCACCAAACTAATTTGATAACCAAGTAACCCGTACATCCATAATGATGTATATCAATATGTACCTGAGATATCCATATCCTAACACTCCCCGTTAAACTCAAGATGCTTTGACACAAAGCAGCTGGAATTTGAACAATATTAAATTGTCAAAAACGAGTAGTGATCGTCAGATTGGTTGAACAACATAAACGAGTAGTGATCGTCAGATTGCTTGAACAACATAAACGAGTAGTGATCTTCAGATTGATCAGATTGCTTGAACAACAGGCACACATTGCAGTGGCGGATCAACAAGCCTCAGGAACATCTAGGATCGAGTAATGAAAAACTCGTTCAATAGATAGGATCGAATAACGAAAAGAAATTCGATCATCTCACAGGATGAAGCAACGAAAAACTTCATCATCCAACATGATTGAATAACGAAAAACTCAATAATTGAAATATAGGCATCTAGAACAAATAGGATCGAGTAAACTCCATCATCACTCAAGATAGAGTAACGAAAAACTCCATCATCAAATAGGATCAAGTAACAGAAAACTTTATCATCAACCAGGATCGATAAATTCGATCGTTGCACAAGATGGAGTAATGGAAAACTCCATCATCAAACAGGATTAAGCAATGGAAAACTTGATCATCAACCAAAATCGAGAAATTTGATCATCAAATAACAGGCACTTGGAAGAGCCAACAGGAATTTGCGGATCATCAACTAAGATCGAGAAATTCGATCATCAAACAGGAGGCACTTGGAAGAGCCAACAGGAATCAGCAGTTACATTAGAGATGTTGACTTCATCTCTACTCATCTCATCTCCATATCTCTTATGCTTTCCCCCTCGAGTTCGGTGTTGATGCGAAAAACGCTCAACTTGCAAAATACATTTTTTTTTTTTTTGAATCAATAGGAATAAATCTATGATGATTGAAGAAGGATCTATTGAGGAGCGGCCTCAGAGAAAGTGCTCAAGGCTTAAACCATACCAGTGATGGCTCCACCACCACCAAACACTGCCCTTTTTTTTTTTTCCAAGCATAGTCTTTATGGACACCTCTATTTTGATATAATATGGTCCCTATGGACCACGTCTTTCCCCCCTTTTTATTTCTCCAAGAAAAGATTTACTTTCTCTCTCTTCTGGTTTTCTACTTTTTCCCTCTTCTGGTTTCATACTCTCTCTCTCTACTTCTCTAGAGATGGAGCTTCGTTTGGCCAGAACCTGTAGTGATAAACTCCCCCAAGCCAAACTGCAAACCGCTGGATGGGATGGCTTACAACGTTGACTTCAATTGCCTGAGATTTTGTGTCTCCGCCAAGTTGAGCATCAGATGCAGCAACGCAAGCATCAACAATCTCCTTTATATCTCGCTGCACCCTTCTATGGAAGTCTTTAAACATTGTAGACCCTCCAGATAATACTATGTTATTGTATAAAGCCCTCCTTGTATCAATGGGAGATGATTGGATGCACTTGTCCATAGTAGAAGGTAAAAAGGGGTGACGAAATCATTGCTATAGATCTTCAATGGTGTATCTTAGGGCTAAAAAATACCTCGGGACCCAAAAAAACATTCATAGCCAATGTCACATGACTATGGTACTCAAGTCTTTGTTTTTTTGATTCCAGTCCACTGCTTAATGTACTTGACGGTTCTTTGTCATGTTTGCCAAACTCTTTGACAATGTCAGAAAAAGTATAACAATACATCTTTTTAATGTTCTGTGCAACTTCCAAGGAGTTGTCTGGTGGGATATGCTCTCCTTCTTTCCGCAAGAGTTGCTGAATGAAGAGAGTAACATCTTTCCAGGCAATTGGAATAGATTTGATATAGAGTCATAAAAAAATTCCATCGGGACAGAATCTTGCTTTAATACCATGTTAAAATTTGTGGGAGTATAATAGAGATTGGAGAGAGAAGTAGAGAAAACACAATATTTACGTGGTTCAAGCCGAAATTTTACGTCACGGATTCAAAGCCCAACTGGCTACATCTTCATTATTTTTTATAGATGTTTACATCAACAAGTATCTCTCTATATATAAGACAATCACACAATTACATAAGATAAATATAGTATGATAACTTGATGACAGAGGTAAATAGTAAGAAGCCTTATCGTCAAACTAACTTGATGACCAAGTAACACATTATCCATAATGATGTATATCAATATGAATCTGAGATATCCATATCCTAACACAAGTTACCCTCCTCAGAGTTGAAAACCATGAACAAAAAGGGGCACTTCTACTTTCCCTCAACACGTTGTTTGGTTTGGTCCTCCTAAATGACAAAATTACTAAAAATATCTCTACTTGTTCAGAGTTTTCAACTCTGAACATCTACAATTTGGCTATTTTTGAGGTATTGTGAAGAGATACATGAGTAAAATAAAAAATAAAATAAACCCTCCAATTATAATTGGAACGTTTCGGCCTTACGATATTCTTTTAAGAAGTCATTGCCCCTTAAATGATGTTTTCCTAAAAATTTGTTGAATAAATATGTTAATGGTTATTGAATACATAATGAAGATGAGCATCAAATAGACGTCAACAAAATACTTTTTAAATTTGTTATCTTTCCCTATGTGCTAAACAAGTATACGGCTAAAATGGTCATATATTCATGTACGAACCATTTGTGTGGTGCCACACTAGTCACCAAAAAAAAAAAAAACAATCAGAGCCAAGTCTATTATTTTAGAGAAATTATCATTTACGGGATTGAAATCCCTTCCAAAATCATTAAAGGGGGTCAAGTTATCTTAATTGATATTTGAGGGGCTCTTCTTTCATTTCAGTTTCACATAGGTATCTCTTACAAAAAAAACCTTGAAAGATTCTCAAATTCCCTTTGCTCGTGGTTTACAAACTTGAACAATTAAGGGCATTTCAATAATTTGACCTCCAAAAAGATCCCAATTAAATAACAAAAATATCTTTACTTGTTCAACATCATAAATAAATAACACATTGTTCAATGTTACAATTAAGAAATAATAAGTACTTACATCATTTGATATAATGTGTTTCTTATTTGTAACTCTAACCAAGGAATTGTATTTTAACTATTAGGTTGGGGCATATTGGGTGACAAATTACTCAAATGCCTTTGTTGTTCAAGCTTCCAAATCATGAACAATGCCAAATATTGAGAATTTCTAAAATTTCTTAAGAGAAAGTACCTATGTAAAATGAAAATGAAAAGGGGATGCTTCTAATGTTAGTTGAAATCGTTTGACCCCTTTAATGAATTTGTAATCAACAAAAAGTTTAAACCTGAAATGGCAAAAACTTTTACCAACTATAAGGTTTTCATGCATATTTAGCAAAATTTAATTCGAATAACAGTCGCCCTTGGAACTTTCATCAAACTACGCATTGTCCTTGCAACCTGAGGAAGCTTCGAAATTACAATTGTATCTTGGCTTGCATCCAAATCCTAAAATGATTTTAAATACCCATACAAAAAACATATAATTGTGTAAGAATATATTAAATACTTTTCTGCCAAGGTTTCAGATCACCTATGTACCATGATTTCACCAATGCCCGATTATAGCACGCCAGATTTGTTAAAAACTACAAATGTACAAGCCTTTAGCCTCTGGTATGTTACCAAACATAACACATCAGACACCAATTTTAAACCGTAAGATTTTTTGTAACAGCAACAATCTCTCGCGTTGGAATATATTTCCAAAAGAAATTAAAAAAAATGACGAACATAAAACCAATTTGTCAAACAAAATAAAAAAGCTTCTTAGAGACGAACACATGAAAACATATAACATGAGAATTTACGACGTATAGAAGGGAAACTTTTGTAAATATCTCTTTTTTGCAGGATGAAAATGTCCCATTTTTTCATGGTTTACTCTCGTCCTTTTTTTGGGTTTTTTTTTTTTAATTTCCCTAAAAACTGTGAAGTTCCAAACTGGTTTTATTTTGGAGCGACATTTCTGTTTGGAACCCACATTTTTGGAAACTACGCAGTTTGAAACTTCAAGTTCCCAGCCCTTTTTTCACTCAAAACACATGCCGAACTTTATTTAAAATTCACTGAAACTTTAGCTGCCCAGGAACAAGATGTTCAAACCGCTTATTCCCTCAAAAAATACACATTTGTTCTCGATTCAGGACTTCGTTCGATTTAGGTTCCAAGCTGCTTGATTTTCAAAAAGTTGTTCAAAAGTTCGAAGTATCTAACCCAGGGCGTCTATGAAAAATGCTAGAAGTAAAAAAAGAAGACATGATTGAATATAGTTTATGAGAAGCACACGAATCAAATCTATCTACAGGTACCAAACTCTTCCTTAAGGTTGGCAATAGGTCGTAAACCTGAAATGTTACAGCACGGACGTACAAACCCATATAGAAGCACGCAAATCAAATCTATCTACAGGCACCAAGCTCTTTTGTAAGGTTGGCAATGGATTGTTAACCCAAAAAAACTACATGGGTGACAAAATGCAGCATGAGAGTTGGGCTACAGCCAGGTAAGAACAGGCCCTGCCCCGTTCTTTTTTAATTTTTGTTAAGAGTCCATTTGGCACCTCAAGCCCAGAAAAGGCCTAGGTCAGAGCTCCTTCGGTCCAGTCTTGGCCAGGCTAAGCTCAGACAGCCCATTGCCAATCCTACCTTTCTGCAGCTAGTCCTGCTTAAGAAACACATACAACCATAAGCCATAAAAGATGCATATGCAGTGAAGCGTTATGCTTGGAGCAATTGCCTTAAATCAGCCATTGAACCAGACGAATTGCTTACACTCATCCACTACATCATAGTCATCATAGTGTCAACACACAGCATACACCCCAAATCTTCCAACAAAATAGCTTTTTCGAAAGGCTTACAATATGTTAATCACGTTTTAAGCTATTGCTATAAATATGGGTTTCTCACAGAGGCTTCCAAAATGCCACTACAACATTACAATTTAAGTTGTGTATACGACAGAATCCCTACACTTTCTGGAGCACACACAAAGAGAAGGCACATGAAGTGTCATCTTTTAATAACTCAACGCCATATTCGAAAAGAAAGTCCATGGGATAATAATCAAATACTTGAAGCAGTCTAAGGCAACTTTGGCTAAAACAGCCACCACCCCTCAGTGATGCTGGCCTCTATGATTCCTAAGCTAGGTAGAGTTGTGGGGGTAAAGAAAGTAGCAGAGGGAGGGAGGAGATGCACAAAAGAACCCACCTATAACCCCTCACGCCCTTTTTGCTGCTGAAGAGAGGTGAGGAAGTCAGAACACTAACCGAGTTCCCTTGACCAGTGAAGCGAGGGGGCAGGCATGCACATAAAGGAAGAAGGCGAGAGAGAGAAAGAGATGTGGCGAGGGGCAATAGCAACTCCTATACATACTCTTACACATCAGGCTCCTCATAATTTAGCCTCTCTTTCCACTCTTTTGGGTCCCTCTCTAACCATTGAGATAGATCAATCGATGCATCGCATAGGTACTGAATAGTATGTGAACATATGCGCATGCATGTGCCTGTGTGGTGGATTTCCATGTCCACTTGATTTCACAAGAAACTCATTTTCTGTCCCATACACCTGAAATCCATAAAATGGCTGAAACGGAAAATAAGTACTGCCCTGTCCCAATTTTCAGAATCATATTAGATACAAAATTGTAAAAGATGTGAAAAGTCAACAAATCCAAAGATGTGAAGATTACCTGCTTAGTTTACCAGTTGATCAAGCGTAGTAGTAGCTTAACCAAACCGTTTCTTAAACAGTACATGTCGCTTATTAGGATCTTTTGGCTTGCCTTTGCCTTGGACCTGCCCTGGCTGTTTGCCATGCCCAGTTCTGCAAAATGAGGTGTGCCTCAGTGTTGTTTACATTTTACTTAATTTGCCTCTCATAATAATGAAATCAAAGAATAATAAATGCATGGAGTATGTGGTACCTGTATTCCATGTACACCCTCCCATTTGCACCGGACATAGCACTCATCGATCCAACAGATCGTCGAGCCTTTTGGAGAGCTATGTCGTCTGTATCTTCTTCTAGCTGCTCTAAACCAACAGCATCATCCCCTGCACTAAGCACCTGCAACATAATGTCTTTTTTAAAGTCCAATTTTATAGACAGATCGAAGAAGAGTTTAGAAAGTGGTAACTAGCCAGAATGAGAAAGCACCTTAGTGAGGAGTGCAAGTTGATCTTCAAGATGGTAGTAACCGAGTTCAGCTCCTGAACAAGGTGGAGGTAAGCTTGTGATTATCTGTTGACAATTTTGACAATACCTTAGTAAGCCTTCAACGAAACATTACAGGGTTCTTGGATAGTCAAGTTGTATCACTGTTGGAAAAACCGGGTGATCTAACCGCTAACCGCCCGGCTAGATCGAAACTGGCCGGTTCCGGTTTTGGGCAGTTTTGATGATGGACCGATATTTAAAAAAAAAATTAAAAAAATGTATATAAATTCCCAAAAATAAGGAATTTGGTTTGTAATGTATTTTTTAATATTTTTTACATTATGGTAAAGATTAAAAATTGTTTTGGTCATTAATACTCACTTTAATATTTTCTTATCCTTTTTAGAAAACATTTTGGTCATTAAAATCCATTTTTTTTATTAACTTTCAACCTCATTTGAATGTGTTTTGTTTTAATCATTCTTTATATACTTTTCATATTTTAGTAGTTCTTTTTTTTTTGTATCTTTTTTATTTTTTCAACACTTTTTTTATCACCTGGGACTTGCCCAGTTAGAACGGTTGAATTAGCCGGTTTACCAGTTAGGCTGGTTAAACCGCTTACGGTCCTTTGTCCGGTTAATCGTTTCGGTTCAATTTTGCGAACACTGAGTTGTATATGAGGTGCATCAGTACAAGGATCTGTCTGTTTCCTTAATTTTTTTGAAACCGTTTTCTGTTTTTCTTAATTTCCATAAAATATTCGTTGTAAGAACTATTATTCTTGAGCAATGCAGCATACTGAAACAGCCACAAGCATGTGGCGCCAATTTCAAATAGATTCCATGAATCACGGTTCAAACCCTCTAGTTGATGCTATACAATTTTACCAATCAGTGTTCAAAGACAGTCAAGTCACCTCAGACTTGGCTAAGTAAGTTAGCCTCAGCACCCTGCCGAGGTGAGTTCATGTGCAAACCTCGCCCTTCTTAAAATCTCTTAAAAAATTACAAATTTTATTGAACAATTAATTTTATAATATAGAAATATGTTTCTATATGATTTTTAGGGTTTTTTATGATGATTTTCAAACTTCTCTATTTATTTATTTTTTATGATATATTTGCGAACCCTCTAGTTGATTCATACCTTAAAAATATTTTTTTAGGGTTTTTTATCTTTTTACTTTTTTTTTGAAATATTTCAAGGTATAAATCAATTTTGCAATAATCCATCTTTTATAAAGTTATCTTTTATAGACTTTTAATGAATTCTATTACTTATTTTAGTTTTAAATGATTATTTATTATTTTGGTAATTTTTTTATCTTTGTTTTGGATTTTTGGGCCTATTTGGTACTGTACAAACCGAGTAACTTAGGGAAAGGTTTGGCTATGTAGAATTCCATGGTATAAATTCAAAAATTTATTTATTACTAACTGGAATTTCTATTTACAATTGCCACAATACAATATAGAAGTAGAAAAAATAAATCTACTGCAATCTACGGTCTTTTACTTTTATTGCCAAAATAAAACTTTATTTAAGGCTGAGTTCAAAACTTCAAATTTAAATTCTAATATAAATAGGATTTCTGGAACTAACTACAATCAAGAACTTCTAATATAAAATTAATAAGGAAATGTACGCAATGAGACCATTTATTTTTTATACAAGAAAGTCACAATCATTATTGACCATTGGATTTGAAATTGGGCACAATGTCTGAAATAAAAACTTTCAAATGTTGTGACATATCTATTGGATTTCACAACCAATGGCTAAAAATGATTGTAACCTCCTTGTACTAAAAATAAATGGTCTCATAGTATATAATCCCAATTAATAAATTAGGTTACGAAGACCTACTAAACTTTCCCTAAGGTCACCCCTTAGGACTAAGTGCGCCCCACAACCGATTACCACATCGATGGCACACCTCTTGAACCTTTGCATGCTGAATTCTATAGACTGGGAAGCTCCTTAGGAAATACCCTCCAGAGAACTGGGGTTTGAGAGCATGACATAGGTCTAGGGTTTTTCTAAAACCTCTTAGAGGATGCCATTATGTAGAACCACCCTGCAACAATGTGGTTTGAGCCAATGCACCATATACTATTTAGTTGCCTATTAGATCTATTAACCAATATGTCATTTACTACGTATTTACAAAAAGAATGGTTTATATTGTATATAACTTAATTTTTTTTCATTTTCTTTTAAAAAAAGAGTTGGTCAAATAATATTATTTAAATTATGGCAAAGATTAAAAAAAATTGTGGTCATTAATACTCACTTTTATATTTTCCCATCATTTTCAAAAAAATTTAAAAATATTCCTAGGCACAAATCGATTAGTTAAAATCCATTTTTTTTCAATAATTTTCAACTTCATTTGAGTGTATT